>OZ026624.1:21672254-22267254 GCA_964020975.1 Hermodice carunculata
TTATTTACGCTGAATCGAATCCCCGCTTTTATAGTTTGCGGCATATTTACAGCCAAGTGGTCCAGTGTTAGGATTCCTCGATCGTCATGTGTATTTTTTGCCAGTAAACATTAAAAGCAAATTGGTCTTGGATAGGGCAAGACTGTAGAAAGGGTTGTAAGCCTTTATAATATATACAATGCCATGATTCTGAGTAACGATTTACGCATAGGTTGAAATCGCCTTCATTGAAAACACACTGAGGCTCACGTCCATCGCCAGGTGCCGTTTTGACAATCGCCACCTTTTATCGTCCCTTATTTTTAAATTTTTTTTTATCACACTCTGAGAAGGAAAACATGAGCCCATCGATCTAATTATCTACATTTCCATTTGATCACCACAACAAACCAATTAATCAGTCCTAATCTTGTCAAACAGTTTATACAAGAATTGGTAGCAGCGCACCTCAAAATTTCACAGTTGGTCGCTTGTCGTTGCTACGGTCCTTGATTGTGGAAAGCAGCCGACTGCTATCCAAAGTTTGGCGGACTAATTAGCATACATTTGCATTTGTAAACAGACATGCTCATGCTGCAGCCAGCTAAAACATGGTCATGTTTTTCCCTCTTTTATCACATAAATTTTGCTTTTTTAGTATTCATGTTTGGTGACAAGAAAGTTAAAGTGCCAAACTTTACGGAAAAGGAAGAAACTCATTTTCTGTAGGGTCACGATGTGACCGTTATAGCTCAATCCCCTCCGCTACCTTAACTGTTTATGGCGAATACATGCCCCTGCAGTGAATTGTGTTATAAACGAACCATATGACAATCGGATCAAAGTGTTTCGCTATCAGCAGTGTCCCAGTGAGATGCAGGAACATTTAACAAATTATGTTTTTTGCTTAAAAACAAAGCTGTTCCACTTTTTTTCTATATATCTTTTCATTTTTCCCCTTAGAAAATTATGGAAGTTCAGTGAAAAAGCATATTCTTCTTTATCATCCAAATTCCAACCCAATTACAGTAAAGTAGATAAACCAATGACAGTCCCTATAACCATTCATATAACATGAACATTGTAACAACAATTCTGTGCTGAGCCGACTTTGTGTTCATACGACCCCATCAAGTTTTGAAGAGAATAGAGATAACTGTTTTGAAGACATTTTGACACATATGTGAAGTTAACTTGCAGCCCTTTATCTACTAACATAAATTGTTCTAATGCAATTTCATAGCAATGACCGGGGGGATTTGGAGCAGAAGTATTTTTACGCCCCCAGACCCAAGAAAAAATTATATATATATATATATCCATGTACACCAGTATGTCTAGCTCAAGGCATATTCCCCTGAGTTTTAAAATCAAAATTTAAGCATAAATGTTCAAAAATTAGAATAAAATCCCGCCATTATCTGTTGATCTGTTGCACGAAAGTCTAGAGGTACTCAGGTGTCTTTCTGTGAAATTTTAAAGCAATTCGTGGTGCAGTTTTGGAAGCATATTTTTCTAAAATTCCAGAAAATTAACAAAAACAAGCGAAGCATAACCAATCAAACTGTCTTGCTAGAGGCCCACGCAAGGTATATCTTAACCAAGTTTGACGAATACCAGGTAAAAAGAAAATGGGGTTCAACGTTTTGAGAGAACTGTGGGTTTACACTTGCATTTTTGGCCTATCTCTCCTAACATGTATTCTAATTGGTCATTTAAAAAGTTAAAGTTGTCTAAAATCAAGGAAATAGCAGCAGCGCCACACAGTGAACAATTTTGATAGTGACTGAGACAAGGAATGTTCAAACAAGGCTCGAAGAGAATGCTGGTGGCCATTTTGTAGAATTGGAAGGGTGGATTGTGGAGAGATGACCATAAGTAAAAATTTCATCATTTGCCTTGTAATCTGCTTTAAATGTCTGTGATCAATATTATGCATCAATTTGATGTGAGCAACACTGGATTTAGTGCATATGCGTGGACCACCCGATTTCTTGTCGTGCTCAAAATACTGGACAGTAATCCACAAACTGCGTCAGAGAGCGGTGGTCGGCGGCAGAAATGCAATTGAGTTTTGACTCAGGGATGTTTGTTGAATAGAATTCCAGATAAAAAGATTTAAATGTCCAATACATAAACAACTATGAGGGCCATCAAAAGCTGTTTGGGGTGGGTTGTATTAGTAATGTTGGTACTGAACGACTTGTAAATATGTAATTGGCTTAAACATTTTTCTTAGAAGGATATTTGAAGTAGCATAGAAACAATAGTTTTGCGACAATTGTTCATGGTCGTTAAATACAGAACGAACAGTATGCATTATTATAACTTAATTCAAATAAATGTATCTAAAATTCTATTCAACAAATAATCCGGAGTCAAAGCTTTGATACTGTCAATAACTATGAAAATTTGTGTTTTCTGAAAATTTTGGAATCATTTACATTGCCAAATATAGGGACAATATCGGTCAGCGCATCGTATATGTATTTTCTTTCAGTTTCATATCTTTTACAAGCTATTATAACATAACATACGTCTTGCAATGTTTGCACAATCTTTCTTACAACGGAATTTTGCGTGGCTTTTTATGTCTTCCAATTTCAATTTTCAAACTATATGAGCTTATTCTAAATTGTTAGATGTATATTCATCAATGTATAATCTTTATTAACTAATTGATATTTCTCTCAGGCCCTCCTGCTTTATCTATTCGAAGTCTGGAAAGTCTGTCTCCGATGAGTTTTCGCATAATACACCACCGTATTGTGCCAAAAGTCTCAGTAGTGTAAAATATTTTTTAAAATGTTTTTTTTCCTATACAACAGAAATTTCGTTCTCGTGAGACTTTTATTGTCGTACCTTAAATGAATGAGACAGGGACAACTACAGAGCATTTCTTCATCATCCGACGGGCACAAACTTTTAATGTGGGCTGTTATGCAACAATTCAATGAAAGCAACATTCATATGATTCTGGAAGTTGTCAGACAGTAGAGTCACTTTGGTCATACACTGACTCTATTTTCAATTGCTTACTTCTACTTTTATGTAAATGTGTTAACTGAACATGCTTCCAGTCACTAAGAAAATGAGCGCTTGGAGCAATTTATTGAATTTTATATATTCAAAAAGTCTTTTCACTGTACGATCTGGCACACCTTTGAAGTCTGGAGCGTATGTTATCAGACCTTCCTGCTTTATCTGTTTGAAGTCTGGGGCGTATGTTATTAGACCCTCCTGCTTAATCTATTTGAAGTGTGGGGCGTGTGTGATCAGGCCATCTTGCTTTATCTGTTTGAAGTCAGGGGCGTATGTTATCAGGCCCTTCTGCTTTATACGTTTGAAGTCTGGGGTGTGTGTTCTCAGGCCTTGCTGTTTTACATGTTTTAAGTCTGGGGCGTATGTTATCAGGCCCTCCTGCTTTATGTATTTGAAGTTTGGTGCCTATGTTATCAGGCCCTCTTGCTTCATCTGTTCAAAGTCTGGGAAGTATGTTATTAGGCCTTTCTGCTTTTTCTGTTTGAAGTCTGGAGCTTATGTTATTAGGCCCTCCTGCTTTAAAGGTTTGAAGTCTGGGACGTATGTCATCAAGCCCTCCTGCCTGATCTCCTTGTGCACAAAAATAGTCTTTTACCAGACTTTATCGTCATTAATATTCTGGGATGCTGAACTACTCGAATTTCTTGTTCTTTTGAAAATCCGTGAAGTCGGATACTTTTGAGATGTCCTCTGGATGCATATTTGTAAATTGCAGGAACTTTATCTTGTAAATTCTTCGTGCTTTAAGGACAGGTAAGACACCAAAAATAAATCCCACTTTAGTCAATCCTAGCTCAAAATGTATTTGCGTTAGGATAACATATCATATATGTGTGTACTTGTCATACTCCAAAGAATTTATATGTTCCGTATTTGGGTGTCTGTGATGTTAATTGTTGAATAAACAATTGAAAGTTGACCGCAAAGCATCCACCCCATAAATGTCGATATAAGTCACTAATTATTTGTGATAAAATCATAATTACACTTGTATCTTAATCCTGACATATTGGCAACAAAAAACGATCCTGCGATTTTTTATGTTTGGTTTCGTTTTTCTGTTATCCATCCTCAAAGTTTGACGTTTCAATTTTCCCTTTGATTTTCAGGATGTTCATTTTCTTCATTTCATAGAAAAAGAACGAAGCAAAATTTAGAAAATCGCTGAATCGTTTTTGCAGTTCAGACATTAAAGAATCGAAAGCCGTTAACCGGATTAAATTTCGCCCAGCCGTTTTCTTGGAATAGCCGTTCTTATGTGGGGCTCTCGTCCTATTATCCTTTCTGAGAAAACAAGCTTCAAAGGCCTTTGATGTTGATCATTTGCATCTGATACAATACCATTTGCTCAAGTTGAGTTGATATTTGTACAAAACGTAGCAAACATCGTCCCTGAACATTTGGGGAGGTTGTCAATCAATTCTTGGCCAATCGCATGAATAAAAGAGCCTTTGAAGTACGGAAAACATAATTCAGCGATCTGTCAAACGGCGATAGCGACAGTCTGGTTTCAAAGTGTGACGTCATGGAGGCGGCCCTTCCGGCCCCGTGACCTCAAGCCTGGCAACGAAAGTTGTGTTGCCTTGCTTCGGTGGGGCGGCCTACGGCCGCTCGTGGTCAGTGTACGGATGGTGGGTTGGGTCTTCCGCCCCCTGCCTCTTCGCCCCGTTTTTAGGGATAGTGTTTTATTGTATTTACTCGTCTCCTATCTGTATACTTTATGTAGTTAGCTTGTTAGACTTATCTTTACTACACTTTACTTAGTTAGCTTGTCATTATTTTGTAGTTGTTTTCTCAATGAGTTTCATTTCTCTTTCCAACCTGAGCTTTGTAACGCTAGTTTGTGTGTTGTTTTCTCTTGTGTTCAGGTTTATGCTTATTTCAATTTGTTTATTTGCACTTTTATTTCCTCATCCCTGGGTTCCGATAACGTATTATTATGTACGTGGGTATCGTTGATCAGGGTGTCAGTTTTTTCCCCCCGCCTGTTTTTGGTGTGAAGGACCACTGGGTTAATCCATCGCGGCACGGCCTTTGAAGTTTGAAGGGACATCGTCTGACGATTCCCGCTCCTCTTGAACATTTAAAATCTCCCTTCATTAGAACGCAAAACAAGCAAGAATATCTATAAAGTAAACCACTTAGGCTATGATATGTTACCATGTTTGCATCTTTTCCCTGCCCACAAGCATACTTTTGGCATGCTGCCTTATTTCGCATTGCCGCCCTGATACCACTCTCTTTTTGCCATGGGCCGTTGCTACCTGCAGTCACGTGACAAGCTGTTAAGTATGATTGACGGGTGGCATTGTTCCGTCTGGCGGCTGAAAACCAAAAGAATAACACATGGACGTTCGGATGTCCACATGCCTGTGTGTTTTTTGGCATTTTTCTCATATTTCTACTTTAGTTAAAAGCTCAAAATTTTGACAACTAATAGAAAGGACATTCATCTTGTAAAAACCGCTAAAATTTCAAAATCGGCCATGCAAAGGTTTTTGGTGTCTGAAGTGTCCTTAAGCAAAAAAGAATATAAAAAAGAAGAAAAAGAAAAAGAAAAATAAAAAAAAAAAAAAATAAAAAAAAGGAGAAACAAACGAGAAACACTTAAACACGTCATTCTGACACACTATTCTACGATGATGTGTTGGAATGACAGCAATGTTAATACGTGCGCAGGGATACATTGTACACTGGAGCGTGTCGGTAAAATTATCTGATTTCTAGCGGCTTTAATGTTAACAACAAGTCGGCATGTTGGCTCGGATCTACCGCGTTTAAGTATTTATCGAACTCTATCCTCCTTGGTTTAGAGTCACATTCCAACAGGTACAATTCGCTATCGATAATAGTGATAATAGTGGAACGGTAATAAGAACGTTAATTCCTGATGGCACTTTATGTAAAAATATGCCGCTCTTACCTCGCTGTCTATGACTTTCCGGGTAAGACGGTTCTGCGGACGTGAATATATTGGCAATGTTGGCTCTGGACAGTTAAGCCTGAACGTATATATATATATATATATATATATATATATGTATATATATATATATATATATATATATATATATATATATATATATATATATATATATATATATATATGTATATATATATATATATTTAAAAACGAGAAACTGACATTTTCAGTTATGCTTTCCCATCATGTATGAATACTTTGTACAAAAACTCCAACTTACTTTGTAGGATCGCATTCAAACATGTCATCAAAGAGACAGAAACAAAAGTAAATTTATTAAGCAGGGTGAGTGTTAGCAGACGAATTGCTAATGGTCTTCTTCTTACCACAATTTCATTTATGTATCCATTTTTTTTATCAGTTGTATCATGGGAATATTATATTTTCCTTCTTAGGTTCTATTTAACGGCAAAACCGCTGTCGGAGTTCAGTTTCTGCGCAACAATCGGGTGCAGGAAGTGAGGGTGCGCAAAGACGTTGTTTTGTCAGCAGGAGCGATTGGCTCACCGAAAATTCTCATGCTATCGGGAATTGGACCACGAGAACATTTGGAGGAACTCGGTGTAGGGAATATATTAATCTGTTTGAAATTTTCTTTGATTAATACCGTCTCAAAATCATGTTTGACAGGTGGACTCTCGACATGCTGGTTATTTTAAGTGCAATTAAAGGCATATGATACTTAAGTTAGAAAATATTGTCAGTAAAATATGAAAGAGAAGGTGGACTCTAAAATTTTTCTATGCTATTTTTTTCTCATTGTATGGTTCATTTTTTGAGGTCAATGTTTGACCCCCCCCCAAAAAAAAATGTGGTGTACGTTGTTTATTTTGATTTAAATAGTACTGTTTTTTCAAGGTCATATTGCCTACAAAATTCTGTTTTCGTTTTTCCAGATTCCCGTTTTAATGGATCTGCCGGTTGGTAAAAATCTTGAAAATCATATAATGGTAGATCCGGTAGAGATTATAACGGAGCAGCCTGTGTCTTTGCCCATTGCGGAAGCTGAGACATTTTCCTCTCGTGTCAAATACTGGATTTCTGGCAAAGGTACGGGGAACCGCGCACTGACCAATAATAATAATAATAATAATAATAATAATAATAATAATAATAATAATAATAATAATAATAATAATAATAATAATAATAATAATAATAATAATAATAATAAGAAGAAGAAGAAGAAGAAGAAGAAGAAGAAGAAAGATGATGATGATGATGATGATGATGATGATGATGATGATGATGATGATGATGATGATGATGATGATGATGATGATGATGATGATGATGATGATGATGATGATAATTTACACCATGAACTTCTGTTCTTCTGAGGCTTAATTTTTTTTTTTTTTACATGCTCTGAGATACCATGGCGGAACATGCGGAAAAATTGTACGACTGCACTTGTGTCAAATCATCAACCTAAATGTTTCAACATGAAAAAAATGATGTGTCTGTTCGAAAACTGAATCCGTGAACTGGAAGTATTAAGGACAATACTGTGTCAAACATTGTTGACAGGTTATCTGGGGAGTCCAGCAGGCATAGAAGGGATGGCATTCCAGAGGTCTAAGCACCAACCGAAGGATGACTTGGCACCGTACATTCAATTTGTACATTTGGGTTTGGTTGGAGCGTTTCCCGCTCAGGTTGTAAATATGAAACCAAAGGTAATGCACAGATTTGGCAGAACTCCTGATGTATGCAATTGACGATAACAGAAAACTAAAAAGGAAGATTTGCTGAAAAGCAAATGTGTGTGCCTCCAAAACTTGCCTAAATGTAAATGACAACTTTTGTTTGTGGTTTATAAGATCCGACTTCAGCACAAACTTGTGATTAAATTGAGAACGACACCTCTATCAATAATAGCTTTGAACATTTCTAACATTGAAATTTACAAATGGCCCTAATTAGCATAATTAAAAATTTAACTACTTTTGTTTGTGGTTCCTTGAATGTGCCTACAGCAAAGACCTACAAAACTGAAGCTGGAGTTAGAATCTCTACATACAAGGGTTGTGAGGATATATTCAACTTCGAAAGCGCCCCTAATTATTATAAATAAACATTTTACAACTTTTGTTTGTAGTTCACTAGAGGAAACTACAACACAGATCTATAAATTGAAGTAAGAATGGTACCTCTACCAATAATACTTTTGAAGATATTCAACATTCTAACTTTTCAAATGGTCATAAATTAAAAATCTACGACTTCTGTTTATGTTTAATTGGATGCTAATACAACACAAACCTATCAATTGAAGTTAGAATGGCTTTTCCAATTATAATACCTTTGACGATATACAACATTTAAATTTTAAAGTGCCCCGATTAGCATAAATTGAAATTCTGCAACATTTGTTTTGGTTTATTGGATGCATCTATAGACAAACCTATAAAATGAAGTTGTAATGGCACCTCTACCTTCAATAGTTTTTTAGACATTCAACTTTTAATTTTTTCAAGTGCCCCTAATTACCATAAATTAAAATTCTATAACTTTTGTTCACAGTTCATTGGATACGCCTTCAGCAAAAACCTATAGATAGAAGTTGGAATAGCATCTCTACCTATGGTAGTTTTGAAACTATTCAAGGCTGAAAAATTTAAATTCCTCTCATTTGTATAAATTTTAAATGCTCTCGACCGTTTTGTTTAGAAAAAAGCTCGACTTCATGTATGGGTCTATAATGATACCAAGTTTGGAGTTTCAAAGTGTAATATTGTCCAAGGTAACTGCTAGACAAACAAGCTGGTAAAGAAGGAGCAGCAGCAGAAGAAGAAGAAGAAGAAGAAGAAGAAGAAGAAGAAGAAGAAGAAGGAGAAGACGACGAAGAAGAAGGAGGAGGATAAGGAGGAGGAGGAGAAGAAGAAGAAGGAGAAGGAGAAGAAACAGGAGGAAGAAAAGAAGAAGAAAAGAAAGAACCTCCAAAAACAGAATGTCTGTGTTGGCACACACACACAAATAGCGATAACTCAAACTTGTATCTTTGGGGACCAAAGTGTCGGCTACGGTCGATACTGGTATAGATATCTAGCTATTCGTTCGTGCTGTGCTGCTACCGGGTCACAACAGAGTTGTAAGTGCGATTTTGACGTTCTCAATTTCACACGCTTCTGCTAAGTTACACTTTGAAAAACCCACACGCACAACAAAGTATAAGTACTTTATGATATCACACCCTTTTATACTTGTAAAAGCGCACACTGATGAAAACCGGGAATTCTCTGGCTCATCATTTTAAACTGAATCACCAGCAGCAGATTTTAAGAGACCAGTTCCTACAGGTATTTCACTCAAAATTATGGGTCGACAGGTTACACAAACGAACTTCCAAGAAATTGAGGAATTACAGAATTTTTGAGATATGCACAGAATAGAAGACTACTTGAAAGACTATTTCCTAATGTGAAACAATTGTTTTGTACTTGTTTACGAAGACTGGTACGGTTGGTGAACGAAAGAGAAATGTACAAAATCACGGGTCGTCTCCTTCGATGATCCAATATGAAATGTACTACAAGCTTGATTCCACTTTCTCAACGACATACAGTTTTGTTTGCCACATAAGCTCCAAGACCTACAAAATATTAGAATTTGTCAGCAAACAGATTTTACTCAAATTTTAGTAAAGGCAGTTCCGGTTACCCAAGCCCAACCTTCTGAAAAGGCCCGACCCCAAATAACTTTTATGAAACATAAAAAAAAAGTTTCAGGCCACCCGTCCTTAGTAAAATTGATCGACCCTGGCTGAAAGATTTTACCGAGAAAGTGGCCGTCGTGTGCCGTTTTCTTGCAGTAAAGTGAACTCAAACACAGCATTTCATTTCATTTTTTGAAGGGTTAACTTGGGCCAGGGAAACAGCAAAGCTGCATAACTTCGGTCATTCGGTGAAACAGCATAGCCCCGGTTGAAAGATTTTATTCAGGAATTTGCCGTTTTTTGCCGTTATTTTGCAATAAACTCAACTCAACTCAAACACAGCATTTTATTTCAACTTGTCTGAGGGGTAAACTTAGGCCGGGTTAACGGCGTAGCGCCATCTGATAGATTTTATTGAGAAATTTGCTGTCTTGTGCCGTCATTTTGCCGTAAACTAAACTCAAACCCAGCATTTTATTTCCACTGGTCTGGAGTGTTAACTGAGGCAGGGGAATCTGCATAAGTGCATAGCTACAGTTGTTCAGTGAAAGCATAGCCCTGGATGTTCGGTGATCACTATCGTTATATTTTGTTAGGTTCCAGGTGCCTGTTCTCCGAGTTACTAGGACAAACGGTTGTTAAAATAATTTATAACATGACTTACTATTTTAAATTTGATATGCCCACTCGTTAGTTTGAAATCCAAATGTGACACGATACCTTGAGCCGGCAAATAAGTTAGTCAGCACCATTTTGAACATGGTGCAATGCATTGTTGGACAGTCGCACGAAAATACATGTGATTTGGATGTCAAAGTGAATGGCGGCAACAGCATATATCATATTGATGCTCTGAAATATTTGAAAATATATACTTTTGGTTTCATATATTTTAAACCCCCCTAAAATGTCCCAATACTATCCTCATTTACAAACCATTGGTTACAGAATCCACAATTTTCAAAATGGTAGCCAAGTCCATGGGTTAATCCTGACTCGATATTTTGAATAGGTGGTACCCAAAATATATTTGCGATTAGTGTTAACAGAAGGTTACTTTGTCGAAGGAATGTAATGTAAAATATATAATGGGACTTTTCCAGCCTGAGCTTTACCTAAAAATGTAAATACGACGCTTGAAAATTACCACTTAGTGGTGTAGCGCCAACTGAAAGGCGAGGCCCCCAGAATAGGAATATTGTATCAGACACTGAACTCGCCCCCCAGGCTGTGAATAAAGTAGTAGCACTGGGCGGGCATGCCAAGCGTCCTGGTGCGTCAAAGTTGAAGCTTAGTACAGAAGTTGGCCCCCATAGTGGATACAGGTTCGAAAGTACCAGTGTTTTTTTTTTATACAATTGGTAACAAAATATTTACCTGGGAGGGGTATTACACTGGCCTGTGTAATAAAAGAAGGACATTATTACCATGAGTACACACGAAAAGTACTTGAAATGTACGAGCATGTACTCAAACGTCAACGCTGAAATGACATAAATGGAAAATCAAACATGTAAAGCATTTTAATACACCAGGAGTTGAGACTAAAACCACTGTTTTATCTTGATGTACGTGAGTTTCCATGATGAAATATGCATAGCATTACTGCATTTTAGGACTTGAGACTAAAACCATTCATGCCTTGCCGCAAGTATGCACACCGGAAGTATTTTTGTGAAATTCCAAATGCAGTTGAATTATTATTATGCTAGCACACAGGGTATCAAAACTAAATTATCTTTGTAAACTCTTGTACCACCAATTTCGACAACAGTAGACGTGCTCTGAATGGACTCAGCCACACTAGATTCGCATTATTGTAAATGGACTTTTCATGCAAGCACCAGCATGCCTATTGTCACAGACCAGCATGCCGACTGTCAGAGACCATAGGAGATGGTAAGAATGGCCCAGGTCAACAGCTTTGGTCGATGCCTTTTGGGCAGATTGCGCCAAAAAACGCACCGGGGAAAGCTGTTGATCAGGTCTGGCACTGAAAGTGTTAATAAACCTAACGGTCTGTTTCCTTTCAGATATGGCAAAGTTTACATGGCGGCTTATTTGGAAAGCATGGACTGACAATATTTCCAACCTTACTCTACCCTAAAAGTACTGGGTCAATTAAACTTCGAAGTGCTAACCCTTTTGATTATCCATTGATAGATCCAAATTACCTCTCTGAGGAAATAGATGTGACAATTTTGGTAGAAGGTAAGTAACACCTTAGACATTACATTCAATATGAATGTTGCTTTTCGGACCACTGCCTCAGTCTTGGCGTACCCCAATAAAATAGGATGGAGTCACAAAAATACAGATGCCTAATTGGACCACCATTTAAAAAAAGTAATTGGTAACTATGAGTTGTTTTACGCAATTACGAATTTTTCTCATAATTACGGGTTCTTGTCGTAAATACGGGGTGTTTTCGTAATTAAGAGTTTTCAAAGTCATAATTACGATTTGTGTTTCATAATCAAAACTTTTTCTCTCTGCCTCCATCCCTTCATTCATTCATTCATTCATTCATTCATTCATTCAGTCATTCATAATGAGTTTTAAAACTCGTAATTATGAAACTTGTGATTACGAGAAAAATAGTGAAGCAGAATGATTAATTTTCTAAACTTTTTATTGTTTTGTTCATTTCTATCTATCTATCTATCTATCTATCTATCTATCTATCTATCTATCTATCTATCTATCTATCTATCTATCTATCTATCTATCTATCTATCTATCTATCTATCTATCTATCTATCTATCTATCTATCTATCTATCTATCTATCTATCTATCTGTCTCTCTGTCTATCTATCTCGTTTTCATTTTATTTATTTAATGTTTTTTTTTTTGGTACGAAACAGTCATTCCAGGGAGGTCTGGAGACGTGCATGTTTGATTAACGAAAAAGAAAGTTAAACCTTGCAGTCTGAGCCATTCTCGTGATTGAATGGGGGAATTTTGTGAAATAAAATACAGGTGTTATAACATTGTGTCTTTTTTAGCCATAAGTGTTTTGCACTCTCTCCCTCTCCATCTCAATCTATCGATATTTGTTGGTCCGTCAACCAAAACACATCTACACACCCATCTAATACATCCGTCTGTCCATCCATTTACCTCCTGCCTGCCTGCCGGTCTGGGTCCATTGCTCTTCCTTACCTTCCCCCTCCCTCCCTATTCATTCATTCATTCATTCATTCATTCATTCATTCATTCATTCATTCATTCATGTGCATGCATTTGCGGATATGTAGCTACGCCATAGACGACCGGTACCATGGCATTATTGGTCAGAATCGACAGGTAGCTGAATATGGCCTGTTAAGCTTCTGTTGATATTGGCCATCTATCCAAATAAAAACTATGAGGGTAACTTGGCCAAATCATCTCAGGTCGCAGTTATTGATTGAATCACGGTGAACCCTAAATGAGCTATCACACCAAGGATGACTGTGAAGGCAAGTTTTTTCATGTTTTTGTTTTTTAAGGGACTTTTTGTTTAAATTGTGCGATGAAAGCGAAACAACAATGAAATGCCATAAAACAGGCGATATTTAGAATAACCTCTTGTTGTCAGTCGGTTTGTGCAATAAAGTAAATTTGTGCGCAGAAAAAAAACAATGCATAACAAAATAAAACAAACAAAAGGAAAGTAACGAAGAGAGATTGTCAAGACAGACTCAGTATGACATTAAACAGTTTTGAATCTCACAAGATCCTTTAAAGTTACACTGGCGGTATTAAAATGAGTACATCCGAGGACATATATTATGCCCTCATTCATCATTTTCCAGTATATTTCGCTACGTTCTTGGAAATTATACATTTTGCTCATAAAAGTATATGTTATCTCACATGCAGCATATATATTAAAACGTGTCGTCGTGTGATTTTTCTAAAGACTGCTGCCTGTTTAATTTTACTGGAAGGTTGACTGTAATACTGACACCTTCAGCCAAAAGAAATTGTTCCACATTGCATGTATTAGGGGAAAGAGCGAATGTATCCATGCATATAAATTATGTTACCTGTTAATTTAGTCTGATTATATGAAAGTGCCATAAAAACTATATTTGTATTATTGCCCCTAAGTCTACCCAACTTCTTATGACGGTTTGCAAGCCGTAGCATCTGGTCCTAATTCTATCTTTCTTTCTTCAACGTTTTTGCATCCTCAAAACTCAGTACAAGTAATACTTTTTGGTGAAGACGTCAGCTAAAAACACGACATTTCTCTTCATCTAACGCGAGAGGTCGCGTAGACTGATAAACAACAGCACAGCACAGACTGTCACAACACTTCTTTCTGCAAATCATTTTAATAAAACTAATACTGCACCAGTGTACCAAATAACACCATGGTCATAATGCATAAAAAAATCCGTCTGACAAATAAAAGGGCTGAAGTCTTAGCTATGACTCAGGTAGTTGGATTCTGTCAACAAATCTCAAACAGAAGTGTTTAAAATAACTCTTTTATTGTTACGTAAGAATATTTTCACTTTTTGTTTGGTCTATACATGGGTACAACAGCATATTTTTTGAACTATCATTGGGAAAAACAGTTGATTGAATACATATATACATACATACATACATACATACATGTACATACGTACGTAGGTTCACATACATACATGCATACATACATACATACATACACACATACATACACACATACATACATACATACATATAATTATAATTTTATTAAAAACCCCGGAGTCGGGGAAATGAGTACATCAAGATGAAATGAAGAAAAATGTAGATACATATAATTTAAGGATACCGATATACATGTAACACATACCAGTAAAAGAATTACCTAGAGAGCATGTACATATAAAAATATGGACCAATATATGGTCCCCGTCTCCGGCAAATCGACCCACCAAGGGCGCACCATAACGGCCGACGGCCCGCACCCCGGCCCAGCGGAAAGGCGCCAGCACACCCCGGGTCCGCAATTTACGCAGACCCCAGGCACGCCGGCACATCGCCCCCAGACCAACACCCGGACCCCGGCCAGCACGCCGCGCAGTCGATGGGACCCGGAGACGTGGACCCCAACAAGTCTCATGAACAAAGCGTAGCAGCCAAGTGTGAATCCGCTTTAGAATGCTCTTGTAAGGAGTGACACCAGTATGTGCTCCTCCTTGTACGGTTTTATAAAATGTTCACGAAAAACTATATATATGTACGCCCATATAAAACCTTGGACGAGACGGTAAAATACGCACGTATTTACCTTGATTGAGCACTGTTCCAGGACAGCGCCACAAACGGCAAAAGCATGTAAAGCCCTAGCTCTAGATATGGAAGCCTCGATGTTTTTGTTCGGAGTGTACATCTCGAGATCCAGACTCCGAACATGAGCATCAAGGCTTCTGTGTCTAGAGCTTGTAATTTCTGTAACGTCAGAATGTTTCGAAGAAATAAAATCATTAAAACTCACATATTGGAAATATCAGGATAGAAAATACATCTTGTGATGTGTAAGTAAATGCCACATCCATAGACATCAGTGAATAGTGCATCAGAATTGTGACATTTTATCCAGTAACGATAAAAAGTGAATGACATTGGAAGCAGTTCATGTATATACTGTATATGGGAGTGGCAATAATGAATTAAGCAGTTGGATTTAATCCAGGCCATGAACTACTTGCCATTGTGTATTAAACAGGTTGACTGAATGACAAGAGCATGGCATGCTTCTACGTGTTTTGAAGGATGACATAATATACTCAATGGATGTGCTTAGCTTCTGTTGCACTGAGTTATGGACCTATTGTGTCCATGTTATTATGTGTGAAAAACTACAATTCAACCTGATTTGTATTACTGTTTGTGGCTCCAGGTTCGCAGACATTGTCACCTTTTACAACCACAAGTTACCCCGAACCAAAAGCAAGCACGTGATTTGATTTAGATTTAAACATATTTATTTCATTGGATAACCTAATAGTACAATGGAGCACTAACAAAACAGGTTCTCGAAAAACATGAGATGCTGCACGGAAAATGAAGATTTTGAGATTTAACCTATTAGCGGATGTAGGTAAACCTGCCACATAAAATGAGAAAGGCTAAAAATAAAATACTCTGGCTTGTACTATATATCGTTGTACAGCTTCAAATATCTCGACATTAATATCAGGAATGTCTCCATTGGCATGTATAAGATACCTAACTAAGATGTCACCAGCTAAATGTACTATCCATGAAAGATTTACATCCGACGTGAGTATTCCACATACAGTCTTCAAAAGACCATTCTTTTGGGTTACATAACGGAGGCATTTTAGAAAAAAATGGTAAACATCTTCGCACGGATCTGAACATTCACAGGGAGCTGGAGGAACAGCATTGATTTTGAAAAGATGACTATTTGAGCGAGAGCAATTCAGGCGCAATTTTGTGTGGCATATATTTGGAAAACGATCACCGGTTTCGAAGTATTTTGGTAAATGATCGACAACCAGAGGTGTATTTTTAAGATTACCCTTAAATGTATTCAAGGAAGATGTCTCACGTAAATCCAGTGGTAGATCATTCCAAAGTCTTATAGATGACGAGAGAAAACAGTTTCCGAAACGCAATTTTTTATATTTAATTTGTCGTAAATTGAGACGATTTCGTAAAACAGTGTTCCTGAATACATGGAATTCATGTGTTTCTATAATGGCTCTTCCATCAATAGAACACACCCATGTGTAGTTTTGTTTGAATATTAAAAAAACAAAAAGAAAACCAAAAAACAAAACAAACAAAAGAAAAAAAAAAAAAAAAAAAAGAAAAAAAAAAAAAAAGAAAAAAAGAAAAGAGCCCCCCCCCCAAAAAAAACATGGACATCATGCACAAGGATAAATTTCTATTTCCAATTTTAAAAGTAGAAAAGAAACTTTGTGTCGTGTTACAATGAATTTTCAAGGCATTTCAATAAATTTCGTGGTCATATTTTCATTTCATTAATTTTTGGTGATTTTTTTAGTCTGAAATATTCTGACTTCATTGGCTTGGACCTGAGTTTCTTATTTCCCAAGTTCCCACAATTTTCTTTTCTTCAATGCACATGTAATCAGAAATAAATGTTAGAATAACGTTCACGGGGAACAAAAAGCAAAACTGCATCATAGTTTTGGCATCCGCTTTTACTTTTCATGAAGCATTTTCACATAATTCTTCACTTTTAGGTATAATAAGGTATTACCTTTCAAACTATGTTTTATAAATATATTCTCTAGCCATACAACTAGCCCGAAGCTTGGCAAACACAACAGCTTTTCGGAAAATTGGAGCCAAACTACACGAACCAGTGCTGCCCCCTTGCGACCAGCACATTTATGACAGCGACAATTACTGGCGCTGTTTTGCCAGGTTTGCTACCATTGCAGTGTATCATCCATCTGGCACGTGTAAAATGGGACCGACTAATGACCCCACCGCAGTGGTAGATCCAAATCTCAAGTGAGTGGCCTTTCATATCATTTTTTCTTTCCGAAATCTAAAACTCAGTGCTGATTTGTTTGCAAAATAATTCACAACGATGGTTGATTAATACAATTGCTACCTTGACTCTCATTCCCGTTTGTTTGTCTTATATATTTATCTTCTGGTTATGCAGAGAATCAAAATGAGATGAGTTCATACAAGCCGTGTCCGCTTACCGATTTTGAAAAATTAAATGCTGTATAATTTGAACACATAAATAATAAGGAGCGATGGTTGTTTTTATTGCACCCCATGGTACAAATATTGCTTCGGCATGTTGAATACAGTTTCTTTAACATCTCCATACACTGTCTCCAACACTAGCATATGACTGATAAAACACCTAATAAAACAAGACAACAGGGGCACCGTAAGGTAAGTCTAACAAGAACTTACAAGAATGCCCTATTTTGTCCCAAATGTTACTGACAAAAGTGCTTTGCGCAGACTTTATGGACAATGGAGGGCGACCAGACACATCGTACGCCACGATAACCCTGTGGGATCTCCGCCACTGGTTATTGGCGCACTCTGGTTGCACAACCCATTTTGTGTGCATTTTTGACAACACACAATCGTTTAAATTAAAAAAAAAAAAAAAAAACTCACTGATGCTGACAAAGTTAAAATGTAGTTTAAGTTGAATGATCTGATGAATCATTATTTACTGAAGGCAGCATGGGTTCCTTGCTGCTAGGGTAACCGTTTGAACGGATAATTTCGCTTTGTTTATCAACCAAGAGCACATAGGAGAAACATAGAATTGAGTTATGCATCCGTGCATACATTTGTCCATTTTCACAAGTTAGGCTGTGATGTATGTATATATGCATACTTGCTTGTATGCATGTAGGCATACACGATAAAAACCACTTTGCTTGTTACTATTGTATGCATGTATACATACACAATACAAATACACTTTGCTTGTTACTATTTCCTTTATTATCGCTAGAGTCTGATCGTAATGTCAATCGCTTATTGTGTTCCTGATGTAGCTTTCTGATAAAGGAGCTTAATTTGTCATTATATTTATAACATTTGTTACATTTTGACACGTATTTGAATATGAACACTACACTTTATTACCGAATATAATTTATCTGAAGACTAACCGAATGTTGATAGATTTTTCATTTTTTTCCTCTATCCGCAGGGTCAAAGGTATCTCAGGTCTCCGTCTGGCTGACGCTTCGATAATGCCCACTACAATAGCTGGTAACACGCATGCGCCAGTCATCATGATTGCGGAGAAGGCAGCGGATATTATCAAAGCTAGCGCCACACAAAATGGCCGTATCAGAGGACATTGAATAAATCACGTCAATTTATTGCTGACAATAAGAGGGGGTGACTGGCCATACGACACCCAGTACACCTCTGTACATTAAACCTTGCCTTCCTCTGTAAGACAATTATGACTGCTGAAAGTGTGTCAAAACGAAGTCTCGAGGAGAATCGTGGCATAGGTACAATGCGTACGGGATTCCCCTTGAAACTACAGAACAACGGCGCTGGTGCCATGAAACAGAGCATTCTGGCACCCGCGCTAAGGTCGTTTAATTGCTACTTGGTACTTTTGAGCGTGGTGTGACTTTTCTTGGTTGTGGATAGTTCTATCTCATACAAGCAAAGTTCATAAAAAGTTCAACCTGGTAATTTTTGTCAAGCGAAACGTTTGTTCCGTCGTGAACGATAGGTTCTTCATCGTCCATCAGAATTTGCGTCCTGTACATGAATGAATTATCTAGCAGTTATGGTACTAACTTCGTCGAAATTGTGAGTTACACGCTGTTTAAAGTGATCTACCTCAAAGAAAAATGAAGAATATAACCGTAAATCCATAATGACTTCGTCCCAACAGAAAAACTCGATTTCCTGCTTTGTGAAATGTCGACAACAAGCACAATTCTGAGGCTGGCTGTATTTATTCTCTGGTACTCTTCAGGTGGCGTACTTTGACGCAATTTACCATCGCCGATATATCAACTCACAAGGTTTCTCATGTTAAAGCCACACTATTGTCAATTCTGCAGTGTTTCAAATGACAGTGCTGCCCTCTTCTCTGAGCTTAATCATACTTATTTGCAGTTGTGTATGTGTGCTTTTCTTTGGTAAAATGTGAAAAAGATTGATAATAAGTATGCTCTCTTGCAGCAAAATAAACGAAAATACCCAGGTATAGGGCACCCTATGTAACTTCTAATATGGTGCTACAGCTTATCTGGTCCAACCATCCTGTGATTTTTTCAACTATGAACTGGGTATCAAAACAAACATCCGCTAATCGGTGCCTCGGGGAGTGTGGCACAAGATTTTTTGCGTGTAAAGTAACAAGAATTGAACGTCTGTTGAATTGTTTTAATCGGTGTGTGATAGCAGCATGATAGAGGGGCTTTTTATGACGTCTCGTTAGCGACGTCATGTAAAAATGCCCGTCTTTGCAGCATTATAGCGACCTCGCTATCAAGACCTCGCATGCGGTTATAAATCTTCCAGGTCGGCGAGGTCTTTTGCCTCCAAAGCAGACCCAAGCTTCGCATTTTGTCTACTCCGCTGGTGTCTGCCTTTCTTTGACAATGTCACTGTTTTAGCGTTGGAAAAGTGACTGAGTTTCTGATTGGCTGAGTATGGTTACCATGGTAACAGGCTTCAGTACACTCGAGACCAGAGGCTGCTACTGGTCTAGGCCATAATGATGAACTTCCTGATTGATGTCTCAGTCTAGGGGAGGGTCAAAGTACAGTTTTGTTTCCCTGACTAGAAACAAAATCCTGTCGAAGAAGGGCAGACCAAGTGTAGTTACAGGGAACTTGGTCAGCTTTGCAGGCAACGAGGTCTTCTTGACGCATGAAACTTGCCTCGCGCTCAAGCAATCTGCTCCTTTCGAGACATCTCTCACAGTGAAACTTACGTCGCGGAAAAAGAGCCGCACGATAGTATTTAATACTGCTACCATAAAACATTAGTAACTGTACGCCTAAATATAGGTCGATCATTAGACCATGGCAGGGTTAATACGACTATTGAACTGAGGTAATTTTAACAATCTGTCCATAAAGAGAAAGTAACGTATTTATGTTGCGCAGGCACTAAGGGCAGCAGCGTTTTAGTCGGGCAAAAACGGCATTGGAAGCCAGTTAATTAAAGCTCTGAAGTCGGCATGCTCAGGAAGCGAGGTACTTTTCACGCGTGAAAATTATCTCGCGCTCAAGACAGAAGAGTTATGTCTGGATAATGGCTTGGGAGATGACGTGAAAGCTGTAGCTAGGTTTTATGGGGCATCAAGGTTTTATCTTGAAGCGATAGATTCGTGAAAGTTAGCTCTTTCGACGGGCGAGTTCTCGATTATGCAGCATCATCAAGTTAAAACGTTCAGTTTTATATTAACGTTCAAGAAATACGGTAGACAACCTTAATATTTATGCCATAATGGTTTATCTCATTTTTTTGATGGCGTAAATAATTTGAACATCCTTCGGGCGAGGGCACAGATTTTAGGCCTACCAGCACAAGTCTAATTAGTCCTGACGTCGTCCGTGCGTGCACTGGACTAGAGGGTTGCACGTGCACACATAATCGACTGCATTCATTGAAAATTGACGTCAAAACTTTTCCAATTCTTCTAATGCTAAAGAAATCACCAAATATAAATGTTTCAGTATCAAACATATCCATGCCATGATGCCTCTGCCTTGAGTCTGATGAGACCTCTGCCACTTAGCTTCTGCCACCAGACCTCCGTTTTCAGGTGTGCTATCAGCATCAGGAAGTCTCGCGTTCATAGGCTTGTGGCAAAGCGCGATTGAACAAAGTTCTTACGCCACACGCCTTTAGGATGCAGTAGGCTTCTATGATTGAAGTGTGTGAAGTGTGGACGATGTACAAAAGATACATTGTGTATATTGTAAAATAAGATAATGAAAATATAAGTCAACGAGCATTCATCATCATGAAGAGACCAAGGTATTATTTATATTTTTTTGTCTCAAAGGCAAAAAGTGTTTCAGCATTTCTACATTAGTGATCTTATATATCACTATGTATTGAAGGACTGAAATAAAGAAGGACTGCGGATTCGGCGGCCACAATGATGCATCAACAGAACACTATCTCATAACAGAGATGCAAAGATGATCTGTGAGGGTAAATCTGGATCCAAGTGTCTTGAAAGTAATAGGTTGCGCCAAAACTTTTCCTTTGCCTTCAAACATCCCATCATGAAAGGCTCCCTGAGGCTCCTTCCAGTGAATCTAATGATAGTTACTGTGATTTCATTCATTTTGAAGCACTGGGACTGAATTCGAAAGTTGCACTCTTGCGTGAAATGCAAATGACTAACACAGTGTGTATGCACACACACAAATATATATATATATATATATATATATATATATATATATATATATATATATATATATATATATATATATATATATGTATATGTATATATGTGAGTGTGTGTGTGTGTGTGTGTGTGTGCAGTGAAACCTCATTGTATACGTGTATGTACATATGGATGTGGCCATGGATATGTGCATGAACACGTATAATGATTGGTTCGTTTCCACTTCAACCGTTGACCTGAACCATTAACCTAATCTCAGCTAAATATAACGCAAACAATTATTTTATATCACGGATCGATGTCCTTAAAATGCAAGGAAACTTGACAAAAATATGCAGAATTGGTAATTAGTTATGCATGAATCACTTGCGTTTCCTCATCAGTATGTACATACAATGATGTAATATATGAAAGCAATTTTAAGATGGATGCTTGAAAGTGTCACCTGAATGAATAAAAGAAAGCTATGAGAAAAAAGGAAGCAGACGGTTGAATTGTATATAAATATTAGAAAAAATATCAAGGGAGACCTTCCTGCTTAAGTCCGATGGTATGCTTTAGACACATCGTTACATGCAGTAAAAGAGACACGGAAATATTGCTCCTTGTGAAATTACTGGACATAGTTTAAAGGCAATATGAACTGGGCAGGAAAAGTGGGGTCACTTTTCACTTCCTGGGTGGGCTCTTTAGCTGTGATGTCATTCTACAATGATCATGTGATAATTAGCTCTTCTTTGAACTCTCTGAGCCAGGCCTGCTGGCCAGGGTACCATTGGTTGAGGTGATACCTGCTTGTCAAACTGACAAGAGATTATGCATACTCGCCTGCCCTATGCATATGTTTATCATACAGTTAGCCACCTGGTGGTAGCAGCAATTCCAATTCCTTTTAAAATGAAAGATAAGGACACGAGAGACCACACACGGTTCCATTTGAAGAGTGGTACAGCATCATCACCATAATAATAATAATAATAATAATAATAATAATAATGATAATAATAATAATAATGATAATAATAATAACTAGAAAGGAAGATTTGCTTGAAAGCAAATCTGTCTGTGTGCATTCCAAAGTTGTGGTACAACTTTTGTGCTTTGGTACTTCACATTCCATTAAGCTTTAGGCTGGATGAAAATTTCCAAGTCCAAATGACTTTGACCTTTGACCTTCAACCTTTACAGGTTGCATGTAAATTGCAAAAATGTACAGTGTTACAATACCAACAATTTAAGTCCAGCATGATTAGAATTGGATGGAAATTGGCCGAATTATGGCTGAGTGAAACTTTCAAAGGTCCAGATGACATTGACTTTGGACCTTTAGGGGTCACATGTAATTTTCGAAATGTGCAGTGTTGCTATAGCTACAATTTGAGCCCAACATGATTAAACTTGGATAAAAATTGACCAAATGGCTAGAAGAAAGCCACAATCAAAAGTGGCCTTTGACCTTGAAATGACCTTTGACCTTCAGATGAACTCTACCTGAAGTGAAACTTTATCTTTAAAATGTTACTCTGACCTAAAATTGGCCTTTTACCTTGACATGACATTTGACCTTGACATGACCTTGTCATTTGAGATGACCTTTACCTTGCTATGATCGAACTCGTATACACTTGGAACTAGATCTACTACAGTATATAAGATATTGAAGACTTAAAACTTTAATTAGCCCTCATTTGCAGAATTTTGAAAAGTATGACCTCTCATTATAAAAAGGCGAGAGGGCAAAAATGTGGAGTGTTACAATACATGTAGCTACAATTTGAGCCCAACATGATCAAAATGGGATAAAACTTGACCAAGTTACGGCTAGAAGAAATCCACCAGCGAAAATGGCCTTTGACCTTGAAATGACCCTTGACCTTGAGATGGCCTCTACCTGATGTGGTCCTTGACCTTTAAAATGACATTTTGACCTAAAAATGACCTTTGACTTTGACATGACCATTGACCTTGACATGACCATTGACCTTGACATGACCTTGACATCTGAATTGACCTTTGCCTTGATATGATCACACTCCAATACCATCGGAACTACATCTACTATGGTATGCAAGATGTTAAAGATTTTAAACTTTAATTTGCCCTCATTTGCATAATTTTGAAAAGCATGACCTCTCATTATAAAAAAGCCAGACTTCATCTGTAGAGGTATAATTGTGCCAAGTTTTGAGTTTCTACTTATAATACTTTTGAAATGAAATGTCGGACAAATTTGCCTGTAAAGAAAGAAAGAAAGAAATGGACAATTCCTAGAAAAACAATATGTTTGTGTTGGCACACAGACGTAATAATAATAATAATAATAATAATAATAATAATAATAATAATAATAATAATAATAATAATAATAATAATAATAATAATAATAAAATTAATAATAATAACAACAACAACAACAATGATAATAATAATGATAATAATAATTATTATTATTATCATTACGTCATCAGTACACTCACTTGCCTCATAAGCAATTTTGTCATCAGCAAAGGGATTTACCTGACATGTAGTCACGTGCTATTAAACCATGAACATACAATAAAAAAACAAAGGAGGTCCAATTACCAAGTGCTGTTTGGTATGGTCATGATAAATGTTCCTTACAGGAAAAAAACCAAATCTTTTTATCAGTTCAAGATTATATTGAAAAAAGTAAACGCTTACAAGGTAAAACAATAACTTAGTGTACTGTCTATGATTATCGCATCATAGCCCATGTATCTGTGCTCTGTTCAGTGGAGTCTCCCTTCTACATGTATCCTCCGTGCGCCCTTCGTTGAGTCCCCGTACGAGACGAGAGGGGTAAATTTGGAATGTATGTGCCGTATGTCCTCTTCTCTTGTCTCTTTTTCGCAACAAGGCTTTGTATAGGGCTCTGCCCTCCTTCCTAATTGCTTTATTGGAATAATATATGTTTAAACCAACAGCGTGACGTCAACGTCATTTGGCACCTAGATTTGTGACATTAGATGACTTTGGCCGCAACCTAAATTATGCCCTGTGAAATTGGACGACGTTTTGTGAGAAAGGTAATTCACCGTATTTTTGAATGTAACTTCTGTGACCTTAAGATGAGGGTCAACGTGACTCATCAGAATGTTTATCATGTTTTTGTTTCTTCACGAGATGTAGAAAGCAACTATAGACATTTACGTCTTGTTTTCATTTAACTTTGTTTTACACGAATTGACGATATGCAGCTTGTAATTTTGGACGACCTTGACATTAAGTTATATAGGTCATGCTCTTCACATACAGACAAACAAACAAACAAACAAACAAACAAGCAAACAAACATTTTCATATATATAAAGATTTCTCTTGTCATGATTTGCACCATGTTTGGACAACAAATATGTTCTGACTTACCACTTTGCTTAATTTGCATATAACTTTAATGGGTCAATGTCATTTGATGTCATGCATATAGAGCACCTGTTACATGTGCGTATTGTACATTACGTAATTATGTTATGTCCTCGATCTTATTAACACGTTACATTTGTTCTGTATGTTGCGGGAAACGTTTCTACCTTTTTCGCATATTTGTTCAAGTAATTTGTTTAGTAAGGCATGGGGCCAATACTTTAAATCTGTTGAAAAAAAACCCGGCAAACATACGCAGAATAGTTCGCATGCAGTGTTATGTAACGGTTTTTACCCAAAACTATCACTTACTGCGAGGCTTACTTACAAATCTGCCTCTTTGATTTAAGGTATTTTTTTCACGATTATTTGACTCCTAATATAAGTCTGGCATTATTCTATCTATTTTGTCAGATCATTTTCCTTCCTTTATTCGTATTGATTCAGAAATCGAGATCGGAGGACCTACCCCACTAGTCAAGGTCAGAACAAGAGATACTACCCCTCTACGATTTTTTTTCTGATGAAGTAAACAGACAGATATTCGGCAAAATTTGAATTTTGACTTGCAGTGTGATGCCAGTGTGAATTATGACGTATTTGAAAAAGTTACAATTGAAACAAAAGACAAGCAAGAAAAACTATCAAAGGTTAAAAAAAAGAAAAAAAATTAACGGAACGTTTCCCTACGTGTAACAAATCCCTATTTCAGCACCCTTAAACAAAACTAAAAAACACCTGATGAAATTCTGCAAAAACATAAATATACTAAAACAGGCTTATTATCACGGGCACATTCAAAACTATGCATTAGAGACATAAAAGTTAAGACAGTTTAACGTTCTTTTTCTCACTTTCAAAATGATAAACAAAGATATTATTGGTAATCGATTAAAAAAGATATTCACCATCCTCGGTCCCAACAATGCAGATACAATAAGTATGATAGACAGACCGTGCTTTTCTTCTCCTATCTGAGATATAATATAAAACATTCTCAACAGTAGATACAAATGAAATATTGATATTATGGACAAAATTAAATCCAAGACCAATGCTGGGCATGATAACCTATCAACGAATCTTCTCAAGGTGTATCATCCTCATTATTTGAACCACCCGTTTTAATTATTAATCAACTCTTAACCACTCGCGCGTCCCTAATATACTAAAAATTGCAAAAGTCGTCGTACCCTTATTTAAAAACAATGACGATACTCTCCTGGAAAATTATCGTACAATTTTTTTTCTTGCTTGCTTCTTTGAGAAAAAAAAAGTGGTATACAAACAAATATATGAACATTTTGATTCAATGGAATTGTTTTACAATAGCCAGCATGCTAAAATACTTCATTTAACCCAAACTACAGCCGCAGAACTTATTGATCATGTAAATTCTTGAGAGTGTAAAATTATGAGTAATCGTATTCTTAGATCTCTCTGAAGCATTTGACGCTTTGATCTTCCAATCCTTCACAAACGTCATCGATGTAGCATCAGAGGCATTGCCCTGAATTGGTTTAAAGATTATCTTACAAACAGGCCGCAGTATATTATTTTTGACTATGTATAGAATACGGAACATGGTCATTCATACACGTGGCTTCACTGAAATTAAAGAACCAGAAGCCACCAGGAAAGGACGGGATCCTAAATGAAATTTTGAAAAAGAGCACAGCTACGTTATTTGAAGTATTACTCTGAATGTTTTACATGGTGTGCAAAATTAATATCAAAGATAAGTATTTATTTGCATGTTATGTATATTTCACAAATGATTTTGCTACCTTTTGGCACAAAGGTTTATTGCATAAAGTATTAAAATATGCTGCAAGTGGATATATGTTTTGAACGTTACAAACATATATGTGTCATGCCTCAATTGTGCAAATAAAATTTCCAAATGGATTTGTCAGATAATATAAGGATGGAAAGAGGTGTTAACCAAAGTTGTATGAGGAGTCCTACTTTATTGAAACATACAGAGTTCCTGCAAAGCAACGACTATGTGCTCCCTGTATAAATATTGAAGATAAATACTATTTCATCATTTACTGCACAAAATATAATTTGGCTAGGCAAAATCTTTAAAAAAAAATCATGATAATTTTGTTAATTTAGCTTCCCTCAATGATGATGATAGGTTTATCTTATTTGTAAAACTACATGACTTGCAATTCATTGCAATATACGATATATTCATAAGAAGCTGATTAGAAACACGCCAGACGCCTCTAAAGTACCACTTTTGATATAGACTCAACATCATAAATGGAGGGCGTTGTAATTGTTGTTTTGTAATTTATTTCAATTCAATGCACCGCGTTAGATATGTATTTATCGAGGTTATTTAAAGTAATAATGATCTCGCCCAAGGGTTGTTTCTTAGGGTGATATCATTATTATCAGAATTAATTTCTTACAAGTACTTGACACGCGTCAACTTTTTGGTTATATACGATGGAGGCAAAAATCTTCTCTGTGATATTAATTGTCTCGAAATTTCAAGATAAGTATAGTTTAAGAAAATGTAAACCGGGAATAGTTTTGAAGACCGGTAAAGATCTAACAAAAAGTAAGAGAAATGCTGGGTTTCTCATTTAAATACTTAGAGCATAATCGTCCAGTTGCATTTTAGTTTGGACGAACGTTTGCCCTGTTTGGAATTTTATTGACATTGATTTGAAAAAGTGACTGAAACACTCAGGGATCAATCACATACATACACTTCTTTATTCTATGTTTTACAAACAATACAACAGTAGCATCTGACGCTAATATCATATAGTAAAAGAGACAGAAAAAACTGGAAAATACTGCACATAAAACAGCTCTGGTAGAAAGAGTAAAAAGTCTGTAAAGCGTCCCATGCAGTAAGTCAGATAAACATGAGTCGGAGAAAAATAGGCTTGGCAAGAAGAGCATTTGCATGTAAAATTATACAATGTTTTAACTCTTTAAGTGCCAAACGTTGAACTGAGTCAACCGCTTTTCTTGTAGCAGATTGGGCGCAATGCGCCAAATGCACGCCGAGAAAAGCTGTTGACCTGGGGTGTTCTCTCTGGAACTATAGGCATACTGGTACTTGAATGAAAGGTCTTTTTGCATGGAACGCGAATCTGAGATCCTAATGGTTTTTCAGACTAGTTTGTATTTAGCAAATCGACTTTAGACGTGATCGACGCTGAAAGAGTTAATAGCTTTTCTGAAAGCGTGCAGGTCCATCAAGGCAGTGGTATTGTTCCATATTTAAGCACTTAGGCATTTGGAAGAGTGATGTCCCCATGCCGTTGTTTTCTTAAACGATATCCTACAAGTGATTTAGAATTTCTCAAATTGTAAGGGGTGTCCTTAAATTGACACAAGTCTGAAGGGTATGACGGATTTGAGTTATTTCCTATTTAAAAAGTTTTTATTGCAGTTGCCTGAAGGTGTTAAAGTCACAGTGATGATAGTTTTGTCTTGATTTCAAGATCTCCATTCGAAGACATAAAATCTTTAAAGCAAAGCCCAAAGCTCGGATCTGGAGTTTTTCAAGTTTTGCTTTATCTTCTTGCCAACACCTATGGTGCAATACTAGGCAACAATTTCAATTGCTGTGGATAAAAGCTGTACAATTGGCTAGATTTGCAGGCAAGACCAGAAATTTCAAAAGTCGACAAAGATCATTTAGCTGTTGGACCTCTTTCCAGCATAGTTTGTCAATATGTGTTGAACATTTTAGGTTGAGTTCCGGTGATACCCCAGGTAACTCTGCTTTTATAGCGTTGCCGTCAAGATCTATTTCAAACTGAAGGTTGGCGTTGTTCGCTGCTATGGCATGGAACCTGGTCGGAGTTGTCTGCCTTAAGCTAACGGATCACCAGTTTGTAATTTTTGATCCAGTCAAGGAAAGGCAGAAAGAAAGGCTACGCCAGTAAGGTCGAATATGGGAGTCCATGAATGCTAATAATATATCACTGAGTGCTAGGTGAAACTGTTAATGGAGACCTACGTTGTAACTTGGTTCACTCAGCTAATTGGTACCACCATAGGTCTCTTTAGTGGGTGGTTGAGAATAATGTTTCAAACAAAATTCCAATGTGGACGAGTAGCACTCGTGCATACGATATAGATTGATTGCAAACAGTGAGGGTTTTGATAAATCCGGTTTTTTCAGTGATCATTGATGCCCATCATTTGTCTAACTGTACTGTTATATACTTTGATTTGAATGGTAGAATTTAAATCTGAGCTTTGACAGTTAAAGCTGAATTTGCATTGAAGAAATTTGATATCTTTTAGGATTATTGATTTGGCAGCAAGGCTTTTGATCTTGAGTAACTTTTTTTCCAATGAAAATTGCATAGGGTGTATTGATGAATTTTGTATCTTATGTGCTAGTGTTTGATATATTTCCAAAACATTGATTGGTAGTAAGGCTTTGGATCTTGGTGCCTATTTCTTTGCAGCTCATATGTGCTGAATCTTGTTGTTTCACTAAATGATTGTGAGAATTTGAATTATTCTTGTATCCTGATATTTGTATTTACTAATGTATGCCATGCATTGTGGAATCTTTTGTGACTGATATGTGGATCCGATTTTGATCTGATCTATTTTTTTTCAAAGCACGATTTCTTTCGTGTAGGTCGACTTTTGATATGGTCACCTTAGATTTTGCATTTTGTTCACAAAATGTCTTGTCTTGAGTTGATTGGTCCCTTTGCCGTAGGGCAATCCAGTGCCTTTTTCCATTCAATGTTTTATGCCCTGATGGCGTTCCCTATTGCCCTCTCCAAAAGCAAAACCTTCCATTGACACATTCGTTATGTTTTTCTGCAACTTGATAACTGCTTGTGCTTTTTCCTTTCCCCTTAAATGTGACTGTTCAAACATATTAGAATTCGTGTTTTAATTTCAATATATGTTTGATATTACGTTGCAATGTTTTAGATTTGGGAAAAATTTTTTGACAATTTTTGAAATCTTTCATTAAATTAGATTTTTTTGCTGTGGTCCATTATCTAATTCTATTTTACAACAGTCACGGCCCCAATGATAGATTATTGAGTGAATATGTCAAAACTTTGGACACTGGAAATGCCAAAGCACAGAATATCATAGACGCATGTAAACATAAAGGAAATAGCGACACCATTAAAGGTGAGGATCTTGTGAGTGAAATTATCCTTTCACAAGGAATATGGGATAAAATAATGAGAGGTACAGAATTAGTTTGGATTTTGTGGGAGGTGCAAATTTTATGGACAGAAAGCCATCATAGGTAGTCTCACGAAAGCTACGCAGGGCAGTGTGAACTTTGCATCCATTATCCAAACAAGTAGCTTTTAATGGTCAACAAGATCGGCAGCCATGTTTATCTGTATGTTTGAAGGATGAAAAAATCGCTTTGACAGATAGTCTTAGAGACAGAGCATTGGCTAACAATGGGAGCCTACCAGATGAGGTTAGAGAGGACTATGACAAAGTAATGGGCAGCATGAACCTTAGATTTGGCATAAAGGACCCCCTCATCCAGCATGAAGAGACAACTGGCCTAGTTAAAAAAAGAAAGCATGGTTTGCCTCACCAGAGGGAAGCAGTACAATTTCTCAGCAAAGAGCAAACAGATCTGGCGAATGCTTTTCACCAGACAAAAATTCTTGTGCAAAATTATACTTTTTGGGGGACACCAAAGAAAACCCTAAAGAAGGTGACCTTGGTTGATTCCTCTAATGAAACATACATGTACAGCATTAGACCCATGCAGTACCAAAGAAAAAAGAACAGAGGCCGCTGGAAGAACATTGCATAAGTAGAGGGCAGTGAGAACAGCCCATGCACATGTGACCTAAGCTTGTTCACAAAATCGAAGTTGCAACTGACAGACACTTAAGCTGAACTTGAGCTGAGTGCATATGACATTAAGAAGTATTTGTAAGATTTCCCAGAGAAAAAAATCATTAAAAAATAAAAATTTTACTTTTCAATGAGACACATTAGCAATTAGGTGAGCGGTTTTTGAGAGGAAGACTGTTCAAGATTTGACCACCAAAACACCACACAAAAATAAAATAATAACAAAAAAAAAAAAAAAAAAAAAAAAAAAAAAAAAAAAACAAACCCAACAAGGACAATACAGTTAGAGTCGTCAGCTTTTAAGTTGTACACACGCAATGGTGAAAACACTAGAATTATTCTGTGTTGAACTGATGTACATATACACAGTCATAACTACTACAGCTCAAGCTATCACCTTCTAAAGTGTATAAGTCAGGACAATTTTGATTAAAGTTTGGGCTGTTGTAATATTTACAATAATAATGTATATATTGCACAGGAACATTTACCATCTTGTCTGTGGCATTATTGGTGGCTTGATCAATATGAAGTGATAATGGATAGTTCTTTAACTTCTTCACAGATTCACTTTTGAATGTATATGCCACGCCATGTGTGTTGATGTAAGTTGCTGCAGTTCTCAACAGAGTTAGCTTAGAAAGTCTCCATTAATATTGGCTCAGACAGCTGGCAAAGTCAATAAGCGATGGGGCCAAAGATATTGATAGTGCAGGCTCCGGGATGAAGTTGGTAGTAGCTGCCTGAAAAAGCACAACAACTATAATTCATACATGAAGAAACAAAGAGGAGAGAAAAAAGTACATATTATAATGACACTCATGAATCCATGATTGTTAGTAAGTACACACCAAATCCATTCATATCACATTACAATCAATGTAGTCTTTGAAATTATATTTTTTTCCCCGATTTGTTGGTCTTCTTGTTTCTACACAAATATACACAAGATGGCAAAACACACACACTCATTGTCCGTCTGAGATTCAACATTTTATTTTCATGTCTGTGTCTGGCTGAATAAAACAGTTTCTATTGCCACTGTGCAGCACCTGTCATGAAGAAACATTAAGCAGGGGCCTTGAGTCAAAACAGTGGAAATACTTTTCCAGCTATTGTTTGATGGTTCAGAGTGAGCAATTTGATTTTTACCATCCATGTTGTTGTGCACGAGATTCATGTGCTCAGCTGTCTAGACACACTCATGGCACACAAAATCTCATAAATATTGTGGAAACGACAAACAAATTAACAAATCAATTATATTTGAGCCATAAAACTGCTATTAAAGCCCATATCAGACATACAATGATCAGTCTAAGAGCTGATTTTAATCCTCATTCTCATCATTTCTGCAATAAGCAAAGCTGTCTTTGCATCCTGCATCTCTTTTTCCCAAGGGTGTTCATATTCGATCTCTTAGGGCAGATGCAAAATTGGACACACAACCTCGTCCATGATCGTAGGGAATTAAGGAAAAAAAACATACTAGAAATCATAAAAAAGCCAATATATCGCAGTGCCAGCTGGTGAAAAAAATTGATAACTACGAGTGCCTTAGAGTTTCCCTGTGTGATTTCAAAGCAAATGGATGAGAAGTTTTGGATAAAATTTTTTAGATTTATCCACCCTCCCCCCCAAAAAAAAATTGATAAAAAAAAAAAATTATTGGAGGGTGACTATTCATTAAAACTTGGCGCAGATCTACTAGAAAAACAGTGCTACCAAGCTTGACGTGAAGGCTAAAATAACACACACACACACACACACACACACACACACACACACACACACACACACACACACACACACACACACACACACAAAATCATGAAAAATAGAAAAAAAGAATGAATATTATCACCACCTGATGAGCTAGGAGTTCCTAGGAGTGTTCCTGTGTGATATCAAGGCAATTGGGTAAGCAGTTTTGGAGAAGATTTTTTTAACATTTGCCCCATAAAAGAACAATAAAAATTCATAAAAAAAATGTAAAAAATCATATGAGTATGACCTTTGGGATAAACCTGGCGGGGATTGACCGAAAGTACATTGCCACCAATGTAGACGTTAATCTGGCTGATGGTTTTAGAGAAGTCGAAAATGTGAATTCAGAATGCAGGAAGGCTGATGGACGATGGACAAAGAGTGATGACATAAGCTGTGCTAGCAACTGTTTTGAAACATATTTTTTTGATAATTGAAGGTTGGGCATAGCTTCAAGGAATCCTTTAACAGCTCTTCACAATGGATGCCACCTGTCAGTGAAAGGCCAGTGTGTTTCAAATATAAATACCCATTGTATTATGTTAAGGAATGCCCCAAAGAGCTCTTAAGCCTGCAATATGGAGACCCACTGCATTATGTAAAGAAATGTTAAGCCTGCATCACCTGTGAAAGATTTAAACAATCAGGGTTTTTTAGGTTTGGGTCAGTCTAGTGACATGACACATCTAAACTTGAAAAGAATTGGTTTCTGTCCAGTCTATCCAAAGATTCCTGGATTAATATAAAAGGGTATGCACCCTTTGTATTTACTTTATTGAGACTGCAATAATCCAATGCACAATGCCATTTTTATACTATAACCATTGCAAATTCCCACTCTGAAGAGGATGGCTGAATAGCTTCAGTATCGAACACTGCTTCAAATACTGTTCAGCTTCATTTTCAGAGCCTAGTGGTACATGCCTCAAACGCTTCTTGATGGGTAACCATAACATGAAAGAGACGTTCACTTGTACCACAGCAGTAGGGTTCAATCGCTGTTTGCTGAAAAAGTAAAGCTATGACCATATTGGTCTGCTGTACATTATGTTCACCTATCTTTGTAGCCACCCATTGTACCTTACTTCCAGCAGGAATTACTAACATGCTATGAAGAGTGATCTTATAAACTGAATTTGATTTGCCTCCTAAATTATACAATGTTGCTGATATAACTGTATCTCCTGCTACAAGGATATTACTTATTAATAGTGCTGGGATCGTTTTAATATTAAGTTATTGATTATCGGAAGTTTTCCTAAGATTATCGATAGTTGCATCAGTTATTTCAGACCTCTGCATCACAGTTCAAAATTTTGTAGGTGGTATTAAGGAAAGACATGGAAAATTTAATATTTAATACTACTTTGCCCCTAGTACACAGTTGTTGGGCACACCCAACATGTATTTGAACATTGTCACCCTCGTGACATTTTGAAAATACAACTACAAGATTTACCAAAAATCTCAGTGACTTTGCACCCTTGTGGTCAGGATGTTTTGCACCATCTGCCATTTTATTTTATACTGCTGGAATCATAAATTTTTGTCTGTCTATGTGACGATCTGTTTTATTGACTGAGAAAAAATATTTTTGGAGTATCCCTCCAATAAGTAGCCAAAAATGGGCATAGAAACGTTTTTTTTTTATCTCATTATTAATGTGCTTTGATGAGGTGCCGCTCACTGTCCAACCAAACGGGCTGTTCCGGTGCCATGTGCTGGTCTCATGCAATGTTGGAAAACAAGTTGTATTCACACAAAGATATTGGACCAAGCTGCCACATTTTCACATCACATTTTCACAAAAAGACTTCAGTCGCACAAGCTTAGACACAGATAAAGGCAGGAGTGAAAAATTGTTATTGAAGGCAAGGAAAATATGCAAATTAATCAACCGTGGTGTATGCAACCTATAAGTGGCGAGCTACAGAAGATTTGCATAAACACTATGTGTTGTTGAATGCTGTCTCCGATGCGATGTTTTGGGGTAAATTTTGCACCTTAATCATTCAAAATGTCGCGAAAAATGGGCAGTTGTTTGATTTTGATCCATTTGATGAGAATATACTTTTTCACTACATTATCAAAATAGCCATCCCTAAGTTTTGAAGTTTGTGTACAATAAAATGCACAGGCTTGCAGGTAAATGGTCACTGTGGGCCACCCGAATGATGATGAAGGTTTGCTTGCAATGCCATGTCGCTTTGAAAAAAAAGGGACAGCAATTACGATCAGACTCTTTAATGGATAGCATTAGATGGAAAAAAAGCCATTCAAAAAGACGGACATGGGAACATGTTAGCCTTTATTTGATTGTTTCATGACGCAAACCATTCCTTGAACAGTGACATAAAATCAATACCACAATTTGGCAATCGACTATTGAGTTGAGCTGCTGATTGATTATCGAATCGATTATTTGTATTATCGTCCCAGCACTACTAATTGGAACCACTTGACACTTGTTCGCAATAAGAAATCAAGACCAAGAATAATTTCGTTAGTGATAGATGCCATACGAACATCCAGAGGAAACCATTTTTCATGAATGGAAATACTATATACTTTTTCAGGACAGAACTCTACCTCCTGAATGTGGTTCCAATTGTGACCTTACTTCAAAAGGAATATGATGCACACTGTGAGTACTACTTATACAGCTTTGTACAAAACTATTTACGACAGTCCATATCATTAATATGAGTCTGAAGTCAGGGAGGCCCAACAGTCACTTGTGAGAAATTAAGACATCTAGATGAGGGACTCCGGGTTCAGACTACCCTACCATGACAGAGCCAGAGGGCCAGCCATTGATCTCCCACATACTGATCAGGACTGTTTTTTTCTGGGAAAGTGATAGCAGCCTCCCAGGCGCCTACCAAAACATGCAAGCAGAACATGAAAATAATGTTGTTGCCAGGGACCTCAACGCATCAAACATCCATACACAATTTACAACTAAGATGCTCAAACCAGCAATACCTCAACCCTGCGCAGCTGAGCCTGTGGGTGAATAGAATCTATCATCTGATGATTAATAATATCAACTTTAGTATGTTAATCCAGATTTGCCGACCATATCAAACTTGCTATCTCAACTTAGCAAGCTGTTTCTGAAAAGAAGATGAAGAAACAAGACAAGTAGGAATCAAAAGTTCTTCTTTTATGGAATTACTCAATGCCAGCTGACACACCACTGTTTTCTTTTTGGAACCCGAGCAACAAAGACACCTCCAGGACAGATTAAGGACTATGCTTATAGTGGTGGAGCACAGATGCAGAGTTGGCATCTCAGACTTAAAACAACGGGCACCATTTACAGTGGATCTCGGATTGGATTGGGAACTTATTAAACCAGTGCAGACCTTTTACATCACCAACCGTGCCTCTCATACCGTGCAGTGGGGGAAGGAAGCAACTGAAAAGGGGAGGACGAAGATGAAAGTGAAGTAATTGCTCTTCAGCAGAGAATATTACATCACCACATAGTGACCTTAGTTCGTTACTGGGAGAACTGGACATAGAGGTCGTTTCTTTAACTTCTTTTCGGTAACCGCTGTGATAAGTCTAAATATCAAGTCTGACTTATTAGACTGTACTGATTATGCCTAAAGATCACCCAAAGACAGTGTTTTTTTACAAGTATGGGTTGTGCGAGTATGTCCTTATGAACTTTGGTTTGTGTAACATCGCTGCAACCTTCATGTTTATTATAAATAAAAAGCTACATGGCTGAAATAGGTCTATGGTACACATGTTTTTGGATGACATATTAATCAATGGACAGCAATCTATGGATCGCTTAAAGAATGTCAGCCAGATTTTCAGTGTTTCAGACAGTCCGATATCAGGCTAAAACTCAAAGAAATATGTGTTGTTTCAAACTAAAAATGGACTCTAAGACGGGAATACCCATGGATCCAAGTCAGGTAGAAAGGGTGAAAAATCATCAAGACCAAAGGACATGAAAGATGTGGAGTCATTCCTACACTTCTTAAACTACCACCAGGAACAGACAAAGGACTTCACAGAAATGCCACGTTGTTGGTACCAGCTAACAGGTCCAAAATAAGAAATTTGTATGGAGACAGGTCATCGGGATGTACCTCAGAGGTATATCGGAAAGTACCATCAGATGAGGTCTCTTGTTTTAGTGCACCTGTTTTTTTAGGTTTTCCTGAAAAGGATAACATCTAGATTGCAATTCATCTTTCAAGTTAGAGCAGAACTGCAGTTTATCTATCAAATTGATGCAGAACTTTCACAGGTAAGAAAGGATGGGTTAAAAGTGATATCCTATGGGCGTCTGTATTTTAATACTGCCGAGCATAAATATTCTACCACTAAGAAGGAATTATTGACTTTCAAAACCTTTATTTGTGAGTGTTAGCATTATATTTTTAGTTAAATTTGTGATCAGAAACTCTCACAGTAATCTTGACTGGTGCATGAGGTCCAGATTCATTGAGCATCAAATAGTAAGATGGCTAGAAGAACTTATCCAGCATGATATGGAAATAGTACACAGAGTGGAGAAAAACCTGTCATCAAGAACTCCTGAAACTCTTGATCTTGATGCCTGCTATAAGGCTTTTGAAGCTTTGCCTTATAGCATTACAGTTAAGATATATGTTAATGCAAATAAAAGGTTCCAGAATTAGCTCCAGTTCTGTCATGGTTAGGAACTAACATGTCTCCACCTGGTGATGTACTTTGGCTAAACAGGCTGTAAAATCTCTGTGGATATGTTGGTCTTAATTGGCCTTGAAGCAAGGGACTCTGTTGTACAGGCAGGAAGATGTTATCCAAATGAAAAGTCTTGTGGTGCGAGAATGTGTAGTCACCAAAATTGTCAACAAATGTATCCCATGGTTTGGTTGTCCTCTACAAATTCACAGTGACATGGCAAGGATGTTGACTGAATCTCATGGATGCTGTCTGCAATCTTTTTAATTAAACAAAATACAAACAAACAAAGAAGCAAACAAAACAAAAACAAAAAACAAACACACGCCCCAAAAAACAAAAAAAAAAAAAACAAAACAAAAAACACACAACACAAAAACAAAACACCCCCAAGCTCCCTGTAGACTTCGCTCACATGGACAGGCACCACATTATAATAGGTTGCTCTGACAATGGATTGCCTGCCACAAACTGGGTTCCAGTAAAAATTGGCACAGCTCACTGCAACAGTTGGCTGCAGAGATTCAAGAGATATCCAACAGAAGTTCTGAGTTTTCCGAAAATTCGATGGTGTTGGATCAGGAAGCAGTTGGTCCAACATATTTGTTATTTAAGATGTGAGAAGAAGAAAAGAAACATGAATCTATATGTATGTGCCAAAAGTTCCAAAAGAGGAATGCTTTCTAGGACCTGTGAACATCCATCAGCAACTAAAAGTAGCCCAGGAAAGGCAAAAAAGGGACAAATGACTTGATGTTATGTGAAATATCCTTTGAAGTTGGGTGTTTAGTTTACCAACTTGAATCTGCATGTAAACCTGGTCAATCCCAGATATTGAACAATAGTATGGTCTAAATCTTATGACTCAGGCGTTTGTCTCATGTATAGTACAAAATCACAGGATGCAGAAAGATTAGTGTCGGTCATATGATATGTTCAATCCCGGTAAGCTCAGAATTATACCCATGTGGATGCATCACATGTGCCATGGATGGATGGAATTAGACAACATCCTTGCGTATGATGAAGAAGAACAAGATGAGTCATTGTTGGCTGACGTTTTTAAAATCTCTATGGAGATAATCCAGTATGAACAATTGTTATCAGTCAACCTTCAAGAGACCACGTAGCAAGGGAAAATGTCAGCTATCACTCAAACAGGGTTCAGGATAAAACTGCTAATTTTACATTAGATCAGGATGATGTAGTGATAAGTACCACAGTATCATCAGTGGGCACTTCTGCAGATGCAACTCCGACACAACCTGTAGTTAGAACAAAATTGGGAAGGACAGTGATGCCTCCTACATGAATACAGCGTTATAAACTGGGCTAATGATAAAATCAAAGAGTCAGAGTACCAAGCTGATTCATTCTGTTTTGTTATTTTCAGTTATTACAAATAAAATGGTCTGATATGGATATGATTGTTTTGTACCTTAGACTGACATAACTTTTGTTTTTATACATAAAGTGATATGCTTGGTGCTGGACACCTGCTTGCTTTTATGAACTGTAATTGTTTGCCTTTGATTGGTGTTGTGCAATTGCACATTTGGGTACAGTGAATTATAGATGTGTTACTCAGAATGAAATTCTGATATTTTATTTGTATATATGTTTCATTAGACAGCTGAACTGAAACCCAAATCATTCCCTGACATGGAGCAGCTGATACCCGATGATGATAATAATAAGTGAGGACGCCTGATACCTACAGGTCATTTGCCAGTCTCGGTGGCTTCAGAAGGCCAAATACTACAGTTGGACAATGAAGGACAAGAGGAAAGACGGATGTTTAAGGCTGCCACGTCCAACCACATCAGGACAGTGAGGGAAGGTTAGGAGTTTCAGGTAGGCATACAGAAAAAAACAGCACAAAAAGAAGCTGCAGTAATGTCCTGTATGTAAAGATAGGATGACAAATGTTAAGAGGCATGTGGGAAAGTGTCATTTACCATGGTAGATGTCGCCTTTCACATCTTGTTGGAAATGCAAGTCCCAGTGTATCGGGAGCAATATTGAGAAGATGGGGTAGCAGATTTTTTGGGATCACTATATAGTGTGTATAGGTGTCTCATGACATGGTTTGTTTGTTTGAGCTGTGGAATTAGGATGCCAGATTTTGCATTATTTGTGAGGTCGTATGTAGTTGCACTAAGGTGATTTCATACATAAATATGGAAGGGGAAAGTCTATTCTGGCAGATTGTAGCCTCTCAGTTCATTCGATTGTGGATGTACATTCTCACACTGGGGAGTTACTGTTCAGAAGCTACAAGTTTTTCAAACACAGCATGTAGTTTCAACTCAATATTTTCAAAATGCATGGGAAAACAATGGAGGAATGGAAGAGCTAGAGAGAGAGAGAGAGAGAGAGAGAGAGAGAGAGAGAGAGAGAGAGAGAGAGAGAGAGAGAGAGAGAGAGAGAGAGAGAGAGAATCCATGCTTTTTGCTGAGCATTGGTATCCATCCCAGGTTTATAGAACCAAGAAAATGACTATGGGAAAGTTGTTTACCAATTGGAAGACCTATTAGCTCTCTAGGCTACAGAGGTAGGTTTTAGAGAAGTCAGACTGGCTGTGGTAGCTGCCAAGATGGACTGCAGCAAGATCAAGGAGCAGTTGAGAGTACTGGAGTGAACCTTGTCCATGCCAATTCAAATTACCACTGGCTCTATATTATTGTAGCCAAGACCAAGAAGAACCTAATATATGGTTTTGAATAGTCATAAGTGTACAGACTCAGAGTCCGATCCCGTTCATATGCATTGCTTTCAGGAAAGGATAAAAGAGATACAGGCTTATCTGGGAAAATCCGCAAATGGTATCTTTAGAATTAAAGCTGAACTGAGCCAAGAGGAAGACATAGTAGGGCCATCTGTTAGATGCCACTCGGTTAATTTGTTCTGAAAACGAATTCACCATACCTCCTGCCACCAGTATTCCAGGGTAAAAGTTGCTATTCAATTCCTGGTATGTTAATGGAAACTGCCAGATTTGTTGCCTCAGCCATGAAAATCCCAGTGTTGGTGGTTTACCAGGTCACCATTTCTGTTGCAAAAGCAATTCACAAGCTGTGGGTCATTTTGGGCATCAAAGGAAGAGCCAAGAGGACAGGCACTTGCTGATTACTTGTTTAATTGCCTCTATATTCTTTAAATAGAAGTCCAATGGGTCGGTTGATGCTGATAATTTGGGCATATTTCTTGATAAATGTATGTATTCTTGTCAAATTGTTTGGATGGACTTCTGCTGATTACTTCACAGGTTTTGTGTGTTATTGTTAAGTGGTTGGACGGGCTTCAGCTGATTACTTGACAGGTTTTGTGTTTCCAGGAAGCAGTTTTCCTGTGTGTTTATAGGAGGATGTAGCTTGAGGAGCACGCACGCTGCACCCTTTGGGATGTTGATTACACAAGATTACAATATTATGGACAATAATTATTATTACATTTACTATTGTCCAGATGGGCCATAACCTTTGGATGTAGCAGCTGATAACATTTACCAGCATTGAAAATGTTTGTGGAATGTCCATATATCGGTTTGCATGGGGAGCATGATACTTGCCACATTTACATTTTCTGCCGTTTTGCGAAGGTGGCACAGCATACTTGCACACCCCATAAGCCCGGCTGCCCTTTCGTAGAGTATACAGATTATTCATAGTAGCACCACAGTGGAAAAGGTATTACTTTTTATCAGTATGCTTTTACTTAAATTTCACATTCTACATACATTTTATTCATAAGACAAATTTGTGGTTTGGGTCCTTTTGAACCAAAATGGAGTGTAATGTAGTGCTAGATGATCATTCCCAACAACACAAAGGCCAGTTCTGGGACCAAAACGAGGCTGGTTTGCTGAAGTCACTGACGGCATCACCAAGGGCGGCCAGAGATAGCCTTCCCACGGTGCCAATGATTATTATATGCTCTCTTAAGTTTGGTACTTATCATTTGCCATTGCGACCATACACCTTAGACTCACAAGGTAAATATATTATTCGTCGTATATGGATTCATTTTACAGCTGCATGGTAAAACTGGACCGCATGCTACAGATGACGGGAATGATAACACTAAAGGGATCAAAAACGCTCCAATGAGATATTAAAGTTAAATCTTGTGCTGATATAAACAGTGCGCCACAGACACAATGGTGGCATCTTAATGAAAAGCGACGACCCATGAGTTCTACTGTTGATGCATGTTTCATATTTTAAAATTGAGCTCGAAAAATTCTACTCAAAGTTTCTTAAATATTGTCTCGGGGTACATAGTAAAGCATGCAATATTGCAGTATTCGGAGAACTAGGAAAGACCCCTTTGTCACTCAGAATATTATCTTCTGTCTGTGAAAACTGGTTTAGAATCGTCAATATGGAGAAAAATTCTTTATTATTTAACGCATACAAATGTAATGTTGACTTATCTCAAGCAAGTCAATCAACCTGGTTAAATTCTGTAAAAGATACATTTAATTTGCTCGGGCTGCAGGAACTTTGGGATAACCAAGATGATTTTTTTCACGAATTTTCTTCTAATCGTTTCCGTAATAAAACAGAAAACAAATTCCGAAATCAGTGGAAAAATGAAATGTTGAATCAAAATAACGAATCTAAATTGAGAACGTATACATCTTTTAAGACAGAACTTAAATTTGAACAGTATTTAGATGTTGTAAAAAATTTCGAAACAAGGAGTTATATAACTAAATTACGCATCAGTGCACATAATTTACATATCGAAACAGTAAGACATAAGCGTCCTACCAAAGTTCCTGTTAGCCAGAGAGTTTGTGATACTTGCCAAGAACTTGATAATGAATTTCATTCGGATGCTTATGATGTTCAGAGTATGTTTAAATTTATTTTGGTACTGCATGACACAGAACTTGTATACCTATTTGAAAATTTCATGGACAAAGCCATTGCCCTAAGAGAGAAACCACTGTAATCATGTAACGCCGTGCCAATTTGATGACTGCACTCTATTTTCATTTCAGGTGATTAGTGATTTATGTAAATCTTTTGTATCTATTGGACTGTACTGTGCTGTACGTGTCTGTACTGTTTTTGTTACATTTTTCTTTTGATTGTGTGCATATTTTAATGTGATTTTCTTCTTCTTTTTTTTCTTTCATACTCTACATGTGTACATGTTGTATATTTGACATATTGCTGTATTTTATGTAACAGCGCAGTCAATAAAGATTCATTCATATAGGCATACACTTCTAATATTTTTTCACATGGGCCTGACTGAATGTAAAGGTATAAACCAAAGCACTTACCTTACCAGTGTAGGACCAGTTTCAATCTTGTACCCCTTAAGCTACTTTTTGTGGGATGCCTGTTGCTACGGAACAATTTTAGAGTTTATAATCGAAACGATCATTTCATATTCTAGTTCGGAACACTGTTGTATTTGTCGACAGAACGCAAAAATTTGGTTCAAACACATTTGGTGGTAATTAAATACTTCCAGAGGCTGGCCAAAATTAAAAATACAAATTGGTTAGCATGTGGTTGTGTATGACGGCAAGTTTGTGACAATATATGTTGTGTTTGTCGGCTTTTATTAGATCGTCTAACCTGGCATCATCATCATCATCATCATCATCATCATCATCATCATCATCATCATCATCATCATCATCATCATCATCATCATCATCATCATCATCATCATCATCATCATCATCATCATCATCATCATCATCATCATCATAATAATAATAATAGATTTACGGAACTCATTTCACAAACACTCTCTGCAATGCATTGGTGTGCAATAGTCTTTTCATGAATTCAACCAAAATAGATGTCGGTGAACCATATGTTCATAAGCCTAGTTTTACAGTACGGTAGTATTATGTTTTAGTGCTTAATCGATTTTAAAGCTACAATGTGCAGTCACGTGACCAGCAACGGAATATGATTTTGCATTTCATTCGGAAAATAACAATTTGTTCCCAGGCGTAGAAGACCTATATCCAGCAAGCAATGAAGGTTGGCCCAATGCTATGTAACTTGGCCCATTATTGCGCCAACTTTGACTCCTTGCTGGGATATGATATTATATAGAGCCCCAAATCTGCCACTGTGATTCAAGTAAAGAGCTTTTAGAAAAAGGTGATCACATGTAGGTAGACAGCAGAATATACCGTTTACATCGATCAGTCGCACATTTGCTGTACTTTAAGCGCGATTGCCCCCCCCCCCCGTTCCACCACCATAACGCTTGAGAGATGTTTCCTTGTCAATATCATGTTTATAAACCGAAGGTTTTCATGAAAGCTATGTTATTGTTTCAGTTTGTGTGTGTTTTGTCGTCAGTCATTTGAGCTACAATAGTTTCGAAATTGAATTGCTCTGTATACAAATAGATTATGCGAAAATAGCTTTCCAATCGGCAAAAAACGGAGGTAGACAGCAGAATATACCGATTACATCGATCAGTCGCATATTTGCTGTACTCTTCGCGCAATTGCCCCCTTGTTCTACCACTATAACGCTTGAGAGATCTTTCCTTGTTAATATCATGTTTAGAAACTGAAGGTTTTCATGAAAGCGATGTTATTGTCAAAGCATGTGTGTGTTTTGTCGTCAATCATTTGAGCTACAATAGTTTCTAAATTGGTTTGTTTAGAAATAAATTTGCTTTCCAATCGGTACAAATCCGAATGCGCACTCCATTCCATGTGGTCTTCTTGATTTAATCAACGCGAAATATGTGGCACACATAGATTTAGAAAAAAATGTAGAAGCTATTTATTCTATAAAAAGTTTTGACTATCAATCAACCTGTAACATTTGTCATTATTTTAAATAATATATGTCATTCCAATGTTTTTTTTTTATATCTTTTGTCCTTTGTCCTCATCAATTGACAAGTAGGTCTACTTTACCTTTTTTCAAAGAACACCCCCTCTAAATCGTCTGATTCTTGATTGTATACGTATATATATATATATATATATATATATATATATATATATATATATATATATATATATATATATATATATATATATATATATATATATATATATATATATATATATTATATATGTCCAGAAAGACCATTGAAAGAAACAAAATTCATTGTAAGTTAAAGACAGCACCATATTTTAAAGCAACTTTTCAGGAAGGCAAATTTTAACACGCATGAACAGGCAGCACAACGTGTGACCTGCCACGGTGCAAAAACTGTGTGCAAATGTTGATAACTTACATTTTAGCTCTGGAAACATGCGGAACATTGCCGGACTTTCCGATTAAAACACAATTGACTTGCTGAAGTCAAAATGTCATTAACAAAAATGACTGATATAGAGCGGGACCAAAAATAAAATATAAACCAGAGTTGAACGAGAATATAAACTCTCAATTAAACAAGGGTGAATTTCGTTTATGACGGACCTGGTTTATAATTTCACTTTAAGTGACGTTTAACCAAATCATAAGTAATGCCGTTTAACGTCAATACTAAGTATATATATTCAATCCAAGAAACATTACAATATTAATGACATCGTGGTACTGAGTTAGAAAGTATTAGGTGATAATACACGAGCTAACGTTATATCACCGCTGGGCACTACAGTGTTTAATTGTATGAAGTTACATGTATAAAAAGCGCGAGGCTTGAAAAAGGATGAAAAGATGAAAAATCTTGAAACCGGTAGCGTTTTACGCCATAAAGAGGTTAATTAATATATACGTTTTGCACCATCATTTTCATATCTTGTTTCTATCCCCCATTAGTATAATAGGCAATGATCTGCATGGATTATGTTGGGTACAGGTCTCTTTGTGTACACACACAGAATTGTTTAAATGTGCAGTCATGCTTTGTCGTCAGAGAACAAGAAACTCCCACCAACTCATGATTTCCAAAGTCGCAAAGACAGTGATGTAACCTGCCCCTTCAAGTGACACCAAAATCTGTGTTGTGATTCCATACTGTCCCTAGAACATGTTCTAGTCTTGTCAAAATTAATAACGCCGTATCGCAAATTGACAAATGAACAACGGTGTGTGGCTCTTGGTCAAGTAAGAGCAGGTCAGTCTGCCAGGCAAGTTGCACAGCATGGTTCAGATACTTTGGTCTTTTGATACAGTCAATTGTCTATTGTTCTCTCTGGTTAACGCATGGCCCCACATGTGCATTTTTTATATCCAAGGAAATTCAGTAGGTCATCGTACTCTGTACCATGAAAAAAACATTGCTAGTGCAAAATAATTTTAGAGAATATTTGTTTTTGTTGGGCGGTGCAACACTTATTACACCCACTATAAATATATATATATATATATATATTTATATATATATGTATGTATATATGTATATATATTGTTGAAAGTGTTTTATAGTGATGAAGTATTTGTGCAAATCTACAGCTGATGGTGCCTTTAGCCCTTTAGGGTTTCAGCCTTCTACAGTTTCAATTGTTACATATTCAACTTGTGTACAATTTTGAAAATAAACATATTGAATACATTGGAGAAGTTGACGTACTTTATATTGATAGAAAACAGCATAATTCTCTTCATCACAAATTGTTCTACATAGGTGTTGTGCTGCCTTGAATTGCAAGAAATCACAAAAACGTTTCATTACAATCCCGCCTTATGCACCTAGTCAAGTGGATTGTTCGGAGTAACTGTATTGCCGATGCTCATAGAAGATAATCTACGACGAGAGTGTCACAAACTGCAGAACAGTATAGAATTTACAAACAAAAATGACTGCAAACAATAGTCGGCAAGCACAGGAATTCTGTTTAAGCAAGTCACCAGTTCAAACAACTAATTTCAATAATTAATTATCCCCATCCGTACAAGTCCACAAGAAGACATGTTATCATGTATCAATCCCTCAAAATGTTTTTGGTCTTAAATGATCAGCACTCAGAGTCTAGATAGCAAAGTTCATTAGATTTGAAATCGTTTTTAAATTGTCTTGCAGTTGCATGGTGTTATGCTAAAGAAAATGTTAATTGAAATATTTGTGAACAACCATTTGACTTATCAACTATGGCAACCAGAAACTGCAAGCACAGGGCTGAAAATATGGAGCAACGGGGTAAAAGAAAAAGCTGCAGCATAGTGGTAAGAAGTGCAGTTCAAAAACACATTATAAAAAATACAAAACAAAAAACGAAACACAAAAACAAAAAGGAATAGACGCAAAACAGGACCAAATAAACAAACTAAAAAAAACAAGCAAAAAAAAAAAAAAAAAAAATAAAAACAAAAACAAAACAAAACCAAAAAAAACCCCAACCAAACAAACAAACAAAAAGCCACCCCCCCCCCCCCCAAAAAACCCGCCAATCGATCATTAATTTTATGTACATCGACACTGACACAGTATCCAGGATAAAAGTGCAGCATTGGGGTCAAAACTCTCAGGGCAATACTGAAAAAGTGTGGCACAGTTAAAATAAATTTTCAATTAATAATGCTGTTTTTTACGAATCAACTAATTAGCCACTAAGCGGACAAGCAGACAATAATCAGTCGTCAACAAAAAATGATTATGACAATGCATAACAAAGCTAGGGCTTGATGTACATAATAAAAGTCGCATAGAATATCTCAGCAACCGTATGGGTGGATATGGTGGGACCAGGGACACCCTCCGCCTCCGTTGCTACTACGATACTCAACTACCATCCAAAGAGTATCTAACACCTATGTATTCTCCATTTTCATTCTAGGACAATGCAACATAACATATACTGTGTCCATCTTCGTCCTAGAAATTTGCAATACAATAATAATAATAATAATAATAATAATGATAATAATAATAATAATAATAATAATAATAATAATAATAATGATAATAATAATAATAATAATAATAATAATAATAATAACAATAACAATGATAATAATAACAATAATAATAATAATAATAATAATAATAATAATAATAATAATAATAATAATAATGAGGAGGAGGAGGAGGAGGAGGAGGAGGAGGAGGAGGAGGAGGAGGAGGAGGAGGAGGAGGATAAAAATGTTCTCCCACTGGGTCCCGCAGCCCAATTATCCCAAACTTATTGTAAGAGGAAACCGGAGCTCAGCAGTTGTACGGGAGCGAAACTTCATTATAATAAAACTATTGGTCCCCTGCAAAATGTCTAAGATATCTGAGTATATATGTCAATATATCGCTACAGGAGGAAAATATCGATTTAAGCTATAGCCTGCACATACCCAAAGCAGCAGAGCAAGGAATTTGTGGTACCAAGTATAAATAGACTTGCTCATTACTTTGTGGTCATTCACAATTTGGTATGATGTTGAAACTACCATTATAGGTGTTAGATTGAAGGCTGTACTGGGTCTGGAGTGATTTTACTAAAATGTGATACAGAATGGATGCTGTACGCATTTTTTCTGCTCTCTTCTCTCCCTTCCTTGCATCTATCAAGCCTTCCACTCCACTATTAGCAATTTGTGCCCTGCAGTGATATAACTACGGGATTAGGGGGAAGTTTCATTCTTCTGGCTGAACCTGGCCAGCCATGCATCTTTCTGCTTACTCATCAAATGTCACATAGGTAACATCAAAGAAGTGAATTCCTTCACCACAGAAGGTGCCTCTAGTCACATTTATTTAAGTCACTTTGACCACACGTACTTCTCAAATGCTTCATGCAAAGAACATTAAGCGTTAAGGAATGTTTGATTGTGAACACAATCAATAAAATAATGATCTGAAAGACCACTTATGAGGTATAACACTGACTCGAATGGAAGTACTGTGGGAATGTAAGGTCAACGTTTGTAAGGGTAAAAGTAAAATAAAAGCATCTGGGCCCGGAGAACATCAGTTGGCCTTACACCATGTAGCTCAAAAAAGTGTTTCACAGGCTAACATACAAACATTTGCGACCATCCTATTTTTACCGCTGCAATAAAAACAGCGCTGTTTTTATCATGGGACCTGTGGCGCATGTGCAACGACTTTCTATGCAATCTGATTAAGAAAAAAAAAGTTTTTTTGAGATCACACAGCCTTGAGCATCTGAAACACAATTTGCATAAAGAACTATGCTTTTAATTTTTGTTTGCTTGGGAAAGAGCTAGAACAAACGAAGTGTCAAAATTTACTGAAAGGAATATAACTTGATGCAGGGCCTCTGTGGATAATGGGCATGCTCAGTCGAATGGCCACTGACAAGCAGGACAATGTCTTTGATATGTGTTTCCCTTGGATATACTCTGCTTGCTATACACAACTTTAAATCCAGTCTTACGAGAGTATAGACTTAGGTCAAATTTGTTTGTGAATAGAAAATAAGTAAACAAAACCTTGGACTTGCTCTGTCAACAATTGTTTTTAAGATGTACTTTCCCTGTTTTGTAGGTAAAAATCTGAGTAAAAAAAATCTCTCTGTGCAAAATTAATAGGTGTCAACTCCTCAGATACAAAGGTTGGAACCTCCCTATACAGACTTTCCCATGGACTTACAAGTGAGCAGAGTGATTGAGGAAACTATCTCCGTCACTAAGTGGAGCTACATGTATCGTGGCACATATATCAAAGTATAAATTCTGCCCATGTTTTTCATCAAATACCATATAAGGGATATAGGGAAATTTCAAACTAATTTGACCTTTTGGAATTGAATTGAAACTTTTGGGTTATTCCCATTGTTATGAATGTGTATGGCTGTTTGTTTTCATCTCGACAGGTCACTGGATTTATTGAGTGTGTGCGAGGTCATTGAGGTCAATGAATACTTTGCGGGGTCACTGCAGAGTCACTGAATTGGCCTGTTTTGTGGATGACTCGCATCTAACTGGTAAACATGTGGAATAAGCTAGAAAGGTGACCTACATTCATATGAGGTGATTCCGACACGTCTCAATGCACTGGGATGTGTGAGTAATTGGAAAACTCTGGAACAAATTACAGATTTCCTTGAAGATATATAAAGCAGATGTTTTCCTGACTGGGTAGAGAGAGAGAATTCTGAAGGATCTGACAGAAGCTGTGTGTTGTTATCAAGCCATTGGGACTGTGAGCCATTGTTTACATTGTACATGTGGAGTGCAGACAGTGTCTTGAGTGGACTTGTATATTTGGTGCTACCCATTTACACTTTGAACCTGTGGGGTGTGGATATTGTCTTTGAGTGGACTTGTATATTTTACCCCATTGGAACCAAACCGTATCTTTGTGGGATTTGCACCAGATCATTTGGCAGTTGTCATAGGACTTGGCACTATGGGACAATACCTGTGGATAATCTCACCAGGGATTAGGATTTACCTAAGACAGTTTAGCCATTGTTATTACCAGCAGAGATAAGTTTACCTACTTTGAACTGATTTTTATTGTCAATATATTGTTATTGTTAAAGTTATATCATTGTTGTCTTTCTTTTTTTTGAGCTCTAATAATATTCAAAAAGTGGGCATCGTAACACCCATTAAAAGACTGGATCACATTTAACTTCTTAAATAAAGTAGGGAGGGACAAAAAAAGTTTTTCCAACATAAAGATAGATAGTAGTTTGTGCTGTGAAATGGAAGACGACACCAAACTGAACCATAATTTAACAGTTTCATTAGAGAGTATGAATTTATTGCTTCTTAAAAGTACTTTTAGCAGATAGACAGACAGACAGTTGTAAACGGCAGTGTAGTGTGGTGTGTACAGCATCAGACGAAAAGAAACTGGAAAGTATTAAATTAAATGCAACTCATAACTGCTGTAATGCTAGGACACTTAAATTGATAAATTTCATCAGAAAATCAGATGGTCACCTTGGGTTACATCTGAGGAAACAACTGGATTGCCCATAATTCAACTCCCATTGTTTTAAGACTGAGAAATGCTTGCAGGAGATCTGAAGATGGTTTTTATATTGTATTGGCGGTTAACACAGGTAAGCGTAAAAACAAAGCTGATCATATAAAGACAAAATCCCATTTCTATTCAGCAAGTTGTTTCTTGTTTATTAAAGATAGAAGGGAGCAGAACACACATACTAGTACTAACTGGCATTCTGTACAGCAGAGTGTCACGTGTGGAGCACAATAGATCTGTTTCTGCTGTAGCGCACAAATCACAATTTGCGTGGCACAATTTTTAAAATTCAAATCTATTGTGCAAAGAACATATATTCGACCAAGGTAGCTACTAACATAACACATGAAATGTGCACCAGTACCGACAGGTTTATGTTAAAAAAAAAACATCACCCATTGATAAAATGAAACCAGAGTGTATCTAATTTCAGCATCTTGGCATGGTACATATGATCCATATACAAACTCTACAATGCCTCGTGAGCATAACAAAATGTGCCCTTTGCCTGGTGCATATCACTTTTTAGTGATAGAAGCCAGTTTGACGAACAGGGAGCTCGATCTTGCAATAAGTAAAACACAAAATACGCTTGGGGGAAAACTGGACGTGGCCTTTGTTAAACGATGGTTGTTTATCATACATAGACTCAAAACAGACTTGAATATACAAAAATTACAAATAAGGGTTTATAGCTATGTGACAATGTCGTCGTTTATTTAAGGGGCTGTCAGGGGAACCAGCAAATACTTCCCAAACTCATGCACTGTATCCATTTCAACACAGGCGTGTACCTTACCCTGCTTGTTTTTAAAAACCGTTTCGTCTTCAATTGGGTACATAGACTGATGCCAAATATTTGGAAGTATTTGCACGCCAAATGTCCCATCAAAGTAAAAAGCAACAAAGTGTTCCAGCTTGATATCATCACCAGGGGGCGCCAGCAGCAAGACAAACGGCTCTTTTGTAGTTGGAAAAAATACTTGACCCCCATCTGGGTGATAGTTAGCGTCTCGAACTAGAACATGTGTTCGTCTCTTCGGATTCATATTCTTTGGCAAACGACCAGTGACATAACTTCTGTCTACAGCTTGATTTGCACATTCGATCAGGTCCCCATTCCATTTACACCGGAAGTCACCAATTGTTATGCCACCTTCGTTTCCAGTCCCTGGGCAAATCTCGCGCCATCCCTGCTTCGGCCACTGGACAATCCAGACTTCCTCGGAGTCAAAGTCATTCACTATTCTCCCAAAGCCTCTAAGGGACTCCTCAGTGGCTAACTTGATGGGCACTTCATAAGGATCGGTGCGTTCATGAGCGTCATCGTAACTTGTGAAACCACAACGTGCCATTCTGAAAGAGGCATTGATAAATTGGTTTTTCTGCCTATAAGCTAAATTCGTTTTTGATACATAGATGAATCAGGTAAAGGAGACTCAAATCTGAAATCAGATTTTGAATGCCGAGATTCTAAACTATAATTTTTTCACCATGCATGTAATATCTGCAGGGTCGTATAATATATTTTAATGTTATTCAATAGAACTGCCGATTTATGTTAATATTTCACCACAAGGCAGCGCTGTGAACAAAGTTTGGTACTTTTAGACATCATTGGAAAATTATGGCAAACGATGCTTGAAATATGCTACACTAAAAACTAAGATGAAGAAAATTAAGTGTTGAAACTGCTGTCAACTTTTATTACAAAATGTTGAAGCGTCACTTTTCTCCACCGGAAGTGCTAGTTTTCTCTTACGCAGGGCACTGTGCATATTGTTGGACGTATCTTGCATGGGATTCTAAGTCCAGTCTAAGCAGAATACATGTGGGAAAAAAGTTGGCATAAAATTAAGGTGCAAGATAATATGACTTTGACCTTGGATTTAAAGGCCACTTTGGAATCTTGAAAGCATTCAATGGCTGATAATCTGATAACTTGATTCTAGCATTCATTTGGTCTTGCTGTTGAGAGTGTGAAACACTCTTTTGTGACAATCGCATTGCTATAGGGACTATCATCATGTTTATTAGGAAACTGCTGACATTAAAATTTACTGCGAGGGTTATCATATACCTGAAAACGTAAAGAAGAATTTCAAAGCTATAATTGTTGATGTCTCCAATTTGGCAGACCTGAGGAAAAAAAAAAAAAAAAAAAAAAAAAAAAAGCAAAAAACAAAGAATCCAATGTGTGAACCACTATGTCTTAATAACCGCACTCATTGAGTAGGTAAGTTATTAATTGGAAACAGACAAGTCAAATGCATCCAATGAAGGGGTCATTCAATAGATCCCATATTATGTTTTCGTATTTTGATTTATAATATATGAGAGTGACGTAGGCATATGTTTTGATGATAACATGAACATTTGACAGCAATATCAATGACCCGCCTGAAGCAGTTCACACTACAATTGCAGATGATACAAAATGATACACTTCATTATTATCTTCGGAAACACCACTTTATTGAAGGTGACTAAGATAATGCTATTGAGTGGTCTGTCAAATGGCATATAACTTTGAACTTTAGAAAATGCAAAGCCCTCTATCTTGGAAACAGTAAGCCTTATCATAATATGACCAATAATAAGCCTTTAAGAAGCACCACCAGAAACATATATAGGTGTCAATGTAGACCAGATGCTCAAATTTTTAAGAGATGTAAAAGTGCAAATAATTAAAGCTAATGAATTACTGGGACTTATAAGAAGGTCTTATGTTTATTTTAATGGACAGTCCTTGAAAGCACTGTTCACCGCAGTGATACGACCTATACTCGAACATGGAGGCCATTAACTGTTGACAGTTCAAATTGCTCAAACATGATAAAGACATGTTGAATCTGAATACTAAATATTTGACGTACAAAGAAAACGTTTTAATGGAGTATACAAGATGTTCAAATAACCAAAATGAGGCCTGTAGTCGAATGTTAGTTAAAACTTTCATTGACAATCAGTGCAAGGATGTACAGGGATGGAGCCAATGGAGGCCCACAGAGGATCTCCAGGCAGTAGATATGATCAAGTCCTTTCATATGCTGTCTGCTCAGTATTGATTTTTACAGTTTTTAAATTGGAAATGTGGGAGCAATGACAATCAACTTGAAGAATGAGAATTGTGGTATATGTTGGTAAGCTTTTTTTTGTTGATTTTGTTTTGTTTTTTGTTTTGTTTGAGTTTTTGTTTGTGTTTTTGTGTTTTTTTGTGTATGTGTTTTTTTTGACATGCAGCAGTTCTTGTTTTGTTTATTTTTTCCTGGTTTTATTTTGGGGGTGGGATGAAAGGATGATCACAATTAAAAAAAACCAAAACAGATGTCAGTCATTTTAGGGTTGAAGTGCTGTTCTGCTGTTTAGTAGCTGTAGATGTGATGTTTTTTGTTTTTGTTGGTAGGGACCACCTTTGGTGGGTCTCTACCAAGTTTGTGCAAATGGTCACGCTCCAGTGTTTTTTGCGTTTTTATGATTTTTAGCTCACCTGACTTGTCAGTGAAATTCACTTCCAACTTGGCGGGGATGTGCCTTGGGTAGATCTGCAAGTTTGTTCAAACAGTCCTGCTTCAGTGATATTTAGATTTTTTTTTTTTTTGGATTTATTTTTGTTCTTTTAGGGAGCAAATCTTAAAAAAAATCTTCTCCGAAACTGCGCACCCGTTTGCTTTGATATCACACAAGAACACTCCCAGGGACTGTTAGTTCTTAATTTATTCATAATGCCTGATTTTTAACATTTGTTTTTTAATTCAGGCGCTTGCTGGTTGATGCATGCATTCTGTTTATGTAAGTGAATGGGGATTGCAATGGTAATTCACATTTCGACTTCTCCAAAACCATGAAGCCGATTATTTTGAAACTTGGTCGGGATGGGTGAGTTTCTACCAAATTTGTTCAAATTGTCACGGTCCAGTGAATGTTGGATTTTTTATGAAATTTGTTGATTTTTTGGCAAAATGTTAAATATCTTCTCGGCAACCTCCCAGCCAATAGCTGCAAGTTGCATAGGGACTCTTCTGGAGACACCTAGAACTAATTTTTCTCAACAGGTGGTGCTGCGATTTTACTGGGTTTTTTTGAAGATCTGGAAGGGGATATGTACATGCAACAGTGATCATGATCTGAAACAGAGTTGACCTTGATATTGTTCACAGGACCACTTCAGTCTGTGCATGCAGGGTTAGCTGAGCAGAGGACTGTCGCAGTCCTCTTGTTTTTATTTTATTTATTTTTGAAAAAAGAGATCATTTCAGATGCACATTTGCTCAACAGTGTCTACGTTTTGACATTGCAAAATTTGTGAACGCTACTCATCAGATGACAACAAAGATAAACATTTACAATTTCGTGGGTATTCCAACAATAAACATGTGCAGTTTCCTGTGTGTTTAAATATATGTGACAGTTTATTTATTATCTAATTGTAAAAGTGCGTGCTCAACAGAGAAGACATATTTGTACAAATGATTGATAGGAAATTTGAAATACTTTGTACAAAACGGTGACAATGGCGGGTGTCTATCCGGCGACAAACTAATTAATTACTAGCAATTAATAAATATGATCGACGTGTAAATCATCAGTTTGTTTTTTATAAAATGTTATATGTGACAATAGATTCTTCATATCGTGTCAACACAAATTTCATTATAATACTTTTGTGTCACGCCACTTCGTGTCTGATGCGACCGCATACAACATTGTAAATATGTTCCAGAATGAGCCTCCTTGAAGTTAAAACCTATTTTGTGTATGTAATCTGAATATTGAACGGTGAAAATAAAGTTGATTTTGAATCTTTATGCATTTACCTATATTTCAAGACCACATGCAGTATGAAATTACTTTTTACCACAACTCAACTGTCAGTCATACGAAGTTTCAGGATGGGCGATCGCGGATGCAGGTCCTGTTCCGTCGTTTACAGTTTGTATGTTCGAGTTAGACCATAATTCGTTCAATATGTGGCATATCTTGCTTCTATTTGTTGAATCAAATATTTTGATGCACTTAGTATTTCATACACGTCCAAAATTAGAGCTTCATCTTTTTCTTTCCGGTAGTGTTCATTTGCGTGTTTTTTTTTTTAAGTAAATAAAGTTCACATTTGAGTATGTCTTTGTATAGTGTGACTTGCAGATGGAACATTTGCCAAGCCATTATCCTTTCCCAACATTTTTATGAGACTTTTATTATGAATATAGCAACAATTTTTGATAGATTCAAATTTCATAATATATTTGCAAGTTACAGAAAATGTACAGTTTACATGAATCCTCTCTCCCTTGAATTAAGACTCAGTCAACAACTTTTCTTGGCATTGGGCATGTGATCTTGGTAGGTCTCGTACAATTGTCAGTCAAATTGTTATTCATAACTGATGAAACTAGCTGAAAACACTAAAGCAGACGACAATTAACCACCAGCCAGTTTAGGCCGGTTGAAGCGGGGGGGGGGGAGGGTAATTATATTTAGAATTTGAAATTGGGGTATGTCTTTCTTATCAAATTTTCAGTAGACATTACAAATATGACACGTAACAAATATCACACGTAACAGTGAAGCTCCTTTGGGCCACAATTGTTCCGTTACCTGCTCTCCCCTCCCGATTTTTGGTACTCTTGTGGCTCTAACCTTCCAAGACCCCAGACACACCCTCCATATAGGCATCTTTTTCTTGAAAATAGTAACTTTGGAAAGTTTTTAACCAAAATAGAAATTTCGATCTGCATTCATTTAGCTTTCACATCCAGGTTTCCATAGATATAATCTGTTTGTTCAAATCGGGTAATAACTTTTCGAGTTATTGACGAACAACAATAAACTTGGACAAGCGCCAAACTCCAAACTCCATAATCACTGGGTCACAGTGACCCAAAAAATAGGTCAAAGAGTACAGGTTCATATGTATCATATAATCAAGTGCAATATAGATCTGAGGGGCTTAATTAGCTTTGCTATTGATGTCCGAGCTAAAACCCTGCCATTACAAAATCATCTTTTCAACTTTACAGGCATGATGACCTCATGAAAATAAGTCAAGGCCACTTATATCACATAACATGTTACCTTTGGCTATGGTCTATATATCCTATAAATTTGGCAAGTCCAATCTGATTACACTTGTCCAAATAAAGAATTTTATATCTTAAAACACATTTTGGCTAATAATTTCCGACAAATTATAGATGGCATCACTAGTATCGCTAGCAACTTAGCCTTTGACCTCCCCGACAATCTCACCAAATTTGGTGAAGATCCGCCAAATACTAAATATGCCAGAGTGTTCACAAGACTTTCACATTTTGACCCCTATGTTACATAATACTGTAAGTGGCGCCACCAATATCGAAAGGAACCTAGATTCCCATACACTGTGCAAGTCCTGAAAGTTAAGTTGGGCCAACTTAAAAAAAACTGTGGACGGTATCGCTCTCACAAGCCAAAAGTTTACGGACGGACAGAATGACGGACATGAGTGATGCTATAAGTTCTGCGACCTTTGGCCAGCAGAGCTAACGATAAACAAAAAAAGCCCCAAACGCTAAGAGAGAGAGAGAGAGAGAGAGAGAGAGAGAGAGAGAGAGAGAGAGAGAGAGAGAGAGAGAGAGAGAGAGAGAGAGAGAGAGAGAGAGAGAGAGAGAGAGAGAGAGAGAGAGAGAGAGAGAGAGAGAGAGAGAGAGAGAGAGAGAGAGAGAGAGAGAGAGAGAGAGAGAGAGAGAGTTTGGAACACCAGGTTGGCAAATTGTTACGACCCTCCTTTTAATATATACAACTATTTTTATCAGAATTACATGACACTTTAGCATGCCATATCGCTTTTACATATGCTTTAATATTGCATGTATCCTGTTACACTCATGGGTTGCATCTCCTGTGCTAATGAAAGGATTTGACAGACATTGGCCTATATGTTTTAACTGACAGTTATTAGATGTATTTAAAGTCTTTCTTTCTTCTTTACCAGTGAATTTGTCCAACACTTTTCTCCGACACTATTATGCATAGAAACTCGAAACTTGGCATGATTTTACCTCCATACAAGAAGTTGGGCCTTTTTATACAGAGGAATTAGGATGTTTAAATTATGTAGATTATGGACATTTGAAATTTTAAATCCTGAATATCTTCAAAACTATTATAGATAGAGATGTCATTTCAACTTCTACTACGGGCTTATCGACCATTGCGCATGTCATGAATCAAAACAAAAGTTGTAGCAATTTAAATTATGCTAAGTAGCACCATTAGAAATTTTAAATCTTGAATAACTTCAAAGCTATAATAGATAGAGATGCCATTCCAACTTCTATCTTTGTGGTGTGGAATAGTTGTACATTGCCATACCAATATGCTTTGAAGGCATACAAACTGATTTGCTATGCAGCAAATTATCTTTTCTATTTTTATATTTATTTTGTTACATCGGTGGAGCCAGCGTTGGCGGCTCAAATGTGGGAGCCAACCACTTAACATGTCCGTGCAACGTAAGAAGAGATAGTATAATTAACCACCTTATTTCCTGATGCCACGACCTAATGTGAGACCTTTATTATTGTATGTACTTCTTATTTCTCCAATCTTTGGAGGTTTCAATAAACTTATTATATTATTATTATTATTATTATTATTATTATTATTATTATTATTATTATTATTATTATTATTATTATTATTATTATTATTATTATTATTATTATTATTATCATTATCATTATCATTATTATTATTATTATTATTATTATTATTATTATTATTATTATTATTATTATTATTATTATTATTATTACTACTACTAAGATGATTATTATTACCATCATCATCATTAGTCCAATCAACATCAGATGTATAGAAACATCCCAGTCAACGTCCTTTAGTTTTTCTCTAGAATGACCAGATTTTTTTTATACTGCCAGATGAACCGTTTATGTGACGGAAAAGTGAGCTTGCTGACACGGTACAATGATTGTTTTGTGCGACTGCAAGCAGTACATAAACACATCGTACACGTTGGGGTTTATTAGTTAGTGTTTGGTCAAAACATGCTCATGTGCGCTTGGTTCAACATATTTAGACCAAAACCAATGCACCGCAAGTTTTTTTTTTCGCAACATGACAGAGCTTACATGTAAAATGTGACTCATTTGGTTTGTTAGTGGATTGAGCTCAAACAAGCGAGCCCCGTCAAATTAAAACGCAGCTCAGGAGTAAATTATACCATGATATATCACTTTCTAACATGCACATCCAGTTGTAAACAATATTGTGCTTTTTTTACAGTGCCAAGCAGGTAATGTCATCAAAGAAATGCCAATTTATAATAGCTGACTAAAAACATCATTGATGAATCACCGTTGTGCGATGATAAGGCTGCAATCTGAAAATAATTCTCTTGTACATGTGAAGGACACCTGTCCTTGGGAATTATACAAGTGCACAAACCTGTCCACCTTTTAAGTGAAAATACCAAGTTTATAGCCTTATTACTAAAATGCTTTAGTTATATTTGCAAATATTTCCTGTACGAAAATATATGAAAACTTCGAAATCAGTTATTAGAAATGATGTGGATACATTTACATTTATATCAGTGTTCCTGATTTCTATCTATAGCCATGAATCATATTTCAACACCCCCTGCGCCAAATTCCTTGTACTGTTGTTAAGTTAGCTGGAGAGAGAAACGTTAAATTTTTGTAATTTTCTCAATTTGACAAGAGACAAAGCAGAGTTAAAGATTGTCACTCTACACAAAGGTTGTAAAATTCTTGTTATATTCGCGACTAAATACCACAATATTATATGGCCATGCGATGTTTTGCTATTTTCGTATAAAAAAAAACAAGTTTTGTGTAAAAGTATGTCCGTTTGAAAAGATAAGATGTGTTCACTGTGGCATGTTTATAACCCATTTTTTGGGGGGGGGGGGGGCGGGGGGGAGTTACAATCATTTAGACCGTGTATTTTTTTCAAGAACCTACCTGGGTGACTTGCCTGCCACAGGTCCCCATTTTTTCTTGGCACATAGATATGGCTCGGACAGTTAATGGTGGTTTATGCCAGAGAGAGGTGAGGACCCAGTTTTAATGCAAGAGGGTAAAAGTTTAAAGCCATTGTTCGGAAATCGTTCCCAAAGAAGCTACAAGTAGTGCAAATACTTCTGAAAGGGAAGAAAGATTATATCAAAGAGTAATATATGCACATCAAATCCTCACCCCACATGACATGTTCAATCTTGAATAAGCGAAAGTTGTGCGAGAATCTGGTTACGCAAAGTTTATGTTAGAATACGTGATCTGGCCCCTCCATAGGTGAGGGTAATATTTCAGCAAAGTGTTGCAATACCCGCAGTACTACATACATTTTGGCCTCTGTGTCATCAAGAGGAAGTACAGCGCAATTAAACATGACTGGGGGAACACGTCTATAAGTAACCCACCTTTTACCTGCTGATAAACTGGCCTCGTATATACGGTGTAGCTGCATAACGTGACCAATTGTAGAGTTAAAACGGTGGCTGTATATGAAAATCAACAACAGGCTTACAATAATGTTCTACAATACATGTACATCTTATGTAGGCTTCGTGAAATGTTCTTGTTCTCTGCTGCATATAAATCATCATTTAAGGTAGATAGAAAATAAAATCAAGACTTGTACATAAATGTCTAAAATTGTGAATTTTACATTAACGCTTTCAGTGCCAAGTTAAAAAGCTTGCCTCGTCATGGTTTTGGTGCAATATCGCACCCCATAGCGCTGAGGAAAAGTGTTGACCTGGAAGATTCTTATGCGCCTCTGCATGCTGGTACTTGAATGAAAATTCGGTTTACCAAGAATAATGAATCTAGTATCATTACTATACTGGAGTCTCTATGTCCAGAACCATTTCCTGGTCGTCGTTACCCGTTGTTATGTCACTTCAGAGCACATCAACCTTTGTCGCAATTGGCAATGAAAGAGTTAAATTATTTACTGTAAAATCGCATAAAACATATATTGGAAGGGGGGGAGGGCATACTGGTTTCTAGACAGAATTGTAGATAATACCTCAAGTCAAATGTGGGGACCTATTTGGTGGTCTATTGTGACAGGTTTTTAAATGCACCATAAATTGGGCATTAACTTTTACTGTTTAAAGGTTGTCTTGCGTAACTGTAGTCTTTAGTAACAGGTGGTTCTCAGTTAACATGGTTAAGATCCTATTTAGCACTGTGCATGACGTAATGTACGGTCGTATCTGCTCAAAGTCCGTCTGCCGACACCACTTGCGTTTCCATGATTAGTCTCACATGCAGGTGTCACTTATGCGCCTTTTCATCTAATGGGACAATTTTAATTTGCATTTGCTGGCTTAATCAAAAGGTAATTTAATTTCTTAGAGTCTCGGTTATTCTTTTGTAGTATTTTGTGCATTGGTGAAATTAATAATGGTGTGAACATTTTGAAAACTGAATACCACAAAAATGTATATTGCGATCAAAGATCTAGTTAGAAATTTGCGCAACGGTGATGAAATAGCAGAACCCACGCGGTATTTTTGTCCAAGCCATGCACATTGCCTTATGATCCATGTTGGTCCCCTCCTTACCCCCGAAGAACTCTTACAAATACAAAATTCCGTTGCCAGCTCAAAAAAAAAAAAAAAAAAGAAGGTGCAGAGTATTAAAACACAGAGATATGTACAATCTGTTACATTGTCTCTCGCCTATCAATGCTAGAGTCAACAAGTTTTCAGGTCTGTGTATGCGTGTTTTGAAGTCCCAAAATGCACAGCTGAAACTTGATAGTTCAAAAAAATTGTAACAATCCTGTGATTTATGTACATGTACCACGTGACTCCCAATGAGCATTGTAGGTACTTAAAAGCTGTAAGTAAAGCGCACCTCCATCATCAACCTGCATTTCGCTCATTTCAGCTATAATACCTTTAAAAGTAGGGAACTTTATGGAATATTTAACAGTATTTAACCTTTTTCTAAACCACAAGGAAATTGAGGGCATTCCATTGCCTTTTATTGCAATGATATGGTGCAGCATTTGGCACTAAATTATTCTTGAACGAAAGCATATGAACAGGTACATATGTGTTATGCACTGTGACACAAATGGCCAGACATTTTGCACTGAGTCGACAGCTTACCTCGGTACGCTCTGGAAAGCTGTTGACCAGGACCATTATATTCTCCGGAGCTATAGACATGCTGTTACTCTTAAAAAGTGTTTTCACAAGGAGTATGAATCTACCATCCTTATCATAATTCAGAGCAGTTCTTTTCAAGTAGTCCGACCTCAGTCGCAGTTGGCATTGAGTAAGTTAAAATGGCAAGACTAAGATGGTCTTGAAAATATATCCAGATTTGACTCTACATGGATTAACTGACTGTATAAATAGGTTGACTTTTCATGTTATCAGGTAGCATGTGGCATTTTTTGTTTACATTTCACAAGGTTCCAGCTGCGAAGTGCGTGTAAGTAAGGCATGGTATGAGTTTGCTAAAACAGTTGTAATCCTCAGTGTTCTTTTAGCAAAGAGAGGTGCGTGTTACTCTGTACCTAATAAACCTTTCGGGACGGGTGCGTTTTAGCAATATCCTCGAATACTTAAAAAAACCCAAAGTGAAATCAGACTTGTGCGTGCCATCAACTGATGATACAAAGCAGTTTTCCATATTGCCAATTGGACTCCGCACTTTGAAAATGACATCCGTGAACTATTTGTTTCTACACTAGCACCTGCTATTTAAGACCGCACCTATTGCAAACAGTGGTCTCATATTGCAGGTGGTCCAAATATAAGTAAATTTATTAGAGAGATAGACTCTACTGCCATGAGAGGGTGGTCTTAAAAGGTGAATGGCCTCTGTCAAGAGGTGGTCTTTACAACAGGTATCACTGTGTATTCATATATCGTATTTATAACCCATCAGACGAAAACAATCCCAACTTGCATTTCTCACCTGACTGTGTGAACCGGTCTTTCTCTTATGCAAGGGCCAGATGCTCAGTGGTCTGCTTAAGTAGTTGCATCCACGTATACTACACAAATGCGCTGTAATCACGACACTTATACTATGAAAACTCAGGTATCGATTGCATGCAGTGCTATACATGCAGCATTACGGATAATTTACAATCCATGTACATTTTCCTCGCATGATGCAGCATGTATGAAGTCAACTCCTACATTCTTGGTTTTAATGTATTTTATTAAACTGGACTACCCCCCAACCCCATTTTTAAAGTTAATGGGACTTATGCTTTGCTGACATATAATCTGATGATACACCAAAATCTTTCCTGAAATGCAATATCTCATAGATTGTCATGCACCTTACAAGTCCTGAAAGTTTCACAGTGCCAACTGAGGTTCCCTAGAAGTGTTTGTTTGTGATTTAGAAGCGATTGGGTGAGCGCTTTCGAAGATTTTTAAGATCTGGCAAAAAGACAAAAACAACAACAACAACAACAAAAAATCATTGGAGCATGACCATTCGAACAAACTTAGGGGAGACCCACTAGAGGAACATTGCTACCAAGTTTGAAGTGAATCCAGCTGACGGGTTTGGCAAAGTCGAAATGTGAATTGTGGACAAAATGCCACTGACGTACATAGTAATCAATAGGAAAGGTACAATAACTGAAAATTTACTGACATTAAAAAAATCATTAAAAATCAAGAATCAACGGCAGTGCCACCTGGTGAACAACTTTGTTTGGCATTTTCACAAGAAACATATCCACCAAGTTTCAGCTTAATCTGACTGACGTTTCTGCAGAAGTCGAAAATGGCAAAACACACATCATAATGCATCATTTAAAAAAAAAAAGAAAAAATGGGGCTATAGGTAGCAAGCAGCTACTGACGACAGCTACAAGCTTGCCTAGTTGTACTTGATATCTGGTTAAGAAATATTATATTTTCATTGCATGCTCTTGACTTAAATACAAATGACTTTCATGCTTTTCTGACTTGCCCTATAATTTTGATGTTAATATCCAAAGATTATTAGAAAGTTTGGCCACAATAATTTACAGTTTTTAGACTTGTCTGTTTTGCTACTTAACTTTATCTTTTGGCATCATTCTGTTTCAATGTTCACCTTTCAGACATTTTAGGCTGGCTTGTTTTCTGTTAGGTCAAACCCCCAGGGGCTATAGGTAGCAAGCAGCTATTGACGACAGTTACAAGCTTGCCTAATTGTACTTAAAATCCTGTTAAGAAAAATGTTTTCATAACATGTTTTTGGCATAAATGCTAATGATTTTCATTCTATTCTGACATGCCTAAATGCACATTTACTCAATTTTTAAAAAAATACTCAAAATTGACAGCATTTTCTCAAATGTCACAAAACTGACACATTACGTTGATATATTGACTCAGGGTTGGCAGTGAAATAGAGCTTAATTGTTTGAGGGATACGTGTCATCATAGAGTTTGTTTTACATTTCTGGTGCAGGATGTCCATTGTTGCAGTCTTTCTTAGGATTTCCCTTGGTTTGTACAGGTGGTCTAGCTGCACCTGTTTATTTTACTATCACTGGGACTTAATATCATGCCCCAGCTTGTTTTCGCTTCAGTTATACACTGGCGGGTGGTTTAACTAGGATAAGCTGTCCAGCTAGAAAGGGTACATATTGGTGCAGGGGTAAGTCAAATTGTTCTCATCTGAACCTGTACTATACAAAATTTAGTAATTATGGTTTGTTCGACAGGTATTCTTCTTTCATAATGAAGCTCTGCATTTATAAGCAAAACGTCACGTATTTAGCTAATTCATCATTTGCCACATTCATATTTATTCTTTATTATGTGGGTTGTCTTTGCTGAATATTTAGCTCAGACAAGGAGCCGCTACTCAGAGAGACATGTACGGGTTAAAGGCTCCGAAACATGTTGAGTAGTTATCCGCTGAAGACCCTTTAATTTGTTTGGGCTGATACAGCCTATGTCAAAATTTTAGAAGAGGAACGTGTGCAATATGGACAATAGTAATTTCACATGTATATAGGTTAGACAGGGACAGGTAAGCTTATGCAGAGTAAAGAGTTCGGACTGCGGCAAGGGGTAATGACTACTAGGAAGTGGTTCTGGGCAAAAAGACACAAATACAATAGGTATTAAGAAGCGATAGAACACTTGCTTTCATACATAACTTGTAAAAACATCACAATGCTGAATTATACAGATCAACTAACAGGCATTAAGCATAACAATGGCTGTAAGTGGCATCATATCAAAAGTGTATCTTATACAGTGCTTGTCTCATTTTTTTCAAGTGACAAACCTAAAACATGCCTGCTGAATAACATATGAAAAAAACAAAACAAAACAGTAAATCAACGTTGCACTGTCGTACAGCACAGTAATGTTTTTGGAATTATGATTTGGAGCAAAGTGTCGCATCAGTTGAAAAAGTCCGATGCTGGGTCACCCCAGCATCAAAGCACTGTGCTCAGGTCAGGCCTTAACTGGGGAGTTGTTCAATTTACATTTTAGCGTCACTTAAAAAAACACTTGTAGTTCAGAGGTATTATCACCGACTAAACAGACAATAAGAGAAAAAAAACAAGTTGACTTCCTTCTAAAAAGAAATTCAATGTGGGGGATGGCAGGGGGTTAACTCTTTCAATGCCAAGTGCGACTAAAGTTGAACTAGTTAAGACGAAATGTTCTGAATTATCAGGGTACTAGATTAATATTCGTTGTAAAAAAAATCATAACAACGCCGACAAAAGCTGTTGACTCAGTCCAAAAGTTGGCACTGAGAGTTAAAAATAAATAAAAATACGAACAAATGTTTTCCAAATGACCTTGACCTTTGACCTTCAGAGGTCACATGTAATTTTAAAAAATGTGCAGTGTTACCATAGCTACAATTTGAGCTCAACATGGTCAAAATTGGATAAAAATTGACCATGTTATGGCTAGAAGAAAGCCACCATCGAAAGTTGCCTTTTGCCTTGCAGTGACCTTTGACCTTGAAATGACCTCTACCTGAAGTGAACTATGACCTCAAAAATGACATTTTGGCCTAAAATTGACCTTTGACCTTGACATAACCTTTGACCTTGAAATGACTTTGACATTTGAGATGCGCTTCACCTTGCTTTGATTGAGCTCCTATACACTCGGAACAACAGCTACCATATTATATAAGATATTGAAGATTTAAAACTTTAATTAGCCCTCATTTGCATAATTTTGAAAAGCATGACTTATCATTATAAAAAGGCCAGACTTCATCTATAGAACTATAATTGTGCCATGTTTCTACCCGCAATACTTTTGAAATGAAATGTCGGACAAATTTGCCGGTAAATAAAGAAAGAAAGAGAGAGAGAAAGAGAGAAAGAAAGAAAGAATTAAAGAAAGAAAAAAGAAAGAAAGAAAGAATTCCTAGAAAAACAATGTGTCTTTGTTGGCACACAGACATACATGTCGGGCTGTTCTCGAGATGCATGTCTCAGCTATGTACTTAAGTCTATTGCACATGTTTTATAGTTAACCGACTGCAATGTTTTTCTCATAAGCATACGTCGTGTTTGTACAAAAAAAAAAAAAAAAAAAAGGGAAACCAAAAAGTAACGGGCAAAAACATGACGCCTGGATTTACTGCATGTGAAGTGCCGTGTTGCCACAACACCTCTGAATACCACAAAAAACATACTTGTTCATACAAAGAAGCGTACCTTGAATCTCCAATGTTCACAGTTGACAGGGCAACAGTGTTGTTGACATCAATCAATGCGGGGAAGATTCCGGTCGATTGCGGCGGCTTCGTCCTTCTCTGAAAGTTTTGTGGTTGGCTATGACGTCAGACCACATTCCGGGACAGGGACCAGTTTGTGATTGATATACATATGCACACTATATCTCTCCACTTTATTTAAAAGGACTGCTAAGAACCATAATTTTGAAAGGAACAAAAAAAAAAGGGCAAAAACAAAAAAACACCCCCCCAAAAAAAAAACAAAAAACAAAAACAAAAAAACAACGTAGTTTTAGAAAATTCTCAGTTTTGATAACTGAAATGCAGAGGTCCGAAGATGTGTCATTATATCAAGAAGGGGTTCTGTTTGCACATTGAAGAAAAGGGAGAAAATGTGAGAATACAGTAAGCATACTACCATGACATTCAAAAGTCAATACAACTAAATGTGTGGAGTAGGCCATCGATAAAAATATTCATTTTGCTCCAAGTGCTTGATGACCTGTACATTGACATCTATAAAAAGATGTTAGACAAGGGTTGCTGTCACTTATGATATATCCATATGAACACTGTGTGGTTGGTCTGTAAATATTTCCACAAGCAAATCCCGTTCAAAGACAGCGTAACACCAGTAATGTCTTTATTCAGAAAAAAAATTAGACCACATCCGACCAAATCACATTTGAAATAACGTAAAACCAATATTGTTGATTAGCTGGAGCAAATCCGACCCATTTTGGATTCTAGTAAATATGTAACTCGTAAGCCAGAAAACTAACCTACTGTCTAATGGCTATGTGCAGTTAAAATCCGACACCGTACTCTTTATGGTGACTTGTGATACTCGATCTTATTTGGTAAATTAAGTTTGAGATGTTTTGTCATGCTGTATCTATGTGCATGTTTGTTTAGAATATATGTCACGGCAGGTCTTGATAAACCCATACTATCATTTGTATTGGTGTCACATAAAAAAAGTCCTTGACCTGTATTTACCCACATATTTTCTGTCTCCCTCTTTTTTTTTTTGTAAAATTGTTGGCAAACTTTGCTACGCGAGACGGAATTGGTGCACAGACCACAGTCCAAGGGACCAATGGTCTACTAAGTGCATTGCAGTGCTGCTGTTGACTGGATTCTGGTGCACCTCTCCATTTGTGTCTGTGAAGTTGTGGATTTTAATGCAGTGTAGTTGCATTATAATGACACAATTTGATCCCTTTAAAATGTGTTACATATCTTACTATGTCAGATAAATGAGTCACATTACAAAGGAATCTAACTGTAAGTGCATCAAAAGCTGTGTCGTTAAGTGTATACGCCGGATAGCTGAGTGTGTCGTTATAATGAAGTCCTACTGTACCTATCTACGGTACGTTACCAACCGTCTTGCCATTTGGCTGGAGTCAGTGTGTCCCGGTGTCGTCCAAGAGTGCCAGACAGACAACACAAGTTGCCTTTTAACCCATTATCTGCTCAAGCAAACAGACGAAAAGCTGTGCAATGAGCAAACTTATGGGGAGATGCTGCGCGCCAGAACCTAGTCCATGTGCACAGTGCTGAACGTGTTTTAAATCAAATGCTTGTCAATGTTCCACTTTTGTCTAGAGATCTGAACATTCTCATGGCTCAACAATTATATTAACTCTTTCAGTGCCAAATTTTGGACCGAGTCAACACTTTTTCTCGGCGCGCATTGGGCCCAATGCGCCGCGCCGAGAAAAGCGGTTGAGCCGAGATATTTTCTCTGGGACTATAAGCATGCCGGTACCTGAAAGAAATTCCCTTTTTACGAGGAAAACGAATCTCAGATCCTAATGATAATTCAGACTGGTTTGACTATAGTAGATCGACTTAAGACGTGATTTGCACTGAAACAGTTAACATATTCAATAGGGGAACCCCTACTGGTGCCTAATAGATACCATTGGTTACGTCTTGAATGTTGACAGGTGGCTTCAGCATGAGGTTCATATTCGTTTTTTTAAATCATTTATCAGTGACTTCTAATGGAGATATTTTGAGTCAGAATTTCTTCCAATGCTTTACTTCTCAAATGCTAAGGTTTGTGAAACTTTGACAGGCATTATTTGTCATACTTTGGCAGAAAAATCTTGATGGATCATAAAGAGTTTTGGACAGAATAAGTGAAATGAAGCCCGGCATTTGATACTGCCTGTCACAGTTCAGCCCAGAGAACCTATATTGAGTCATGTTGGGAGATTTGAAAACTTATATATAATTTTCCTTTCTCTTAAGGATGTTTATAGAATTCTAGCCAAAATGTGTCAGTTAAATTACAGACCTAACACCCATGGTATTCCTTCTGCATGCTCCAAAATTATTCATTGATCTACGAAAATACATTGTACAATTAAAAAAAAAAAAAAAACAAAAACAAAACAAAACAAAACAAAACCAAAAAAAAAAAAAAAAAAAACCCGCGGAAACTAAAAACTTTGTACAGATTAATAGACAGATGAATTTTATTTCATTTGGTCCTCCCGGAAGCAAAACTGTATATCTCGAAAATTAATGCTGCTGTTGAATACCTTTATCATAAAAACAATTAGTCAGCTAGGGTAAAGGATTGGAAAGGAAATTGTTGTATATGGGAGGTTTCTTGCTACTTGTGAGGGGTGTATGGCGCAAGAGTCACACGTTGACGTGGGCTTTGCCACTGATTCATCGTCTTTTAAAATGGTGAGCATTCGATGAGAGTGAGTGCAGATATATTTCCTTGACAGGGACAGCACAAGTCGTAATTAAAACTCCCACGTGGCTGTTGGTCCCGCAAGATGGCAAAGAGTGGACGAACATGAAGCTAGCATCAGTTTCATTCATGCTTAGGACTGAAAAAGTTGTAAATCATAAACTTTGGCACAGTTAAGTAGATAATATTCCAAATTAGCGTGCACTTAAAGATATTTTCCCCACTTCATTGTAACTATATAGATGATATACCAGGCGAGCTGACCATTCTTCTCATTCCATTTCATTGGGTATGCTCTGCTTTACGAGTATAAATGAAATGAACTGTGGACCACATATTTTTGAGTTTGGTGGATCTTGAATCTAGCTATCAAAGAATGGTCAATCACACTCAATTACGACATATTACAACTGCTCCTACCTCCTTATTCATTGCTGGAGTGACTGGTTTTGTTCAATCATGGTCGCGTTCAGAACACCCTTAGGTTTTTCCTCATTCTCACTGCTTGGGACCCTGTAAACGTATCTCAAGTGAAACATTACCGTTTTTATCATGTTGATATTTGATATGTTCCCAAACGTGCTTGGTGGCATGTCTTCATGTAAACTGCCTGGTTTAGTATTTGACAAAAGCAGGGGCGATGAGATTGGTTTTGTTAAATCATGGTCGCGTTCAGAACACCCTTAGGTTTTTTCCTCATTCTCACTGCTTGGGACCCTGTAAACGTATCTCAAGTGAAACACTACCGCTTTTATCATGTTGATATTTGATATGTTCCCAAACGTGCTTGGTGGCATGTCTTCATGTAAACTGCCTGGTTTAGTATTTGGCAAAAGCAGAGGCGATGAGATTGATTTTGCCGTTCGGAAAGGTTTCGTTCTCAATTACAAAGGCTTGGAACCGAATCTTCTGCCTAAATGGCTCTCACCCAATAACAAGAACTTTACTTTGTGCCAATATTGGTTGTAAAAAAGAAATATTAGGCCATAATAATCCCAATATCAAAGAGGACCACATGAGTGCCAATAAACCTGATGGACATTTACGTCATTCGGATTTGATTTGATTTGATTTGATTTTGGCATCATCTGCTAATGAACAACCGAAAGCTCCACTTGGAACACAACTCTTATTCTTTCTCGCCACTCTCTCAGCAAATAAAGTTATTCGTCTGCAACTAGAACGATACGTTGTTTTTTTTTTTAGTTTTAAAAGACAGTATGAGGCGGACAGAGGAACATGTTGAGGATTCTGTATATTGGGAGTTCAGATCTGTTGTCTTTGTGTTTGTCCGGTACGACTTTCAGTAGAAACAATGGATTCTCTAATTAGACAATAAATGTCCATTTTTATTCACATGGACCAATTCATGGAATACGACCAGCAGTTTTGTTCAGGTAACCTTGCTAGTAGCCATGAAGTTAAGCGGGATAAAAAAGGGTGGTAAGGTCCAACATGCAAACCTTTTTGTAGAACTTAAGTAGGCTACACTTATTTATATCGGTCAATTAAAATAACTTGTCCTTCAAATTTTTAGCTCTAGATCTAGAACGGCTTTCTATAGGGACCTTCCCGCATATCATGGGATGGTTAAAACGCGACAGATAATACACTTTCCTAATGACGACAAACTCATTTTAAACCACGCTTCCCTTTACAAAATTACACGATCATTCTCAAAACATATTTAGTATTCTCAAATGTGCTAATTTGCTGATGTCATGTGACAAAATATCAAAACCAATAACAGAAACAAAAAGAGACGTTTCACACCCACTGTGACCAAATTTATTTCTTCTGCTGGATTCTTCTGGATCACATTTTTTCATATATTTCATGCAGTTCTCGGTAGCCAGGATTTCCACAAAACATGGTTAATTTGGAAAACTCCTTTTTAGCAAGAAAAGAAGAGATACGTCAGCGAACAGTACTTGAAATGCTGCAGATATGTGTTTTTCAAATAGCTAGTTAACTCCTGCGTCTAGAAATTAGCCAGTTTTACATGTTTACTTGCTTCAATATCTTACTATTGAACAGTAATTATAACATTTCCAACAATTAAATGTCCACAAAAGATAACATAGCAAGCCAGTGCTTATATAAACAAAGAAGCGAGGGGTACGTTTTGACCTGTACTATTTGGGACATGTGGTGAAATCATCTCATAATGTCTGCAATAGAATAATTGTAATCTAAATTTTTTTTCAGTAAGTCTGGCAAAATAACGAGGATGTTTAAAAAATGCAAAAGAGTCATGATACTACTGCTGTGAAATATTATCTTCCCTTTCCAAGGTTTTATTGCCTGTCAAGAAATTGTTAAAGCGGCGAATGGGATAGACAGGAATATCTCTATATAATTGCGATGGATAAGACAACGGCTTTACTTTGCAAGTGGCCAATAGGAATTCCTAGTAAAACCGTGGCATTGATGTATACTTACATTAAGATGACTATCTTCAACATCAGATGTATTGGTCACAAGAAGCCAACCGTAACAGCAACACCCTAAACACATACACACAAGTTTACACCCAACATGTGTGTATGTGTGCACCACTTTACAATAAAAAACTAAATTTACACTTGAATAATAAGTAGGTTATCTTCCTATGCCTGAAATTAATGGGGCATAATTTTACTTTATATCACCCTTCCGGTATTTTGTATCTATTGTTTGTTTATTGTAAGCAGCTGAAAAATTCTGTGAACAATGCTGCAAAAGTGTACAAAAGAATGTCTTGACATACATCAAAGAACGATGCTTGGTCGTTATTACTACGGGCAATTGTAACAAGAACCAAGATGAGGCCATCTTGAGTGAATAGCAAAAGACAGAGCCCCTTCATTCCAGGCGGCACTCAAGATAATGTTTCATGTGGCCGCTCTGTGTCTGCTCATGTGAAAGCTTTTTACACCAGTTACCTTTTATGGTAACACTAGATTACGGAGGTTTAAATTCAAAGTATTGTCAGCTTTTCTGTTTGCAATCAGATGATAGTTCTCAAGTTTATGTCTATGAGTTTTCATAATCCAAGATGGGTGACATTATTAGTATGTGGCCATGAGCATTACCTGATTTGGTCTGGTATCTTTTTCAAGACACTTGTAATTGGACCTTACGGCGTACAACCTAATGTTTTAAAACTTGATTTATCATACAATCGAAATGTTAACAGGCCTAATATGTTTTCACTGAATATTTCAGAAACCAAAGTACAAAGGTGTCCAAATATAATAATATACAGCTAGGACTTAGCCCACTGTCAGTACTGGTTTCAGCTTTGCAATGCGTACAATGAAATCCCTAATAAGGTCTGAGTTTCTATGTATCAATAACCTTAGAGACGTCTTTCGAGCAGTTTGTTTTGTCTCAAAGTCGCTGTAGAAATTGAGTGTGAACATGTACAACGTATGCCCAAAATGGATGCACCTCAGACACAGAGGTTGCAGGCAAACATACATTTGACTCGGAAGGAAGGCGTTACTTCCACATTTTCACTGTTCTTGAGAACCACTTGATGGTGATGCAGTCTTTGAAAAATCAAAACTTGCCGAATCCAACAGTATCACTGCAAGTCAAATCCACTGCCTGTGGCAAACGTGTAGGCACGTCTCTGCCTGTGGCTAGTAGTCAAGAATAGCGTAACGGTGAGGGGAGAGCTTAGCGTTAGGACTATTTTTTGGAAAGCGCTTTCTCCCACATCAGGTGTTATTGCACTTTCTTTATAAATAGAACCAGGACCTTCCGTCAAGGCTGATATGATAACAGGGAATGAAAATGAAAGCGTACCTGCTGCACCGTGCGCCTGTATCTTTAGATCTAAGACCTGTACTTTTTATTGAGACATAACCCTAGTGCAGACCAGGTGTGTTTGACATTGTAAATTTTGACTGCTGTAATAACTTTGTTCTCCAAATGGTATTATTGTTATTATTATTATTATTATTATTATTATTATTATTATTATTATTATTATTATTATTATTATTATTATTATTATTATTATTATTATTATTATTATTATTATTATTATAATCATTATGATAATGATGATGATAAAATCGTATATTTCGTTATATTGATGGAAATGTTCAGCATATGGGTCAAACAAAGTTTTGCAGTGGGTGATGTTGCTGTTGGGGCTCGTTACTCGATGAAGATTTCATCCTGGGAGCTACTTTGTTGGTATATGCAGGTATACATCTGGCCATATCAGTCAATGCACACTGCCCATAAAGGTATTTACTGTTCTGTGGCCCGTATTGAGCGATTTCAATCTTATATTTCGATCATTTGGAGATACTTTGTAACTCATACTGTTACAGGATACTTTTTACCTTTTGTTTTGTTTGTGTTTCTTTTGTTTATTTGTTTTGTCTTGGTTTTTTATTTGTTTACAATTTATAAATTGTAATGATATGTTGAAGGGATATAATTTATGACTTCTGCCAAAGTGAAAGTTACATGCAGATTTTTTATGTATGAAGCTGCAACTGTTTTCACACTAGGTAAACTGAGTCACCACAAGCCATTTATCTGGGTGACCAGTAGATTTACGCTCCTTAGACATAATCCCTTCTGTCACGGTAATGTGTCATGAAAAATGTCAGAGATACTAGACAGGCCTGCTCTGTGATGTACATAGGTCATCAGGTCATCTATCTGTGTCAATAATATGTCCATGAATTACTGCTTCAGCTGTGTCTTACCTGTGTGTTGCTTTCGGGTGATGAACCTCATCCTAAGATAAATCAAGACTAGTGAGCATGTTAATTAATAAGAGATTCATGCTAGTATATTCTTACGTCACTGAATTTTATTGAAAGCATTTTATGTAACATATGCCGTGACAACTTTAATTGTAGCGAGTGCCCTAACAGAAGTCCGCCCCAACTTTTCGTTTTGTCATCTCCACATACATTATCTTTTCTCCCTATTCCCCTAAAATATTGATTTCTTGAAAAGCAACACTAAAGGTACTTTTAACTTCCCATGCTTTATATGCTAAGGACAGTTATTATTTTACCTTTCTAAAAATCTAAATTTAATTAAGGAATTTCTTGCACTGCCAAGTTGTGCTACTATTGGAATTTATATGGAACACGGAGCAAATTTAAGTGTATGGACAAGTTTAACATGCGAAATGCCGTTATTTAGGTTTGAGTTTTTTTCCAATGACTAAACCATATTTTAAACGTAGTTTTTAGATCTCACATGTCACTACAGAATAAGAGTTTTACATGTGGTATGTATTCCCCCCCCCCATCTCCTGCGGAATCAATAACAAATATATTAGACGCAATAAGCAACAAATAATTACTCTTTCTAACCACCGACTCCTTGTATGTTTTGTACTATCAACTTATTGCAAAGTCCTGGGTGTACCGTTAATTGTCTCCTTGCCTGGCGAACCCACCTTTTGGGCAATCAAATGTGTATTGTTCTAAAAGCTTTGAAACTGAACTTTTGAAAAATTAATGCTTCTTTTAATATTTCTCGCACATCACTTGCACAAGTTTTTTGTTTCATTTTTGGGTTATGTCTTGTTTTGATCCAATATACTGTTATCATGGACGTGTTATGCAGCAATGGTAGTTGTTGTTATAATGAACTTTTTTGTTAAGAGGGTCGGACAAATAGTCGATGGATAAAAAAATTACAATCAAACGATTAGACAAACAATGAAAAAATTACAAATAAAAAAATACACCGGGCAAGAGATGGGTTCTACATCATGAATGAGCCCTTCCCTCTTCACTGTTAACTTGTAAGAATTGCGAGATCTCTTCTGTATGTAACATAAAAATCCCATTGTGACATCGGGTAAGTTACGGCTGGAGTGGAAAGAGACTACTGTAGCGAAAGAAACAAATTTTAATTTTGTCGAGGGTGTGAAGATCACCAAATACTACATTGGGATGACTAGTAAGAAAGATGTCCAAAACCTTAGCCACTAAAATATGCCGTGATCTTGAATATAGGGGACACTGCAGAAGAAGATGAGACGTTGCTTCCGAATAGAATCCACATATACAGTTTTAAGTCTCTTTCAGACCCTTGGAAAACAAACGGGCATCACTGGAGCTAAACTTGACTCTTATGCCGTTGATTGAAATCTCACCTCTGCAGGGCTTGTGTCGAAGGTGGCCTTACCTAGCGGGGAAAAGAAAGAGTTTCACATGCTTTTAAAAGCGGAAAATGGACCCAGCGGCACGTAGAAATTCTACTTAAGAGTTCAGAGTAGTGTTGTTGAGGGAAGTAAGCTTTCGTAAAAATGGTAGCCTGTGGCAGATGTCGGTCAGCTAGTGTTGTAGTTTTGTCTTCTTGGTTTTGTATTGCAGGGAGAAAAATCATGTGTGTGAGGTATAAGCCATTAACTTTTTTAAAATTAAGCACCACTTTTCGGTATTTGCGTCTATTAGTTAGGCTAATCAACCCTAGGAAATAAACGCAGTTTTTGTCAGAAGTGATCCAGCATGCACCGTCAAACAATTTTCGATAAGCAACGTACTCCCAAATTGGCCAAATATCTGATCTATATATCGATTCTAAAGCATTCCAAGGTAAAATAAATATACATTTGCTAAACTTATATAAACGCGTCGATGCCTCATCACAAATTTTCTTTAGTTGAATGTACCATGATAGATTGTATGAGAGCATGACATCAAGACGTTTGTGTTCAAGTGCCCTCTTAAATATTTATCCCATGAAATGCAAGACAGGGTGATTCTGTCTGTGTGCCAACACAGACATGCTGTATTTCTAGGAATTCTTTTCTTTCTTTCTTTCTTTCTTTCTTTCTTTCTTTCTTTCTTTCTTTCTTTCTTTCTTTCTTTCTTTCTTTCTTTCTTTCTTTCTTTCTTTCTTTCTTTCTTTCTTTCTTTCTTTATTTCTTTACAGGCAAATTTGTCCGACATTTCATTTGAAAAGTATTACACGTAGAAACTCCAAACCTTGCACAATTATACTTCTATGGATAAAGTCTGGCCTTTTTATAATGACAGGTCATGCTTTTCAAAATTATGCAAATGAGGGCTAATTAAAGTTTTAAATCTTCAATATCTTATGTACTGTAGTAGATGTGGTTCCGAGTGTATAGGAATTCGATCATAGCCAGGTAAAGGTCAGCTCAAAGGTGAAGGTCATGTCAAGGTCAAAGGTCAATTTTAAGCCAAAAATGTCATTTTTGAAGTCAGGGCTCACTTCAGGTAGACGTCATCTCACGGTCAAAGGTCATTTCAAGGTCAGAGGCCACTTTCGATGGTTGCTTTCTTCTTGCCATAACTTGGTCAATTTTTATCCAATTTTAATCATGTTGGGCTCGAACTGTAGCTATTGTACACTGCACATTTTTGAAACTTACATGTGACCTTTCAAGGTCAAAGATCACGGCCATTTCGACCTTTGAAAGTTTCGTCAAGGCCATAACTTGGCCAATTTCCATCCAATTCAAATCATGTTAGACTCATATTGTATGTATTGCAACACTGTACGTTTTTTTTTTGAAACATGTTACCTCAAAAGGGCGAGGGTCAAGGTCACTTGGCCCTTTGAAAGTTTCATCTTGTCAAAACTTGGTCAATTTACATCCGATTTGGTTCATGTTGGGCTTAAAATTGTGGGTACTGTAACACTATGCAATTTACATGTGACCTGTACAGGTCAAAGGTCAAGGTCATTTGGACTTTGAAATTTGCATCCAGGCATAGGCTTAAAGTGATGTGAAGTACCATAGGATAAAAGTTGTAGCATTTGATATTTACAACTTTTTAAGGGACACAGACAGATTTGCTTTGAAGCAAATCTTCTTTTGTAGTTTAGTATATTTTTGTGGAGATTGCCAATTTTTCTCCTTTCAGTGGGCTGAGGCATACTTTCTGTTTAACTCTCCTTTCTTTACCACTAATAAATGTTCATTTAAGCGGATGACAATTTCGATTCGAGTGGTATCGGGTAATATATACACGGAACATAAAAGATTGTCAACAAGATTGTTAATAAAAACTAAGAAAACCAGAGGGTCAATACAACTGCACAGGGGGTACACCTGATGCGATCTTGATCCAGTCTGAACAAGTGCCATCCTGAAGTACTCTTTGTGGTCTGTTACTAGGATAGGATATGATTTGATTCATTCTAAGAGAAGATAACATATACCCAGTTGCTTACGTTATACAAGGAGACGCTTATGCTAGACTCTATGGAAAGCTTTTACACATCTAAGACAAACTTTGTCTTTGTCTTTACCTTAGCCCAAGGATGAACTTATCATACGTACCACATTGATTAACTGAATAACCGTACAATCAAACTTTATAAAATCTGAGTCACATGGAGTGAAATATTGTTTGAGGTAAGGAAATCAGAAAGTCTTCTGAATACAATTATTTCATACACTTTCCACGGATCTCGTCAAGGAAATATGAAACAATTTCTTCAAATGTTTAGCTATATGCTGGGCCAAAAAGTGGCAAAACCTTATCATGAAAACAGTATGGGCCACCTTTTAAAAAAAAAATTTAGGACCGTTTAGAATTTTTAACTGCTCATTATCAGATACAAGAAAATAACAGTTTTCATCTGTCATGCAGAAATGGGACTGGTTCAGTTTCCTTGTCTTGCACCCATGGAGACGCAAAGCATTTGTCAATAGCAGTAGCGTTACCTACAGGTTCAAAAAGGATAGTTCCACTTTCAATAAAAGGTGGTATAGGTTTGCTAAAACGCCAACCACATGTATCTTTCCAACCTTTTTTTTGTTTCCGTGGATTTATCTGATCAGATGTTATTAACCTTTGAGAAATGTTGCTGTTTAGTTTGACAGAATAAATCGATGGGATGTTTCGGAGCTGGCAATACCTTACCCATTAGTCCTCCCTTTTACACTTTTTGAGTTTTGTTATATGCCGATTTTCTCACCTCTTACTTCACCCATCATAAATGGTTTATCCTTCAGTCTAATTGTAACATCTTTATTAAGAATATGCTCGGTAGCAACGTCTTTTCAGTAAGAGCTTTAAATATTCATTAACATCATCATCAAAACATAAAACATCCAAGGAAAAGGTTGATATACCATATCATGCACTTCTCTTTTATCCACTTTGGAGTGATCTCAAATTACTGTCTTATATGCATGTTTAATTCTGAGTGACAAATCTGTATTGCGAATAACAGGTTCGTGGTCACAAGCAGATAAGGGGCGAGAGTTAAGACCATAAAAGTCAATGCATTTCGAAGAATAAACACCAGATCAATACTGATAGATGCAAATCAAAGCCGATGCAAGCACTGAGAAATTTCCATTCAAATTTCTAGTATTCCAGGTAAATTAAACTCCCCAGTTAATACAATGGCACGTGGGCAATCTAATGGTGCTTGTAACACAGTGAATAGTGAAATTTGACACGTATGGACACATCCTGATCTGCAAATCTGTTGACGTTTGCTCAAAAACGTTCTTATTAATTTATGTAAAGCTGAATGCGAAGCGACTCCGTGTCTGCACATGATAGATCTTCTCGGTGATTGAACCTTACACAGTCCAACCATTACATAAATAGCTACTCTGCCCCTGTGACTATTCCCGTCTTGTCTCAGCCGTTGATTAAATCCTTAAATAAATACGTCAGCATCTGGTGTGGCAACTCAAATTTTGTTTCATTCAAACAGATAATTCAGTAATGCCGTGATGGAAACAAAGGCTTTCCAGTTTGTCTCACTTATTATAAGCTGTAAGACACTTTACGTTAAAATGAAAAAAAAGGAGAAATTTTAAAATGGAGTTTGTTTCAGGGGTTTGAATGAATGTCCCCACAAAGGATAGACAGTACTTTTCAAGAACAAAGTACGCCAAAAGTAAGTGAACAGGTATAAACAGACTAAAAATAGTTTGCATAGCAGATAAACCGCTTGTAATCTCTGACCTTAATGAACATTTCTCGTATTGAATATGAATGAATCTTGCTGTCTGATAATCCAAGATACAATACAATGATGTAACATTGCTATCATTTAAAAATGTAATACAACCATTTTAATTAATGCTGGATTACTCTCTAGAGTACACAGTCTCTCTCTCTCTCTCTCTCTCTCTCTCTCTCTCTCTCTCTCTCCGTATATATATATATACATAATATATAATATATATATATATTTATATATATATGTGTGTGTGTTTACATATACATATATATAAGCACCGGATACAATAAATTATGTCACCAATACACATATAAAAATTGAGTTATGAGCATTGTCAGTAAGCCAAGTTAGATAATAAAGCAACGGCAGAAGTAGTAATACTTGATCACTTATTGTCACGCACTGGGTAGTTAAAGATCAAGAAAAATTAACAAAGCAAAAAATTGAATAGATACATTCATACATAATTGAATAATAAACAGCAGTAGTATTTTGGCTTTCACCAAAAAGGTTGCTCGGTAAGATACGCAAAATGATGTTGATAATTGAAAATTTAGAAAACAAAAAGCTTACTATCCATTATATAATTTTGTACCAAATATTTGTGTGCTGAGGACATCCTTTAATTATTTGCCACCAGAAAGGAAATTGTAATGGTTTCTGTCACAAGCGATGTGAATAATTGAGTGTGGATGAACGCCAGGGGCTATAGTACTGTCAAACTGTTTCTTCCAAAAGTGAAAATACTTAGAGCATGAAAGGAAGACGTGAGTAATATGTTCAGTCAATAACGAGCGGGAGGAGGAGCAGGAGCAAGAAGAACCAGGAAATACATCTACTTGAAAAAATCAAAATTTAGCCTAGAGGAACCGAGCCATAGCTGGGTGAGGCAGATATTCCAAACGTCCTGGCCGTGGCAAAAGAGGGCAGGGACATCGTCCACGACCGGGAGGGATGTCGTAACTTGAATTTCATAGTTTTGAAGGAAATTGAGTCTCTAATATCAGAGGGGGATTGGTGCCAAGTTTGATGGTGTCCAGGAGGAAGGAGTTGCTGCATATTAATCTGGAATGGTAGGTCTGGACCTGTGTTATGGAGCAGTAGTAGGTTGGAAAGAAAGGTGGGTATAAGATTGAGGGTCAACTTGTAGAATAGAATCAACGAGTTCTTGTAGAAGTTTGAAATTTAAAGTATGCCTTTAGGCAACAGTGATGTTATAGCAGCATCATATTTTAGATATTCTGGTCAATCTGCCAGATCGATCGTCACCATAGTAATTAAAAAGAACACAGCCATATTTTAGGATAGGTCTAATCATGGAAAAATAAAGCCTGACCAAAGCTTTGTGGGGAAATTTCAATTTTATCCTACAGAGTACAGCAATAGGCTGACTAGCTTTATTAATAACACATGTTATGGGAGTATTACAAGATAGATTGCTGCTCAGTGTGATGCGACGATGGGTTCGACAGTTAGCCTCAGGTATAGCTGACTGACCCAAATAAACACGAGGATCATGTGGTATATTAATTTTGGTTAAGACGATAACAGACAAAGACTTAACAGAATCGAAGATCACACGCCATATTTTCCTCCAGGTGTGAATATGAGAAAGGTTGGTGTTTGAGTGTAGAGCAGATTCTGTTGGACTTTTTTGACAATTACTAACACGCTAGTGGTTCCACAAAGAGTCTTAGATCACAGGTAATGTTCTCGACCAGGGATCATTAATGCACACCAGGAGTTAAAGTGGACCCAAAAAAATCCGATAGAACCAGTCCATATTGGTATAAATATCATAGGTATAAAGACATGGGCTGGTGGACATTCTGTTAAAACACTTCCATGGACGATTTCTGTGATGAACACCTCATGACCAGTGCCCCAACAGGAGGAGGGGAGGACAACATTAAGATATGGAAAGTTGGCATGTCTCTGTGGCGGGAGAAAGAAATGGAGTAAATTACCAGAGAATGACAAGAGGTATAAATAGGAGTAAGTGATAGATTGAATAAAATTAACACCCCACAATGAAACGACTGTACCAAGATTTTGAGCATAACTCGTTAATATGGTCATGCAATGTCTCAAAACTTCTATTCCTCCTCATCACCCAATTTCCATTCTTGGCTAAGGATCCGTCAGTGTAATGCAAAGTTTGGTACACGAATAGGTGAAGGGGCAAAAACGTCTGGTAGCATAACTTAAGCAAAATGATAAAAAAGAAAAGGCCTCTATTGTAAACAGGCAACTTAATAACTGAAGGTTTTGAGCACCACATTAAGAAGATAGTACATGATTAAAATCCAATAATAAAACTGTACACTTGGCCTCGCAGTGTCAACAATGGTCGATGTGTGAGGTAAACAGGTATTAAAGGCCAAAAAAAACATACATTAAACACTGAAGGTTACATGCACGAGCATTAACAGTACCAGTGGAATAGGTCAACAGTGCGTGAGCCCCTGCCTGATCTGATTTTTTACACTTGGCCCGTTATTTATACTAAGTGAAAAATACTCAATACTAAAAGAATTCATATCAACGCATAGAACACCATGCATATCAAATATGTGGGATATTATGACAATAATATGCAGATCAAAAGGTGTAAGTTATAGCAAACTGGGTCAGTTCGGAGCGGGAACACATACAAAATAGTCTTAGAAGAGAGAATGTATACACAGTGGCAGAGGTTGTAGGAGTCGTAGAGTACAGGATATGCGTCAGTAAAGCAAAATGACAAAATAACTGAATATGCTACCGAGATATGCCATAAATCGGTTTTGAAGACTGTTACTGGATATGTCACCAAAGTTAAAAATACTCCGTAGGAACATTTGAAAAAAAAAAAATAAAGTGAGCTACATTATGTATGGCATATAGGTGTTTACTGCTGACTCAGTTTGTAATTATTAATTTATCCCGTCAACTTTAGAAAAGAAATAGTAACTTGTCAAAATTCAAGTGTGAAAAGCCCGTACGAATATTTAAGAAACTTTGTCTAAATTGCCTCATGTCTGATCTCTACGAACGCCCGTTGGTGTCAACCCAATTTACTTTTCTCTTGTTATATGTTTTTTGTTATAAAAAGATGTATTGTTGTTATTACACGATTTTTATTGTTATAACAGCTGATTTACCTGTTATAACAAGATATTTATAACAACTTTTTTCTCAATGTTCAATATGGCGTCCAAGGGGGGCGCAGTGCCTCCTTTGGAAGCGCTTTTTTTACATGACATAGTTTTATATTTTAACAGTAAAGGTTCTCCATTCGATGAATGCGCTATTGAAAAAATTTAAAACTGTTACAGGAAAACAGTTATACTTACGGTTACCTTTAGGAATTTCAACATGATTTCCCCCCCTCTCTCTATCTCTTTCCTTCTTTTCATAAAACCGAATTCTTTCTCTGATGAAGGTAGTAGAATTTTACAATAATTAGGACTGTTTTACAATTTGACCTTTGGAACTTTATAGAACTACGAGTTAGATGTACATTATGCTTGGCTGACTTACAGATGACTTTTAATGGCATACTACATTTTTGGAATTCTAAATTATTACCCTAATAATTGACTTGTTAGATTATTTGTGGGATTCTATGCTTTCTTGAACATTTAAATGTCCTTTCAAAAATACTTTTGGAAACCAACTTGAAATGTGACTGCTATCCTTACAAATTTTGACTATTGTAATGCAATTTTTGACTACGTTTTTATGGTTTGAGGCCTAATGTAACTTGCTTCTGGCTGGTGTTTAACATTTGAACCAATATACTCACTATATTTGCAAATTCAAACACTTTTCTTTTTGAAATACTCTTAGTTTATCTCCTTTAAAACAACATCATGTCTTTAACTACATGCCTAAAACACATCGAATTATATAATCATGTTGTTTGGAATCTTATTGATGGTCATTTTAGGCCTAGAGGTATTTTCTGATGGATTGATGTTGGTGTTAGTGTCCTTTTGTGGACTTTTATGGATGATGATCACTGTTGAGATGGTGGTTGCAAGTAGTACCTTTTTAAATACTGAATTTTATTGACATTTTCAACAAATTAGGAATCTCCGCTCACAAATTTTCTGATGCGCTGCAACTTTTGGTCCCTTTTCATAAATTGTGCGGCCCTATATGCGCATAAATGATGCACCTGTTCAAGCCATTTTACTGAAATAGGCGTATAATTTTAAACAAAACTTTTTGCATTCTGTCATGTTAAAACTAGACATGGCTTTTTCGACCATATGGACCTTTGCACATACGTTTTGGCTCTTTTGGGTGAATACGAACTACAAATTTATTTGTTCCAGCTATACATACCAAGGAACATTGCCTTTGGTTGGAATTGACTTGGATTTGTTTCATTAGGACTACGGTTTGGATATGGTAATGACACTGTCTAATTATGACAAAATAGTTGCGATGACAAGAAAATATGTTGTTATGGCAAGGAACAAATTATGACAAGATAAACATTGTTATGACCAGAAAAGAATTTGTTGCCAACTATATAAAAATCCGCCGGTACTCCATATTTGACTCAGCGGGGTCTCTTTACTGCTGTGCCCAGTGGTGCTACTTAATTCATAGCCTGGGGGCGATTTCTGTCACAATATCCCTACTCTGGGGCCAACCTTCCCCAACAACTGGTAGCGTCAAGGCGTTGAATTTACATTTTTAGGTGATGCTCACAATGGAAAGGTCCCATTATATATTGTATACATTCATTTCACAAATTGGTTTCAACATATTTTTATTTCCCCAAGGATATAATTAGGAAACAGGGCAAGGTCCCATATAAAAATCCCTCTTGCACATGAAAAAATTTAAAGAAGAGGTGTCACGTATCACAGGTTAACAGACAATTGACTATAGGACAGAACACAGCAAGACGCGGACAGATAGAATGGCAGCGCCACAGCATAAGCGGAATGACACAAGTGGTCACAGAAAGAGGGTAGGGAGATGAAGTCCGCCTTCGCTTAACTGTAAACACGGAGAGGATACATTCCTCTTTTCAAGATTTTGACCAGAGTGTGTACTACGTCACTGCTCCCAGTCTACCTGTTGCTTTTTTGATAAAGTTGTAGACTGCGTCAAAATAATTTTATTTTGCTTGGAGGTACATGTTTTGGCCCCAAATAATAACGTTGAAACAGTAAATGGTACAAAGGACATAATTTTGTTCTGAAGTGTATTTCTCTGAGTTGTATAAAAAGGACACTCGCAACAATAATGAAATTTGACACATTAATCTTCCGTTAACGCTAATTGCACATATATTTTGGATACCACTTCTTCAAAATAACTAATCGGGAGTAACCCTTAGGCTTGGCTGCCTTTTTAAAAATTGTGGATTCCACACCCAATGGTTTGCAAATGAAGATAATAATGGGATGATCTTGAGATGGTTATAATACATGAAACCAAAAGTATATATTTTACAAATATTTCAGAGCTTCAATATTGGTATGATATTTGCTGTGGCTGCAATTCACTTGGATATCCAAATCAAATGTATTTTTTGTGCGAATGGCCAACAAAGCATTGCGCTACGTTCAAAATGGTGCTCTACACAAATGGTACCCACATGCATGATTTGTATTGCCAAGATATCGTGTCAGATTTGCAGTTAACGATGATAACTGCTTCAGAAATAACCGAGCGGGCAAATAAAAGTTGAGGCAGTAAATCATGTTTTCAAAGAACTTTAACGACCATTTGCCCTGGTAATTGGGAGAACTGACACCTGAAACCTAGCGAAGTATTACAATAACGATAACCGAACAACCGAGGCTATGCTGTTTCACCGGGCAAGCGTGGCTGTGCAGCTATGCTGTTTGCCCGGCCCAAGTAAACCCTTCAGACAATTTGAAATAAAAAGCTGTGTTTTAGTTTACTTTACTGCATAATAACAAGCACACGCCATCCATTTTCTCGATTAAATCGTTCAACCAGGGTTGATTTATATTTAGTCGGGTATTTTCAGTAGGGTCGGTCGAACAAGCTGAACCACACATATAGTTGGGTTAGGCTTTAAGCAATTTGTTCAAACATGTTTGAAAGGGATGTTCTTTCTCCTGTTATACATTAACTCCTTTGACGTTGTTTTAATTTGTTATATGGGCACAGCCCCAGGCACTTTTTATAACAAAAGATCGTGCCATCACTACCCCAAAAATCTTCTTGTAAAGGGACAAAATCTCCATAAACCAATAAAAAATCCTGTTAAAACAATAAAAAAAGATGTTATGACAATAAAAAATATTGGTATAAAAACGTTTTTCTTGTCATAAATAGAAAAAAATTAAATTTGGTTGATGCTAAGGGGCTTCTGTTGCAAGATGAGAGTTCAACAGATTTTAGAGACAGCCTTCTTGCATAAGCCACGTGCAGAATCTTTCTTTAATAAATACATCGTGTGTGTGCAAGTGTCATTCACCAAAGAGACAACAGTCGCGTGTACGGCTAATTTATTATTAATAAAAACGGCAGGAAGTCACGTAGGTGTCATGTATCAACCTTGAAGTCCAGGACACACATCCTACATTTGTGTTTAATGACATTCCAGCCATGGAAAGTATAGAATGATACTTTGTTTTATGACGATTTACCCGACAGCTTGCAGGGTTTGTGCTCTAAGGAAATGTTTCAAAGTGATGCTGGTACTAAAAATCAATGTCTCGGGCCAAACGGTTACTAAAGGTCCAACAAGTAATCGGTTCAATAATATAACTGTTGTCCTTCGCGGCTTAGGTCAGCAAGGTTAGCAATAAATGAGGGCTGGGAATATATGTCGATTGGGTACAATGGAGAAATAAGTGCCATGTTACTAGAACAAATAAGCATTTCACCCCAGTAAAGCAAATAAAAGTAGAAATTTATTTGCCATTTCTATTTTATCATGGCAATTATTCAGTGGCAAATGCGTGTGAGACAATTTTGCAACTGAGACAAGTTTTTAATCAATCCTGCCTTTTATTTCATTTTTGTTTTGCCGTTTAATGTAGTCAATATTGCGTCCAATGCCTTGTTTTTGTTGCATGCCGCCTCAAAATTGTCTCTCTTCAGCATGACATGCCCCCTGTTTTAACACTTGTTATCTAATTTTTAGCCAGTTGTTGAATGCCTGCCACCCAACAGCAAGTGACCTGCAACATTCAGCAGACGTCGTGTTCAAGAATGTTAGTTCCCATTTTTTTACACAAAAATAACATCTGTGTATCCGCATACCATATTATATTAGCTTACTATGAACATTTTTAACATTTATATAGCATTTTGTGAAATTTGTCGGGGTGAGTGTCGGAAGGGGAGGAGGGCTAATTTATGTCTTCAGCAACATTTGTTAAAGCGTACGGTCTTACAGAGAACATTGAAAACAAAGACCTGGCTTTAGCATGTTTCGGATCTGCAAGAGTAGTTGAAAGTGGTCTTTCTGGAAGAGTCCGTTGCCTTCATATCTAAAAATATGAGCCACGCGCAGGCTAAAAAGTGCATTATATACGTAAAAAAATTTAGTTCAGTTTATTTCAAAGGAAACAATGATAATAAAAACATGTTAGGTGGATGCATAAAAAGGGCATTCACGAACAGATTTGAACCTTGCTTTACGGAAGTCCCAGCCTAGAGAAAAAACTGATTACAATCGGTACGTAGTCCTTCAGAGGCACTTTTGAATGCCAGTACAGCCCTTCGCCCCACAACCCCCGCATTGCTATAACAGAAAGGCACACCTGTTGAATTTACCTGTTAAAACTACTGATAAATCATCCAGGGCTTCCGTTGTGTGACATGGAAAATGGTTTAAAATTTCTAGTAAATTTAGCAGCTGACCCTGGTCTTTAGACACATACATGGTTTCTGGAGGACTTGGCCTGATGTCTTCATTCCTTCAATAGCATGTCTGAATGAAATACGCGCAACAAATGATGATCCTACAGTTACACCCCCTACCCCGCCAGCTTATCCTCAGTACTATAGGGCCACATTATGTAGGGTAGAGACCCCTAATTTTGTTCAATATGACCCATACACGAACTGAAAGCGCTTATCTTCATACGGTACACGGGTCATTTTCCATCCGCGCCGACCTTAGAGACAACCCCATAAGGAGCGAAGAAAAATATAGAAAAAAAAGGGAACAGATATGCAGTGCACATGCTTAGAAACGGAGGTTGATTTACAGGTAAACAAAAGATCGCTGCGATATCCCTTAAAGGATCACAGGACCAGGGCCTTATAAGCCGCTACCGCGTGATGTAGACTCTTGCCCTGAACGAGAGCTCGCTTTGCCGTGACAGAGACCTCGCCCGCTTAAAGGAACCTGATACGGAGCTCTGCTTCATGGGGGGGGGGGGGGGGGGGGGTCTTGATCGTGTGGGGCCACCGATTTTAAAACATTTTAAAACCCTCGACAATTAGTGAAAAGAGGACGTTTTGTGTTATAAAACAAGAAAGGAAATCTGGCTTGAGCCAGAAAAATCTTATAATAAGAAAAACCTGGATAAAACAAGAAAAAATGTTATTACAAGAAGAAAACTTGTTATAAAAAATGTTATAACCAAAAACATCTTGTTATAACATGAAGAACAAAAAATTAAAACAAGAATATGTCTAATTATCAAAAGAAAATCCCTTGTTATAACAAGGAAAACGTGGTGATAACAAGGAAATAAGATAAAAATAAAACGTTTTCACCAACCAAGATCCAACAACAGAATCACACTTTGTCATTAGCCAGCTATAAAGGAAGAGAGACTCAGATGATGAAAACTGTTGTGCTATAACAAAATGAAAATTTAAGCACAAGCAACAGTTAGAAAATTAGAGGAGAAAGGGGAAACCAACAACAAATAAAATCAACGAAAGAAAGATAGAGATGCTACACTAGGTTTAAGAAACAAAAGAACTAGAGAATGTAAAGAAAAGCTAAATTAAAAAAAAGAAGTCGAAAAAAGGAAAGAAAGAAAAATAGCAAGGCACAAGCCAGGGTGAAGTCACAAAAGGAATAAATGTCCAAAGCACAGCGGCGGACACGAAAGAAAAATGTTCCTGGTGTGTCACTTGCAAAAATACATTGATCCATTGACAGAAACCAGTTGGATCTGGTGCAATGTGGAGCTATGTAACTGTAAGGTGGTACTACAATATTTGTCATTCGAAAAAGAGGAAAGCTTTTAAGATACATGTAGCCCTGCATAGCCTTGCTACGTATGCGTTCTCACAGTGGGAGATCTATTCCAATTTTTGCTGTGACCATTTCCACCACTTCGTTAAGGCTTATTTTTACGCTGCCTCTTAGGGTCTTCAGCTTGCAAAATTTGTATGAATTTGCGATATAATATTAGAATGGTTTTTAACAATTTTTGGCTAGTGGAGTTGTGACAGGTGTCTGCTATTTATCGGAACCTTGCCTTCCGCACCCTGATGCCACCTCAGCAACATCTAAAAATAGAGCTCTGTCACAACTGAGGTACCTAGTGAGGAGGGAGATGGAGGGGTGCCCCCCCGGCGTTTTACAAGTGGTTGTGAACATGTTAATGACGCTCCTTCTTGGATTTCATTCGTTACTATTGCTTCCAGTTAAAGGCAACATATTACTCGAAGCCGCATATTTTCTATCATACCCCTACCTTATGCTTCCACTTTCACCAACATGTCCGGTCAGTTGCTAGGCAACTAGCCTTGCCCCAATCTGAGACTAGGAAATCCTAGTCTCAGCCCCAATTCAGATCTAATGCATGTATACATACACCCAAAAGCTGAATTTGCTTCATTTCACTTCATTCAACTGGATCAGTCAGCTACACAGTCATAGAAGATATAAATGGAAGTCAATGGAGGGTCTAAATATTATATTTTTGATGACAGAGTCAACCTTCAAACTCTGTTGCATTTTTAGTTTCTCTCACCAGGTGTCACCACCTATCAGAGAGCTGAATAAATCTGTGTGCATACTTTTGAAGATTTGAAAATTTGAAATTTCAAATGCCCTTAATTTGCAGAATTCACATTTTGCAGCCTTCATTGCCAATTCATCAGATGCGTACTAGTCCATTACAAAGCAATATAAGTTGGAATGGAATTTGTATCTATTATACCTTTGAAGTTATTCAAGAATCAAAATTTCCAATAGTGCAACTTAACATAATTCAAATTGCTAAAACGTTTGCTTTTCAATTCATTAGATGCACAATGGTCAACAACCCCCTTGTAGCAGTTGGAATGACATCTCTTTCTATAATAGTTTTGAAGATATAAAATATTTAGAATTTCAAATGCTGCCAATTAGCATAATTTGAATTGCTACAACTTTTGTTTTCAATTTGTTAGATGTGTAATGGTCAAAAACTCTCTGGTAGAAGTTGGAATAACAATTCTATCTATTATATTTTTGAAGATATTCAATATTTTAAATTTGCATAATTTTAAACAACTTCTTTCCTCTGCCATAAAAGGCAAACGCCTTGTTAGAGGTACATTCATGCCGAGTTTGGAGTTTTCTATGTAAACATTGTCAGAGGAAAGTGTCATACAAATTCAATTCACTACTGAAGAAAAAAGAAGAAAGAATGAGAGAACTTTGAGAAAAGACAAGTGTGTGTTGACACACACACCTTAAGGACATAAACTACCTGAGGACAAAATGGTGTACCCTTTATGACGTACTTTTGCTATGACCTCAATTTTTCTAAAGTTAAAAAACATTATTAAGCCTAGCTAACACAAACATGACAGCAAAGAAGTTATAATTATCATAAGAGGAACAGCAATATATGGGACAAACGCTGTGACAGATAACTTTATTCAAATACACATTCCCGACACCGGCACATTAATTCCAACCTCGTTCTGAGTTACCGTCGTTTGATTACATATGGCGCCAAGATTAACTTCATTCACCATGCAGTAAATCCAGCATCCAAAGTTTCATAAAATATGTCCTCGTTGTTGTATAAAGATATCAAGTGGTCACAGTCCAGTGAGGTATCAATAATAGAATGCTGTGCTTTGAAGAACGACGGAGACCGATGCAATAACGATTGGAGCATTAACAAAATCACGTGAAACAGACTATACCAAGGACCTCCGAGGGTCGAGGGGTATTTGTGGCATCATTCATTTTCAATCAAAAATTCCGGTGTGCATCTACTACAGTGTCCTTACTAAAATACAGCATCCATAAGCAATCGATCAAATGCCTCCTATCATTCATCCAAATACAGTGCCCAACGCGTGAAGTTTGTGCGTTTAGGTGTTGGGGCCATTTAGACCAGCACTGGGGGAGAAGGATGAGCAGAAGAAGATGATGATAGCTTGTTGAAACTGGAGGTGGTTGTTGATGACGTGTGTTTTAGCTCAGATGGGAAGAATGATTGTCTTTAGTATAATAAATCTCAAAGAACTTTAATATTTACATGCTCGTTTTATTGTTCATTTAGGTACAGTCAGGGGAACCAGCAGATACTTTCCGAACTCCTGTACTGTATCTACTGCAACACAAGCGTGCACTTTACCCTGTTTGCCCTTAAAAACAGCTTCGTCATTAACAGGGTACACAGGCTGGTGCCAGATATTTGGTAGTATCTGTACCCCAAATGTTCCATCACAATAAAAGGCAACAAAATGTTCTAGTTTAATATCATCACCAGGGGGTGCCAGTAGCAAGATAAAAGCCACCTTACTGGTTGGAAAAAACACTTGACCTCCATCTGGGTGATAATTGGCCTCGCGAACTAGAACGTGTGTTCGTTTCTTTGGAGACACATTCTTTGGTAAACGACCGGTGACATAATCTCCTCCTACAGCTTCATTAACAGCTTTTAGCTGGTCTCCACACCACCTGTACCGGAAGTCACCAATTGTTATGCCACCCTGATCACCGGTTCCCGGGCAAATCTCGCGCCATCCTTGCTGTGGCCACTGGACAACCCAGACGTCCTCTGCATCAAAGTCATAAACTATTCTCCCAAAATCTTTCAGTGACTCCTTGGTGGCTAATTTTATAGGCACTTCGTAAGGATCGCTCCACTCATGAGCATCATCGTAACTTGCATAGCCACTCCCTGCCATCCTGAAAGAGAAAAGAAAGGTTGGACTTTTCATTCAATTAATGCGAAACTCACACTTCACGCTCTTCTGAAAGAGACGAAATTATCTTTCCCATTAAAATAGCACGAGACCCAACAAGGCAAAAAGGGTAAAAATAAGGAGAGGCCCTGCATAAACAATTTGGTTACTACGATTTTGTTGCATTTTCTGACAGAGCAAACATTTAGAAACAGTGTGTACAAATAGCCAAATATAATCTATTTGCCATCATACGAAATTAAAGAAGAAAGGACGCCCTATTTAAAACAAACTAATAGCCAAATGGGCTACGATCTGTGGCGTTTGTATTTCTAGATATCGCCAACATTACAAATGATCATTCGAAGACAAAAAGACATACAAAGCATTATTTTAAATTAATCGTTTTATGCTGTTGCATGGTATCAGCAAATACACCTTTTATCACAAAGAAGGTTCAAGTCCGCCAGTGCCTACATAATAACATTTCTTGTTTTGGTTTACCTATTAAGCTTGAATTTCACCAACCATAGATGCTTGGTTACATTGAAGTGTTAAGGAATGGTGTTGACAAAACATTGCAGAACACTATTCTCAACTCCAAATATCGTTTTATTAATTCTTAATAATTTGATCTTATGAAAAGTCTATCTCCACATCTAAACTATGACAGTTAGCGTGTCCTGTTCTTCATTAGAGGGGCTTTGTTAGGTCGCACTCGAAAATTACACCTTATCAAGAAATTCATTAAAATTTGGTTAAAATTTAAGATTTTTAAAACTTCACAGCGACATAGGCAATGCAGATGCACTTTTCCATAATGAAAAATGAATTATCCGATGAAACCCCAAAATACCATTACTGTTTGGTAGCTTCTTGTGAGATTTGAACCCGTGACCTTTGGCATCGTCGTCTAGCCCAATGGTTTAAGCCTAAATGGAAACAACGGATTCCATCCCATGTGCCTCCACAAACAACATAATTCCAATTATATTAGGTTATACTCAACGCTGGCGTGATACAAATACTGCCTTAGTCCAATGATAAACAAGAGAACCTTCAGGGTCCAGTGTTTAGCGGAACTTGGATACACAGACTGACAGAGTCCTGTGACCTTCAGAATGCCATCAAAGGCCATTCCTTTAATTCAATCATGATAGGAAAGTATCTACCTGCTGGACCAATGACTCTCATATGACGATTCCAAGTAATAGCTCAATATCTCTCAGGTTACAACTCAAGCCACCAATATTGACTAAACTGGCCACGTGGGCTTGGAAATTGGTTCAGATATATATATATATATATATAAAGGTTGCACTTAAATATTTAACAACTTTTCATGGCTCTGAAATGTCAGTTGTCCACATAACTGTTCAAGTATCGCACTGTTAACCAAGGCCTGATTCATCATTCTACTTATCATCTGGCTCAGTGACTCGCTATCACTTTCCCCAAGATTGATAATAATGGGGTGTATAAAATGTGCTATAATATTGTCTGCTTCCAGAAACCGATTTCAATTTTAATGGCATGTGCTGCTGCCTTCTGTCGGTTCTTTGGAGTGAGTAGCTTATATGCATCTTGAACAATTGTTTTCACATCTTGTAGTTTGAATGTAGATGTAGAATTGTTATCAGCTACATATTACTTCACACATGCCCAGATGAGCTCGATAGCGTTAAGCTCACAATGACGGACTGGAGCGCGCAGAACCTCAAGACCAAAAGCATTTGCAATTTTTTCTGTCGCATGCACAATTTGTGGCTTGTTTCTCTACATGAGCATAAAGAGTTCTGGCTTTGTATATTGAACAGGGAAAGTGATCATCCTCATTTTGAGCCACTTTGCATTTCTGCTTTTCTCGTGTTCATTGTTGCATATTTGGATTCTTCTATCTTAGTATTGTGATAGCTTGCATTGTGTGTTATGATGACACTAGGTCTATCCAATGCAAGGGAATAGCTTTTCCTTCCACCACTTAAAAACACATCAGAATTCTTCTCCGATTGATAATCCAGATTTGCTAGGTTTTTACTTCCCACCAACACCAGGTCACAACTATCGGTTAATCCAGATTTTGCACTTCCAGCATGCAAAACAATGAGCCGACCACCTTTCCGTGAAGGAATTTTCGGCAGGTCTATGTCTTTACGTTCCAGGAACTCAACAAACTCTGCTTCTGGTAACACTGGGTACCAATTGTGAGACCTGCAGTGATTGGTGTTTACCCAGCTCTCATCTTCAACCTGGCATCCAACCCTGCAGCATAGTGTAAAAGATCTAAAAAAAAAGAGGTCTGGCAGCAACAATATCAGGTCTCTTTATGTATATTTTTCTATTTCCTGTCGTACTTGTCCACTTAAATCCCAATTCTTTGGGTATAATTTTCAGCAAAAAGGAAGAGATATGAAGGCCATTTTCAGTCATTGCCAGAATTTGCAGTGCAGTTGGTAAATCACTTGCTCGATAAAAATCATAGACTGTTCTTCGTATAAGTTCTTTATCAAAGTGACCCAACTTGCATGCATGTGCCTTGCTAGTATCAATGTGAGGGAGTTTTGACGCCTTTGTCAGCACAACCAGTCACACTGTGTATAGAGAAACTTTCAGAGCACTGGCTGTCTCCTTGTAAATGACAGATTTTGATGTACCAAAAAAATTTTCTCGGCTCTTTTACCTGACATTGGTCAGGTGCTGGCCAGGTGCACTTATAAAATGTTCTGCCTTTTTGTTGGGTCAAGCTTCTCACACCTTCTCTAGCTTGGTCTCCCTTTGCCCATGTGGTGTGTGGAAAATAGCTTCCTATGGTGAAAGTTTTATTGGAAAATAAGGATTTCAACTTGACTCTTTGGACCAGTTTGTCCGTGATAAGATAATATCTCTGACTTAAATTGATGTTCCCAACAATGCTAACAGATATGCACCCAATCCCAAAATCAGAAAATTCCCGTCGCAATATGTGGTGAAAGAACTTTGTGGAGATAAAGTCAATGATGTACATTTCTGTCAAGTTTGAACTCAGAAATCAGAAACCATTTTATTTGACATCCGATCGGTAGTACAGAAACATTAATTACATTCACAACTAAAAATAAATGAGATGAATCTAAACCAGTTAGTAGTTTTCAAAACAAAAATATATTGTCAGGATAACCCTGGCTAAGGAGTCCCGTCCGCTAACTCCGGGGGTATCAAATATGGTATTCATCTTATACACTGCACACCACGCCGGCATTCACACATATGTTAATTATATGGTAAAAAATAAATTTCCAAAAGAAGAAAAATGTTAAAGAAACTTGAACCCGTGTTTATGAATTGCAGATATAAGAATTTACAATGGTGCAAACTTCAGAATATTGGTTTAACAAACAAACATGTTTATATATATTTGAAATAGCCAGAAAATGAGTGTGATTGACATGTAAAATATCGCAGTATTTAATACTTAACCTTTTTTTCATAAATAATGGTACATAATCCTGTTGCAGATTTACCCTGTTATGATTTAATTCAATTCAAACAGCTCCTTACAGTTGTTTTTTCTCTCTCATTTATGTTATTGTATATTTATCCATCTATTCATTTATTTAGCAATACATTTTGGAAAAAGTCACATATGTCATAATAAAACTACAATATGTTTGAAATTAAACGAAATTTAGTTGTACAACTCTCTACCTTATTTGTAAGTGAACAGTTCCCCACATTGGTGGAACTGTCACCCGATAATAGGCATATGTGGTGGTGGCGATATGTACAGTAGATATTAAGTTTTGATACATACCCGCTAACTACGTGGCTGGGATTCTTAATATATTTTTGCATTTAGATCTATCAACATGAAACACGAATAAATTATATTTGCTTGTCGAAATGATCTCTCTCTCTCTCCTTCTCTCTCTCTCTCTCTCTCTCTCTCTCTCTCATTTGATATTATAATGAACATGAAAGTCAATCATGAAAAAATTAAAACATGTTTTATCAGTATCTTATATTCCATCAAACAAATAAACAATAGCCTTTTCTGCCAAAGCCTTTACAAATACTACAGGCTCCCTTTCAACATCCGATCCAGCTTGTTACTATTATGGCGACCGCGGTATTCAAATGGCAGTCACAATGCCGCTTCACCGTATGTTTTTTGGGCGAATTGACATTACCTGGAGTCACGAGAACAGCAAATGTATACCAGCTGCAAGAGTAGCGTAGCACCATATAAGTATTGCCGTCAAATGCAGTCAGTTTTGGTTTTGGTGGAAGTTCCAACCATTTTCAGTTGTCTCTCAGAATAGTCAGACACACCATGGACCTACTAGAGAGGTCTGTCCCTCTAGTAAGTCATGGGAAAATAATTGCTGAGTTGCAATATTATCAAGTTTAATTAGAGGCACGTCTCTTCCATTTTGTTGCAGCTAGCAGATTCACGAACTACCTGAACGCCTTAGCGAAATCACGAATGAAGTGACTCAGAAGTGAAATGACACTGTCACACGTGTGTGTAAGAATTTGATTACGTAACTGACAGATAATACGCTTTTAATCATGAAATCACTGATCCGACCTAAACACAAATGACCATTCCTACCAGCCAATGACAAATGTGTCATAACATGAAAGGAGACGATTATGGCTATTACAGCTGTCTCGTGGCTTCGCCACTCGACAGTTATAAGCCATAATCGTCTCCTTTCATGTTATAACTCTCACATAATGATTCTGGAGAGTCTAAATTTAGTTTTCCGTTCACGCGGTCTGACGAGGATGAAGAAAAATTAATAATAAAAGCTGAAGCAGCACAGGAAAAGATCATTCAGCCTTAAACACATGAGGGGACGCCCAGAACCCCAGCGTGACCAGTACTTCACGGAGTGTAGCCGTGGTCAGCCAGACAATCTCAACTTGCCTTCCGGCCAATGCTATTTCCTATCAAATATTAGATTTGATACAAGAACAAGCATGAATGCAATATATTGATATTTGCGTCAGGATGGACCAGGTCTTGTAGTGTTTTAAATTTCGGCATTCACGGAAATAGCTAAGGCCTACGGGGGGGGGGGGGGGGCTATGCCTGCGGTATATAAAAGTCTGAACAAACGTAATTTTTCCTTTCCATCTGCATGATCTATGGATGATTAAATGTAAGTTTGCATTTATGAATAGCGGTCAATATCAGCACCCCTACCCGGCTGTAACCTCGTGACCCTTGGGGGGCAGTAATTTACGTTTCCGCATACATCGTCATCAGCACACGTGTTTATGATATCCTCTATTTCAGATCACATCCATCATGTAACAATGGGAAATATTTTCTTGTGTCTGACTTATTTTCTGGTACCATATTAACTGCAAAGGTACAATGAGATAATATTGTGTACAACCGATTATTGGGAGCTGGCCTTTGACTGGCACAAACAGTGGTACGTGACGGAAAAAAATTAAAGACCAGCCGCCCACTGGTTTTGGCAGCTGCGTACATGAGGCGTGAATGTGGTAGCTATCCAAACAAGTGCGATCTGGTAATGGGATTAAACACCTCGTAATATACAGCAACAATTGGACATCATACACATTACAATGGCCAGCTAACTCAACCTGTTATAGACTGTTCAACCCTAAACCCGGGTATGGAACAAGATCGGCCCTTGTTTGTCAATGTTTTCCACCCATTTTTTTCCACCAATCAGACCAACCAGAATGGTTTGATTGGTGAAATTACACACTTAAGTTTTGTTGCAATATTACTTTGCAACAACATCCAAGACCGGCGTTGTCACTGTGACATTCGATCGATTATAATGTGATACATTGTAACGGTCGTAGAATTACTTCATCTATATTTTGCTGCAATTAAAGCTTTGAAATCAGAATCATACTGAAGATTAATTTTTAAATACTGTAAAAAAGAAGAAAAAAAAAAAGAAAAAGAAAAGAGAATCACTGTTCCTGGTTTTATAAGTAGTGCCTAATTTGGCCCGTTCCATGAATCCTTCCATTGTCCAGCGATGGGAACGCATTTGGCAACAGCAGTAGTTTTTTCTTGCCAAACATATCCTGAGCATCGTCATATTTGACAAAGTAAAATTCACTTTCCACAAAGTGTTCGCTACATAGGTCCGATCGGTCAACGGTTCCCAGGACCTTGCTACCTGTTCCTGTTAATCGTGACTCAGCGGGTCCACGCTCTACGTAATTTCAGGTCTTTGGGGGCGAATGTAGTAAACAAGCTGTAGAACTTGTATTGGTACAATTAACAGCAACACACCGACCTATCCTGGGCGGAAACAAGAACGAAAATGAATATTTCTAGATGCATTTTAAATCCTATTGATGAAGGGTGAATAAATTTGTTTGCACCAAGTGACACTTTGCAGCCATAGCTCGCAATCATGGTTGGAGTCTTCCCTGTCAGCCAGCGGTGTTGCGTTTGTGACGTCATTAGCCTTTCGCGGCTTGTGGGTGTAGGAAATGAACGGAAAGCGACGATTGGAGGCGCAAAGAGTTTTTAAAATAAGAAATTGAATACATATATTATTTTCACATCCATAGTTTTATAAAGCGCACCGTATGGTGAGAAGAACCTATGAGTCACCCATGTATCAAATTTGAACATGGTTAATCAACAGGACCTTTAATTATGTATCACATATGTCCCAGTATCAGCGAGGCCCCCAACTGGAAAAAATGACTGAATTAGATAAGCTTGCAAAAGTGAACATGACATTAATAATAACATATTTTTTAAACCCCAGTCATCATTTGAAGTACTTGTGATGAGACTTTACAATCTTTAAGCACATCATACCCGTCATGAAATGTGTCCATGTTGAGACTCATTGAGCAGATATGCCTATCACCAGTAGCCCGTGCAGCTTTTTATCTCATTACACTCAGTCCTCCTGATATACTTCAAAGTTGATTCAAGAACACATGCTATTTCTCATGCTCCCCTTATATCTTCAGACATCTTTTTCAGCCAGAATCACGTGCAGGCTAGATGAAAACATATTCAAAAAAGTTATATTAACATTAACTTGCAGGACTACAGAACTCAGATTCTTCAGCTTTACTCCCCACCACTTGATTGAATTTATGCGTCCGTGTACATTATGCGTGGACTATTGTCGAGACACTTTGCACGGTGAATTATGTCTTTTATCGAAGAAATGTTATCTATTCATGGCCGGAGAGAGGCTCAATGCAGTTGGGATAATAGGCATGCACATTATCCTGGCGCAACATTACAATGAGGACTGGGAAAATATTACTGCATTACTGTCCTCCAGCGGACAAACATAAAACTAAAACAAACTCTACGACACCCACATTATTCGTAAAGAGTCCGTTGTTGAAATTAATGTGTGCAAGTGAATCTCCAAATACATAGAAGAGTCCATGTGGACCTTCTCACTACCATCCCTTCTTTGCAAATGAACATATACAACTTGTACTAATACAGAGTACACATGTATTCAAGACAATATCATAGCTGTCAGTATCTGACCGTGAACTTCCATGGTAAAGGAGTTAACCCTCAAAGGCGCGTGACCTGGAGGTTCTTGTAAAAAGTGCATGAAATCAGCGAAAATGGTCAATTTTGCCTCAAAAACCCTGGGATTTTGAGAACTTTTTGAGTCTTCAAAACGGGAGACTCCCGGTGAACACTAGAGAGTTGACAGCTATGTCCAACCCATAGTTCTTACGGTGTGCATGAACTACAGAAACTGAGTTTGCTACTCCCAAACTGAATGTACATTATTTCTAATTTGCAAGCAATCAGAATTATCCTTAATTTTAAGACGTGCACCTGCTACATTAAGTAATTAGAACGTGACATCATCTGGGTCAGAAAGATTGGTGGAATTTAAACATCCCTGCATAACAAAGTTACACAGAAATTATCATTAATTTGCAAAACGTCCAAATCATCAAAACGTTTTCTTCATATTTCACCTCCCCAATATTACAAAAACGCTTATGAATGGTGTACTGCCGATTCCTTGAAGTACGCTGAATAATGTACTTTATGTTCATATGAGAGAGCTCCTTGCGCCTTAAATCTGAATATCAATACGAGGCAGCCGTTAGCGAACTTACGGCAAACACTTTTTTTTTACCAGGATCCGAGATAAGGAATGCTACGAAGGATTCGCTACTGTGGCCACGTGCCTCAAAACATAAACAAGAGGTCCATGGGCCTCATGCAGTGCTGACCCCCATCACCAAAAACTCAGTTTTTCTCATGTATGCAATCCACGAACTTGATACATTAATCAGGGTTAGCCATATTATGCAATATCAAACTTCCACATGATACACATTTTTTTGTACATTTTGCATCATTCGCCTTATTCTTTATCAAGATATTGAATTAAATGTCCTTTTCTTGAGTGCTTAATGACCTTAAAGATAGGTCAAGGTCACGCAAGCATTGGGTCATGGCGACCAATAACGTAAGTCACCAAGTAGAGTATTATATGCAATGTGTTCAAGTGCAATTTTGATCTAGAGGCTCAATTCGTCTAGCCACTGATGTCAAAACTACACCCTACCATTACAAAATCACCTTTTCCAACTTAACGGGTCTGGTGACCTTACAAAAATAGGTCAGGGTCACTGATCTTGCATAACAAATAAGAATTGGACATGATCTTGACCTTCTATAAATTTGGCTTATCTAATTAAAATATTTTTCAATATCGAATTTTTTAACTTTCAAGACATCTTAACTCAAAAATTCCATCAAATTACAGGTGGCACCACTACTAGTGTAACCAACCGACCGAGATTTTGATTGAGTTGATATTGTCTAAAAGTTATATGGGCTTATCTAAAAATTATGGAGTTCAGAACATTCACGACTTGAGCCCTACATACAAACTGGTCTTTTGACCTTGACCTTCATCTCAGATTAAAAAGTTATGACAGTTCAAAATATGCCCCCCCCCTCCCTCCAGCTTTCTATATAGGGTCTGTTTGTTCAAATCGGGTTTTTTCTTTTCGAGTTATTGAAGAAAAACTATAAATTTGGACAAGCGCCAAACTCCACAATAACTGGGTCACAGTGACCCAAAAAGTAGGCCACCAAGTGCAGTTATATTTACAATGTAATCAAGTGCAATTGTGATGTGGAGGCTAAATTCTCTTTGCCATGTCCAAGCTACACCCTGTCATTACAAAATAATCTCTTTCAACTTTACAAACATGGTAACCTCACAGAAACATATCAAGGGCACTGATATTACATAACATTCTAGCATAGGACATAGTCTATACATCCTATAAATTCGGCATGTTTAATCCAACTGCTTTTCCAGATATGGAATTTCATATCTTGAAACGCATTTGGATCATAATTTCCGTCATATTATAGGTGGCGCCACTGGTATCATTAGCAACTCCGACTTTGATCTCCCCCACAATCCCACCATGTTTCGTGAAGATCCACAAAAAATTAAGGATACCAGAGTGTTCACAAGATTTTCACATTTTGACCCCTATATTGCATAATATTGTAGAGTGTGCCACCAATATAGAAAGGCATCTTGTTTATTTTACACCCTGCAAGACATGGAAGTTGTATTAGGCTTACTTGAAAATTGTTGATGGTATAGCAGTAACGAGCAAAAGTTTAAGGACGGGCGGACGGACGGACAGACATCAGCGGTTGCATAAGCTGTGCGACCTTAGGTCAGCAGAGGTAAAGAAGATTGCCTATAATGATAAGTAGATTGTCTTGCTTTGCCCTTTAAAGCAACATGGGGATTTGGGTAAAAACGTTTGAATTGTACTATAAGTTATAAACACAAACACCACAGAATTGCACATAATTTGAAGCATGGTGTAGGCTACTTGAACATTTATAAATAGTTTGGATTTTAGCATTAGAAGAATAGGGACAACAGATGGAGTTTGTGTGTGCATGTTCACATTTCCGACTTCTTCTAAACTGTTATCCAGATTAACTTGAAACTTGGTGGCAATGTACCTTGGGTGGGTTTCTACCAGGCTTGATCAAATGGTCATGCTCCAGTGTTTTTTGGATTTGGAATGAATTTTTTGGTTCTTTTTGTGGACAAATCTCACAAAATCTTCTCCACAACCGCTCACCCAATTGCTTTGATATTACATAAGAACACTCCTATGGACTCCTAGTTCTTAATTGTTGACCAGGTGGTGCCTGCATTTTTTTTATAAAGAATTCGTGAATTTTTGTGTGTTTTTGTTACGCGTTACTTCTTCTCCAGAACCATCTCTCAGATTAAGTTGAAACTAAATGGATATGTTCCTTGTAAAAGGGTCAAGCAAAGATGATTACTACGTAGGACTGCTGTGGATGTTTTTATTTTTAACGATTTTTTTTTTCAATTCGGATACTTCTCGGTAAATGCACCTCTCCTATTGCTTACTATGCAAGACAATGGGCAAGCTAATGCATTCTAATGATAATTCATATTTTGGACCTCTCTGAAGAAACTGTCCATCAGATTTACTTTAAACTTGGTGGTAATGTACCTTGGGTAAGTCTCTACCAAGTTGTTCAAATGGTTACGCTCCAGTGATTTTTGGATTTTTAATGATTTTTTTCCAAAAATCTTTAAAAAAGGTTTCAGTGGGAAAGTTTAACATGTATATTCCTTGGAATGGTTATAACTGAAATAATTTTGGCCAGATTGTGCCAAACTTCGTAGGGATGAGCCTTTCATAAGTGTCTACCTATTTTGTGGAAATGGTCATGCTACATTGATGTTTAAACCTTGACCTCATTTCCAAGGTCACAGCACAACTGACACGAAATTAACTGTTTATTTGATAACTTTAGATATGTTTTGACTTGGGACCTTGATGTTGCACATGTTAAAGTTTCTCTAAGGAGGTCATGCTTAGACAGTACATGAGTGACCTTGACCTCGTTTCTGCAGTCACAGTGCCACATACATGAAATTAACTCTTTGCCATAACTTGAGAACTACTTGAACTTGGACCTTGATTTTGCACATGTTAGTGTTCTTCTAGAAATCTGACACTTACTCTATGGGTGACCTTGATCATATCATAAGTTCACAGAGCTGCAAGTGTGATGATTGTCTTGGTCTGCTGAGCATGGGCTGTTCACACAGCCCTTTGGTTCTCCATATATTGAACTTTGTGTCTTTTAACTCTCACCTAAAATGTTACAAAATTTGAAAATTGCCCCGACGCATATTCGGTGCCAATTTTGTAGTTACAGCTTAATTTATTATCACAATAATGAACTTTAAATTATGTGTTTTGATACCAATGATGCAAGTTCCGAATAGTGCCAGCAGTAACGCCACAATGACAACACACGTAATAGATTTCTGTTCATACGATGTTCGTGTGAAAGTGTCTGGATATATACCGCAGCAATCAAGTCCAAAAGTAATAAACATGACAAAAGTTCTGACATATATACATTCCTTCTGTGACCTCGAGCACGTATGTCAAAGTCATCCACATTATGCAATATCAGACATACATGTGACACACGATTGTGGTGCATTTAGTATCATAAGTCTTATCATTTCACATAATATTCAATTTTGGTTCTTATTTAATCATATGTACGCCACATAATAACCAAGCAGCCATATATATATATATATATATATATATATATATATATATATATATATATATATATATATATATGTATGATTAGGTCTTGGGTGGATTATGGGCAGAATTGTAATCCTCACACAGACTTGTGGGCAGTTGTTCGGTTTATCGGCAGTTGCAAAATGCCCATAAACCATGTTTGCCTTAAATTCATTGCGCTACCTAGGGGGTTTCAGAAACGTAAAAATGAGCAAATCTGCCCAGATATTATGGGAAGCTATAAATGCCCAGAGATTGTGGTAACCTATACTTGGTATATATTGCCCACGGTGCGGTTTGAGGATTATAATTGATCCGCAGACAATGGGCAAGACCCACACACTGGCTGTATAGGACCTATTCCACTGTATATTTTTTGTGGGCAGTGTATAATTGCCCATAAACCACCCAACACTTGTACGTACATAATATATAAATATATATATATATATATATATATATGTGTGTGTATATGCAAGTGCCTCCGACTGTGACCAATTAACGAATTCAACTGACGTCAAAGGAGGTAATGTGTAATAGGAGGAAGAACATCCATTTCGAACATGTTTCAACAAGTGTATATATATATATATATATATATATATATATATATATATATATATATATATATATGTATGACATGTATATAAATATAAATATATATATATATATATATATATATATATATATATATATATATATATATATATATATATATATATATATATATATATATATATATGAGCACAAATAAGCCCAAAAGCCCGTTCTTTAGCCTGTGTTCTTTTCTTATGTATGAAACGTATCAATACCTTACCTAAACCTTACTAGACCTTATTGTACAGTGCCGCCATACTCACGTTACAATGTGTCGATCACCTAAACATCTTCTATTGGGTAAAAGCTTAGGATGAGATATTTGCATGATGAAATGCTCGAAAATGTCATTTAAAACAAATAACACTTGAAGAGCCACTCACGTTACACGTGGACGTACCGTGCTGTCCTGTGATATGGTAGTGCAATTCCAAAAGAATGAAACTCGGTCAATTCAGACGGATCTTGCCACAATGTAACTCTACTTTGGCAACATTGATATATAGGCCAACTCGTGGCTTGTTTAGGACGGTCTCAGTAACCAAATATGTAAAGCCATCTAAGTATAATTTGGCGACATCCGCAAGTTCCATTTGTCATCAGTAATTGAATAAAATGCATTTAAACTAACAAGTGATGTTAAATTATTGCAAAACATATCTTTAACTGAATCTGAATTAAGTAGAATTGAAATTGAAGTATATCAAATTTCAATCCAGGCATCTCTAAACAAAGTGTATTAAAGTATACCTTCAATAAAATTTAAGATATTTTAAATTTCAAATTAAGAAATCCCAACCCAATCACTTAGTTACTCTAAAAGTGGGTAATCAATGCAAATATGATATGATTATGCCTATTATACATCAATTTTAAGCCTAGAAACTGCAATTTTTTCTGTATTGCAAATTGGCCATGCAAAGGTATCCGATGGATACGCGAAGAGGCGAAATTGGTGCTGAAGTGTTGGTACGGGGGAAAATTAATCCCGCGATGGCAATCTTTTTACTTCAGTCTGCATTTGATAGGCTCGCGGAAAATAAATCTGAAACGCTTTTTTGCCAATAGGAAAGGTCGAAATTAGCTGGTACCGCCTGCGCTCTAAGTTAATTCAATATATGTTAAATTCAGTTTGTGCTTTATGAACTTCGGCTGTGCTGCTTCTTTTATGGAAACTACAATAGCACACAAGATCCTTTTAACTGTGTACCAGTTGTTCCCTATGATAATCCAACAACCGTTGAGCCAGTCATAAAAGTACTTCCTTGTCAATCGTCATTACCGAGAGTTCAAACACGTACCTTCGGGAATGTTTTCCTGTGTCGTACAGGGTCTTTTATTTTTATACTAATATTAAAAGTGCATTTTTCTCATTGTTTTTGACTGCCGTGTCACAGGAAAACTGTCTGTATAATGTATGATAAAGGTTAGTAATGAAGCCTATGACGATGCAACGTCCAAAAAGAATTCAGCACGGTACAAAAATACAAATAGGGTTTAGTCTTTCAACAAGAGGGCTGTGTAAACAGCCTGTGCGCAGCTGACCTCAGCATTTATTACGCACTAACAGAGGACTGTATGTAAGTGGCCCTGTGGCCCTGGGAATACGATCAGGGCAACCCATGTATTGGTTCATACAGGACCACCACCAAGTGCAACACCAAAGACCACGCCGAAATAGTTCTCAAGAGAACAGTAAAATTCAAAAGCTTCTATGATCTTGGGAATGATGTCAAGGTCACTTATATACTGCCTTAGCTTGGTATTATAAAGAGCCAGTCCCATGTAAAAATCATAGTCCTGGCCGCAATAGTTTTGGATTTTTAACTGAATAGTTTAATTTACTAAACTGCCCATGTGACCTTGGGAAAGAGGTCAAAGTCATTAACATATTGGTTATATTTGGCCTTTATAGAGGACCACCATCATATGCAAAATCACAATCATATCGCAAACACTTCTCATGTTATGAAGTGAATTTTACAGTTCATGCAATTGACCCTGTGACCTTGGGAATGCGGTAAAGGTCACTCACGCACTGTCTAACTCTGGCCTTACCGGACACCACCACCATGTGCAAATTCAAGGTCCTAGCTTCAGCATTTTCAAGTTATCACGAGAAAGTGATATCTCTTTATAGGTTTAATAACGTGGATTTAACCTTTCAAGGTCACTCACAATCAAAAATTAACTAGAGGCCTAGAAAGCATCATTACTGAAGTCGTCATTACAGGATTACTGACCTTGACTTGTCCTTTTCAGGTCACTCAAGGTAAAATTAATATACCAAATTTAACCCTGCATACTAGAAGTAACCATAAGCCTATGGAACATTTTTGCTGAGATATTGTTCGTTATAAGGTCAATGACCTTGATTTGACATTTCAAGGTCATTCAAGATAAAAAAAATAATTATACCAGTTGAAACTGTATATAGTTTTCTAATAATGGCCAATAGTAACCATAAGGCGCGTAAGCACCCTCACTGTGACGTTAGTCATTATGGGGTCAATGACCTTGATTTAACCTTTCAGTGTCACTCAAGGTCATAAGTAATGGCAGCAGTTGAAACCCTGCACATATCTTCCTATCAGGTTCAATAGTAATCATAGGCATAGGAAGCACCAAGGGTCTCAGACATAAGTTATTATTGTGTCAATGACCTTGATTTGGCCTATTGGGCCTAGGTTTTACCAATGCCGACATATAAGGCAAAACATGGGAACGGAAACTCAAGCTGGATGTTGCCGACATAAAAAACAAACAAACAAACAAACAAACAAACAAACAAACAAACAAACAAACAAACAAATAAAATAGAAATATAGGTATTTTCCTATTAGTGATTAACAGTTCTCACACGCCTAGCATCTAGCATTACCAAGACATCACGCAATTCGTCAGGTTGACTTTGAAACACCAGACGGAAACCAATAGGTAAGTTTGTCTGAGTGCATAATTGTACCCTTGGGTCCAGGATCCAACATTACCGAGGTATAAGCCAAAATGTCAAATATGCTGCTGTCCTTTTAGTAATAATGCTAACATGTACATATATCCTTATCGACGTGTCGCCAACAACTGGTAATTCCAATCATCGTATTTAGAATATTAAGTAATGCTCACACTGGAAAAGTTTCATTATATATTTTACCTTACATTCCTTCGACAAATTAACTTTCCGTTAACACTAATCACACACATATTTTGGATATTATCTCTTCAAAATATCCAATCGGGGCTGACCCAAGGACTTAGCTGCCATTTGAAAACTTGTGGATTCCGCACCCAGTGGTCCGTAAATGAGTCTAGCATTGGGATCATCGGAGGGGGGGGGGGATAACATATGAAACCAAAAGTATATATATTTTGCAGATATTTCAAAGAATCAATAATGATATGATATATGCTGTGGCCGAGATTCACTTCGATATTCAGATCATATGTATTTTAGTGCTACGGTCCCGCAATGCATTGCACCATGTACAACGTGGCGCTCACCAACGTGCATGATTTTGACGGCACAAGGTATCATGTTACATTTGGACTTATCACGAAGGATAACCACTGCTTTAGACACAACCAAACAGGCAGATTTAAGGCAAGATAGTGAGTCATGTTTTAAAAAGTACTTTAAAGACCGCTCGCCCTGGTAACTTTGAGAACGGACACCTGGAACTAAGCAAAATATTACGATAACGATCACCAAACAACCAGCGCTCTAGAGCTATCCGGTTTTCCCAGCCCAAGTTAACCCTCCAGACAAGTGGAAATAAAAATGCTGTCTTTGAATTGAATTTACTGCAAAATAACGGCATACGACGACCACTTTCTCGATATAATACATATATTTTTGTCAGGCCTTGAGTAGCTTGGACACTCGTTGAAACATGTTCGAAATGGATATTCTTCCTCCTATTACACATTACCTCCTTTGACGTCAGTTTAATTCGCTAATTGGTCACAGTCGGAGGCACTTGCATATACACACACACACACACACACACACACACACACACACACACACACACATATATATATATATATATATATATATATATATATATATATATATATATATATATATATATACATACGTACAAGTGTTGGGTGGTTTATGGGCAATTATACACTGCCTACAGCCGGTTTGTGGGTCATACACATTGTCTGCCGGTCAATTATAATCCTCAAACCGGACCGTGGACAGTATATACCAAGTATAGCTTACCACAATTTCTAGGCATTTATAGCTTCCCATAACATCTGGGCAGATTTGCTAATTTTTACGTTTCTGAAACCCGCTAGGTAGCGCATTAAATTTAAGGCAAACATAGTTTATGTGCTTTTTTTTAACTGTCGATAGACGGAACAACTGCCAACAAGACGGTGTGAGGATTACAATTCTGCCCATAAACCACCCAAGACACACACACACACACACACGCACACACACACACACGCACACACACACACACACACACACACACACACACACACATACACACACACATATATATATATATATATATATATATATATATATATATATATATATATATATATATATATATATATATGATTTTCAACTTAAAGACACATTATTGGCGGCGAGTTGAATAAATAGTAATTATAACCGGAGAAAACGAAGTGCACTTGACTTTCTATCAGCATGTAAAACCATTGACCACTGAGTGCTTGACCCAATTAAAATTGTCATGCGATACAAATAGACGAACACGAAAAAATGACCCACTGTTTAATGACGGCCGTACTTTTTGGCACAGCTACAAAAAACATCATACGTTGACAAGAAATAGAAACTATTGAAATTCCCAATTTCACGACATCTTTCTTAATTTGGCAAAAATAGTGTCCCTAAATACAAATTTTAAATTGTAAGAATTTAAGAGTTTCAGATCTTGGTATTTCTAACCAGCCAACGTATAAACCAAGCAATTTGTGGTTACAGACCACAGATGTGATTGGCTGGTTGCGCATCCCAACGGAGATAGTTTGTTATTGTGAAAATACTATGTTTTCAGCATGCTGTAGCTTCTGTTTAAATAAAGTTAGCTAAGTCAGGTTTGCTGCATCACAGAGTTGCTTCATTGGTGGTCATATAGGTGCACTGTCTTCCAGGCCAGGTGGGAACTTTATGGTTGGGACGGACAATGATGTGACCCTGACAAGAGCACAGTTCATACACCTGTATAAAGCTGACATCCAGGTGTTGTTTCGTATTTCAATTGTCACAAATTAACGAGATGAGAATTAAATGACAAAAATCTATCCATGTTTTTCTGACATTTTTATCTGTTAAAGGCCATTGAGGGAATTTAAAATGCCAAAATGCAGATTATTTAGACTGAAAAATGCTGATATGAAAAATTGAAGGATTAATAACTGTGGTCTGTGGTCTGTGGCCTTGTGTTTAAGCTGTCCCCGAATCAATATTATACTTCTGCATAGTGTTTTTGTGTTGCGTATGTACGACGAAACAAACTAAACTTTCTCTTTTTAGCAACGCTGACGATCGAAATGTGCACAAAAACTGAGAAAAGGGAAAATATAGTTAGTCTTATGTGTTTGTATTAAAGTATACACGGATTTTTTTGCAATCTGTACAAAAAACATAACCCGACTCCCGAGGTGTGACAGAGGGCCAGGATACATTGAAAAAATGGAATTATGCATTGGAAGTATCTTTTCCAACTGAGCACTAATACTCTAAAAGTATTTTAGTGAGGTAAAAGAGTATAGATTTAAACCGGAACTCCTGTAATTTTTTTTACATAAAATGCCCTTCGTCAATTTTGATCAAAAACCAGAGACTCACCCTGCAGAGACATTTAAATGGATTGAGATGCCAGCCAATCAATTACAAGACAGTGGCTCTGAAGAATTATTCATGGACTTGGGTTCCAACCTGATCGATCTGCTAAAGCAAAGTCTCTAGATCAAGTAGCCCGTAGAATTCTTCATGGAAAAGGATAATACCTACCTGGTCGATTTGCGGAATAAACATCTTTAGATCGAGTGGCCCTGGCACTGCAGCATTCTTCAACATGGGTACCAACCTGACCAATCTACTGAAGACACATCTTTACATGAAGTGTAGTCTAATACAGATTGATTGATGACTCTGCTGTTCGTTCTGTTGACAAGATGGTTTTGCCAGCAGTTTGGACAATTTTTATTTAGAATCTCAAGTATATCTTCACAACAAACTCATAGTGGTGTGCAACTGAACACAAACAAGGCATATATCTATGTACACTAAATTTTATAGACAGCCAGTAAAAAAACCACATGAGATAGTTATCTGACGTTTTCCCAAATGGCTGCCCCAATATAATAAGACGCAAGGCAGATTCCAAAACAGAGGTTTGTCCGTTTTTAAAAATCTGCAATGTTCAAGATCATTTAAGTATAGCTCTACCACCTTAAGAATCATTTGAATGACATGTGATGATACTGCACATAGTGACGGTACAAGCTTAGGGGTGAAACGGGGATTACAAATGGGTGACCTTGACACAATTTTGGAGGTCAAGGGTCAGCTTTATTCAATTGTATTTCACATTATGCATATTTATGCCAGTCTCTTGACAATGAGATTTGACAAGAGCCCTCTGCAAGGTTCAACTAGCATAGCATATCGCTGAGCTTGACCTTATGTCCTGGTGCACAGGACAACTCAAACATCAAATGACAAAGCTCAAATTTGTGTAAACTCCAGCGCATAAAAGTGCCACTGAATGCATTGGTTTGCTGGCACAACGTTCATCACACCATATTTTTGTGTTTTTGCGACCTGAAGCATTACATGTGTTTTTACAAATTGTAACAGTAATTGTGAGAAAATCTGAGACGTAGACCGATTGCCCGTAATACAAAGAGCAATAAAACTGTAACCTTGTAATAAGGTTTAGTTAAGGTGAAGGTTATGAGTGACGTTCACTAATTGTACCATGAGACGCACTAATTTGATTATAATTAGACGTAAATATCGTATGATTATAAATTAAACGGACGTTTTTACCCATATGAGAGTGACACGTAACATTGACAGCTTTCCACATGGCTCAAACTTAAAATATTCAAACTACCGAGGTGTCTTGAATTTTTTTGTTTGAGTGACACCCCTGTCCTTTTCTCCAGGATGTAAACACAATTAGGAAGGAATGCAAAGTTCTATTTAGTGATCCTTATGGTCAACATGATGATACATAGTGATAAGAGAAAACGAACCGTGAAAACTGGGAATGCTCTTCTTTTTTTCCTTTGCATATTTACTTTTGTTCACTTTGATAATGCTCACCATATTTCATGTTGTTTTTGTGTCTTTTCGTCCAGAACCACTTCCTGAGTTATTCCATGTCAAATCAGGCAAATTCTGATACAGCCCCTTCTCGACCCATCTTGCATTTTCCTCAAATGTTACTTATCTGTAGCACAACCATTCTGAGGATGTTTACCACAATATTAGGCCCTTGTGGCCACTTGTTCAAATTTTATGGCCCCTGGGAAGGGGGGGGGGGGTCATCCTTAAAATAACGTCTGTATTTGTTGCTTATTTTAAAGCTCTTTTACAGCCAAAGTATTCAAGCTACATCTATAAATGTTTCTGAAGTAATTCTTCTATACACAGACAGTAAGAAAAGCACAAAGTAAGATAAGATATAAGATGATTTCCGGTACTCATGGTGGTACGAAAAATGGCAAAAAAAAAAAAAAAAAAAAAAAAAAAAAAAAAAATCACAATTGCAAATGACAAATTTTGATTTTCAGCTATTAATCTGACCCATTTATTGACTTGCTACAATGCTTATTTGTTGTATATTGAATATTTAAGTTGGGTCCTTGTATGTAGGGCAAAAAAAATAAATGATTGAATATGTAAGCATAAAAATTTTTGGCCCTAAAGTTGTACTTTTGTGTTAACGGGGAACCCTTTCACCAGGTATATCTCTGTCCTGACAAAAGCACCAGCATTAAACTTTACTAAATAGTAGAACAAGGTATATACACAACATATCCAAAAAACATGGTGGTGTTTTGTTTCCTTCTTACAAAATTTTATCAATGATTTTCTAGGGAAATGTGCATTTCGTTAGAGACATTTTACTGATATTTAACCCTTAAAGTGCCAAATTACCACAAGCTGACATCTGTAACAGGTTTCAACTAAGACAATGTATAATTTAGAAACACTTTCTACTCAACTAGACTTGTTTATAGCGAATTAGATTGAAATTTGCACTGCACTCTTGTGTTTTCATTTATCTAATCTTTAATTATGTTGTTTTGTAACCATTTCCATATGAACAGGTGAAATACGGGGGGGGGGGAGTATATGGCAGTAAAATGACTGCAACGAAGGGCTTATTTTTACTCAAATTCACTGCGGTAATTATATTGGAAGAAAACAAGACACCAACATCATTTTTAACATGTTGTGTACCTATGTCTGTTCTAGAATATTCCAAAGTTTGATAGTGGTGCAGTTTGTCAGTTCCGAGGTTACACCCTGGTGAAGGAGCCCCCGTTAAGAAACAACGCAACTTTCGAACCAAATATTTTCACCAGTCACTTCTTTGTTTTAAATACAAGTATCCTAGTCCAATATTACATATACAACTTTTCAGCATTGTTGCAAGTGCATAAATGGGTGAGATAGGGGACTATAAACTTGAAATTCTCAATGGCCATTGTTTTTTTTTTTTTTGCAATATTTAGACCACCATAAATACTGAAAGCTGTCTCCTACCATACCTTATACTACTTTTCAACGCTTTCTGTATAGAGGAATTATTCCAGAAAAAGTAATGGATATGGCTTTTATACTTTTAATACAATGGAGCTTTAAAAATGGCATAAACTTGTAAGCGTTTTTCTTTTTCATGGCCCTTACCCCTCCCTAGAAGCCCTAAATCATTAGCCTTGGCCAGAAAGGCCTAATGTTTTGCAAATCCTCTTTATATCAGTTAGTTTACACTTGTACATAGTTGAAGAAAGTCTGAGATGGGTGAGCTTGGGCCATTGCTGAGTAGTCACGGAATGGCCCTCCTGGCAGTCATCAAGATATTCCCGTAGTCCAAACTCTCTAGATTCCATAAGCTATCCTGTCACTAACTTGTACACATATGGAAGTACCTTTTTCACGTTCTTCTGTAGAATTTTGACATAGGCTGCATTAGCCCAAATAAATTTCAGGATCTTCAGCGGGGAACTACTCAGAGCATGTTTCGGGGCTCGTACCCGCACATGTCTCTGTGAGGGGCGGCTATTGTCTAAGCTAAATATTCATCAAAGACAACCCAGATAATAATGAATAAATATAAATGTGACAAATGATGAATGACCTAAATAAGTGAAGATTTGCTTATGAATGCAAAGCTTCAATATGAATGCAGAACACTAATCAAACCAAACATAATTACTAAATAGTATAGAACAAGTTCAGACAGGAATAATGTGACTTACCCCTGAACTGGTATGTTCCCTTTCTGGCTGGATAGGTCACATTAGTCCAACCACTTGCTGAGGTAGAAACAAACTGGGGTTATATATTCAATACCACTGATTACAAAAGAAGAAGTTACAGCCAGACACTTGAATAAACCTGGGGAATGCCTAACAAGTACTGCAACAATGAACATCCTGTACCAGAAATAAAAAACAAATTCCATGATAAAAAGCCTACTCCTCACTAAGAACGTTTCGAAGAAATTAAGTTCTATTTAGTTGTAAACTCTACAACTGCTGTGCTAATCCTGTACTCTGCGCTGTTCTCTTCCGTATAAGTATGATCTAATGTTACATGATAACTTGATGCCACCAGGAAGAAATGCTTTTTATACCCAAGGAAAAAGACAACGCAGTGTGTAAAATCCTGAGTGGTTTGTAATTCATTATGACACAAAGATGACAACTAGTGATGCATCCTGTTTAAAGTGAACCATTTATACCATTTTCGGTGACGTTAATATGCATTCATTGAACCTTATTTTGTCCAATAACTTAAATTGAGCTGAGACCAGCACAAATGGCATTTAGTCCATGAGCCAGAGTGCATATTGGAACCACCAGAGGTGACAGCTATTACCATATATTTTTCTAAAAGCTGACGACCTGGGGTTTTCAGATATATAAGATATATTATATGGTAGCAGCTTAAGGGAAAAAATATTGTTGCCTTTGCAGCGGAGTTTGCAAAACAAAACCAAACAAAAAAACAAAAAACAAAAAAGCAAAAACAAAAAACAAAAAACAAAAAAAAAACAAAAAACAAAAAACAAAAAAAAAACAAAAAAAAAAAACAAAAAAAAAAAAAAAAGAGAAAAATTACGTAATGTGTGATGTATTGAAATTACGGTGGCACCAGTGAATTAAATTTCTTTGGCCCCTTTTAGGGATATCATTTGGGTTTAGGGGTCAAAATATATGTCATTTGACCCAAGCTATGAGTTGGACATATAGCCTTGCTGAAACAATGCCAAGATCATGATGAAATTTCAAGGTAATTGTAGAAACAGAACAAACCTGTGGTAAAATCGCCAATTTATAGTGGACCCATTGGAGTAATGCTCAAAACATTCCCTTCGAATGACAAGCTTGGACACAGCCACTGGTATCCTGCTGAATCCATTGATTGAAATATTTGCAAAATGTGACGACACATCACATGTGTCAGTTCAGCTTCCGCAAATAGTTTTAAGACAAGAGAAAACAAGGACCGGTTAAAGGACTGGCAACACATACACACTAACAAAGGCATTTTAATAGATCCTAGCACAAGATATATATGTGTCAGGATAACCACACATGTATGTATGTTATCGGCATGCTCCAAAGAATGGGCATCTATGGTGTTTAGTCTCTTGGATTTACAATGTTGAGTAAACAATCGAACGCTGAGCACGACAAATTGATGGTATTAGAGTACTTATGAGCCACAAAATATTTCTGATACATTTACAGTTGCACTTAAATCTTAAACCCAACATATCGAAAAATATGGCAAGTTGCCCATATGTGTTTTAACCTCGGGCTGAACCCAGAGTTAACTCTGACATGGAGGAGTTGTGAAATCTCGGCTTGATTCTGGTTAACCCTGAGATTGTGTGACACCAGCTAGTTTGCTGACGCTTCACATAAGTGCAGGTTACACAGCCTGAGGGTGACACCAGATTCATGAAATTCCCATATGGTAATTTTTTCCCCCAGTCCACATCGAATGAAAAGTTGTCCTACTTTCGTCATTCTGGTAGTGTGCACTGATACACATTTACAGGCGTGAGATGCTTGCGAAAACGTAAAAAAGAAAGGCAAAGCAAGAGTATGGTGATGAAAAAAGGGAAGGAAGAAAGACAAGGGGAAGAACGCAGTCTGTTGTAATGTCATCCATGTCCCCAAAAGTGGTCAAACCTCTTCTACAACTAATCTTCAGCCTCACAAATGAATTTGATGCTGACGCAGAATTGCATGATGATGCCGCCTCAGTCGGCAAAAATAGGGCGATTGCAGCTCAGTTTTTCACATATTTTTATATATGTATACAGTGAAACCTGTCTTGAAAGACCACTTTTAGGGATGGCTAAATTGTGGTCTCTCAAAATGTGTGCCCTTTCATAGGAGGTACAAATTACAAAAAAGTACTATGCAAAGTATCTTGAAAAAGAAAAGGGGTCTTTCAAGGCAAGTGGTCTCTCATTGGAGTGGTTTCTCCAGACAAGGACCACTGAACACAAATTGCTACGCTGATGAGAAATGCAAGGTCAGATAAGCATTTGAATTTGCTGTCACACAAAATTGACTTTAATGACACTGGTGTGTGTATGTGTGTACGTGCGTACGTGTGTGTTTATATATAGATGTATCTTTTTCATAAAAAAAAAAATTAAATAAAAGGACAAGAAAATGATTCCTGAACTCTCCTAGCATCGTGGTTCTGTGGGAGAAAGATATGCTGTCTGTGTAACGAAGCTAGTGATCTACTGCAATTCTTCATCACCCTGCTAACAGTGCTTATAAGTACTCCAAACATATCAGCATCACCACCTCAATAGAACTGTAGGGATATCAAACGCTGGAAAATCGGGGGAATAGAACATTCCTTTTTCTGCACATGTTGCAGCTGTCTTTCTACCAACTGTAGAATGGCTATAACGGTTTGTTTTTTAAATAGAAAACCGAAGAGAAATCCGTCATCATTGCAGTTGTCTAACGGATTACTTCTATCCTGCAGTGTTTTTGTCTTCCTTAACAGCCTTTCAAGCATTTTAAGGTCATCTATCCACTCCAAAGAGCAGCCATTTCGATCACCGCCTATTTCTATCACTGACTTCACATTCAGCTTCAGTGACCAGAACTCTATCACACAAAGTTTTCTTCTGTAATAAAAATACAAAAAACAACTTTCACTACGTCTCCTTGGGCAATCACACTTTCCTTCCTGGAACGACTTCTCGGAAGTCTTGCATTCAAACCTTTTTCACCTGAACGAGTATTTTCATGCTTCTTTAGACTGCTTGCTGTATTAAAACTTTTGCCACGAGTCTTGCACAAATGTAGTTTGTCTTCTGCATGGGAGACTTTTTTTATTTCTTTTGCTACCAGTCCGATATTCATATGGTCACGCCCTTATGTGTGTGTATGCATATGCAAACCCTTTCCCACAGGTTTTGCATACACAGGGTCTTTCCCCTGTATGCGAATATTCATGACCTTTCAAGCTACATTTGTAAGAAAAACCTGTATTGCAAATATATTTCTTCTCTTTAGTATGAGAAATTTCAAGAATTAATAATTTTGATTCATACTTGGACTTTTTTGCGCATGTTTCGCAAACATGGTGTCTGTAAACTATGTACTACATATAATCCATGAGTTTTTAGGTTACTTAGCTGCGTACTTTATTTTCCACATATCATGCATACATAAGGTTTCTTGCCACTATGATCTTCATATTCATGACACTTTAGGTCAGACACTTTTCCAAACCTTACTCCACATGCTATACATGCATATACTTTCCTTCCAATTTTCTGGTGCGACAGGTAACAGGAATAATTCTACGAATAGCATCATGTTTTGCAATGCCTTTCAATCGGGTAAATGCACAAAATTAGCACCTCATACTAACAATATCAGAGGCAAAAAGTATTCTGTTTCACACATTTGTGTGACCAGTTGGTTAGTCGAAAAGGTTAAGAGGGAACGTCCAGAGTCTTCTGAAAATTGCAAGTGGCATAGTAAATCAGTTGAGGATGCAAAAACATTGCATAAAAATGATAAATGACAATCCATTGGTAATCAAGGTCATTGTCAGTCATGTAGTGGCAACGGTGTACCATTCCGTGGACTGGATGTACCTGATATCACTAAGACTAGATACGTGTACTGTTTCAGCAAATTGTAAGTATTGCTCTCAATACTTTAGATGATTATTCTTTGAGCGGTAATGATTTTTCTGCTACTGAATCTGAATTCTGTAGTTTTCACAGTACAGATAGTCCAGATAATGTATTAGTTAGTCCTGAGCAGCAGTCATGTCGGGCACAGTTTACTGCACTCAAATCACACGCTGATTTGTCTTCGAGTACTGGGTTTGATTTCAGTCATCGGTTGTGTAACATTAGTGGCAACACAGATGTGTTGGAAGTTGCATGTATTAATTCTACACTTAAACTTTCTTTAGCACCAATTTATAGTATTGTTAGTCAAGATTATTCTATCACTCTTGATGATTGTGGTCACGCTCACGTCCCTAACAGTGTTATGGAAACTGTGGTCGAATGGCCAGAGGGGAATTCATTGTCTGGGGAGTATTTACATTTGTACAGATCTGTGGTTACATCAGGTACACATAATTTTTGTGGTTGTAGATTGCCAGTAATTTCCAAATTAAATATTTTTTGTTTGGAAAGAATCTTGGGCTCGTGAAAGCTACCATGATCAAGAGATTAGTGAATTTTTACAGTATGGATTTCCGATTGGCTATCACGCTGATTTCTTCCCAAAGAAAAATATTCGCAATCATCACAAAGTTCATCTATTTCCAACACATGTTAATAATTTCATAAAGAAAGAATTTGAGCTTGGGAGCTGTATTGGTCCATTTGATAAAAACCCTTTGCTTACCAATTTTTACGTGTCACCTATAAATACTGCACCTAAAAAGGGTGGAGGTTTGGATGATAGACGTGTCATCATTGACCTGTCTTGGCCCATTGTGAGGGCTGCGAATGACGCCATAAATAAAAATATTTATTTAGGCGAATTTTACAGTTAACTTATTCATCCACAGACGAGTTTTCAAATATAGTAGCTTCCTTGGGCCCTGGTTGCTTGATGTTCAAGTGAGATCTGAGCAGAGCTTACAGGCAATGGCATGTGTGTCCAGGTGATCTAGGTTTTTTTGGGTATTCATGGGAAAACAATTTTTTCATTGATATTGTTTTTCCGTTTGGCCTGCGTTCTGCCGCATACGCCTGCCAAAGAGTAACTAATGCGACAGCCTTCCTCTATAGTCGACTGGGTTATCTTATAGTTAATTACATGGATGATTTTGGAGGGGCAGACCAGCCTGGCAGAGCTATGCAGGCCTTCACTTCCCTTGGCCAATTATTATTTGATTTAGGTGTGGATGAGTCGGTATAAAAAGGCTGTTCAGCCTACTACTTATATGGACTTTTTAGGTGTACATTTGGATTCTGTCATTATGACCATGTCTATTCCATGTGAAAAATTGGCTGAGATAAAAGACATATTAATTTTGTGGTCAGAGACAGTGGTGGCTTCAAAGCAAGAAGTTCAGCAAATCATTGGCAAGCTCTGGTTTGCGGCAAAATGTGTTCGCCAGGGTCGAGTGTTTATTTCCAGGATGCTTCTGCATTTACGATCAATTCATAAGTTGCCACACAGACAATTAGCTCCATTATCAAAAATTTTCATCAAAGACGTTTTATGGTGGAGGAAATATATGGATAGGTATAATGGTAGATCTATTATTTGCCGTGTTGTCCATAGATTCGTGTTTGACTGGATGTGGAGGATTGCTTCACACTCATCGCATGTATTTTCACTCAGAATTTCCCCCTAGTGTTGGGGCGATGTGTTCTGACATGAATGGGTTGGAACTGCTCACTATTGTTGTCCCCATTAAACTGCAGGGTCATTTACTTAAGGGCCTAAGATGCCGAGTTTATTGTGAAGACGTGGCATCAGTGGCTGTGATCAATTCAGGCAGACCAAGAAATCCTTTCTTCAATGTCTGTTTCAGAGAAGTTGCTTTTCTGTGTGCAAGTTTCGAGAAAGAAATTTCATGTTTGCATATAGAAGGAACACAGAATAGACTCTCTGATAATTTAAGCAGAAGGCATTTAGATGTCAAATACATTTGAGATTTTCAAAAAAGTGTTGACAAGGATTTTGTTGAATCACCAGTTACAGAAGATTTATTTCAATTTTTGTAGCGGATGGGTAAAGTGATTATATATCACTTTGGACAATTTACCGGACATTCATATACAATGTTATTTGTCACTGAGCATGTTTTTCACTTGCTATATTGGTATTTTAATTATTACAGGAGCCGAATGTGATATTCTGAGGTCGCAGTATAGGGGCACTCAGAGGGCTGCATTTGTAGTAGACACCTGGCAAAATTTTGGTACACATTGGAGGTCCTTCTTTACATTTTGTCTATATTTTAATTTGTCTTTTTTGCCTGCTTCCTTAGATACTGTATGTTTATATTCACAGTTTCTAAGCAGACATTTCAATCTATGACTTCAGTTTGAAATAATTTACATGGGGTGAAATTGTTGCATTATTTTGCTGGATATGATTTCCCATTTTCTGATTCTTTTGAATTAAAGTTTTTATTGAGAGGTTTTGATCGGTTACATCCGCATTGTCCACAGCAGGCAGTGGCTATATTTCTGGATATTTGGATACAAATTAAGATTTGTAAATATGCAAAATTCTCTTCATGTTGCCTGTTGGTCAGCCTTTCTATTTGCCTTTTTCTTAATGTTGAGAAAGTCTAACTTGGTTCCTTCAAGCTGGACTAAATTTGACTTTAAGTACCAGTTGTCTTTAGGTTATATACTGTTGTGTGATGTAGGATTTTTGGTCAATATAACCTGGTCAAAAAAACAATCAGTATGGGTATGGATTTCTTCAGATCTCATTAGTTGGCATACCGAATTCTGTTTTATGCCTTGTTACAGCATATACGGAACTATTAAGTTTAGTACCTGCAGGTGGCAAAATACCAGCCTTGACTTATGGTTCTCGACTTTGTGCTACTTCTTATAAATTTATTCGTGTATTTCGAGAATTGTTACCCAAAGCTGGTTATGATGCTAAATCATTCACTGGTCATAGCTTTAGGAGGGGTGGGGCGACTTACACCTTCAGGGCTGGCGTTTCTGGTGAATTGGTTAAATTCGTTGGTGATTGGAGATCAGATGCCTACTTGCAGTATTTAGATTTCTCATTGGATTTAAAGTTACAAGTGGGTATTAGAATGAGAGACAAGATTATCAGAGATCAATTTCTTAGTTCATGGTATTAATGTGAGATACCATTTATATAGTCCAGTCTTGAATAATATTTAGATTTCAAGTATCAAAATGATGTATTTTTACTGGTTATACTGGGTATTCCCATAATTATGCTGATTATCATGTAATGTCGAATATTTGTATGATTATCATGGAATGTTGAATATTTACATGTCTATAATTATTATGTTTGTCTGTCATTTATATAATGTAATCCTGTCTTGTTTGTACTTTCAAGGAGTTCAAGTATTTAATGACGTTTCGAGAGTCTTATGGATGGCATAAGGTATTTTCATTGAATGATAGTTGTTCAGTGCTTACTAAATCTTATGTTTATTCCACATTGACTTGAATTACCACATGTTGAAGCTGTGTTATTTATATAACTAATCTTTGGAGATGAATGTTGCTTTATTTTGTTTTCTTTGCTTTTTCATGAGGATATTAATATATAATACGTCATTGACAATGCTATTTTATGCTACATATGTTAGCTGTCCATTCATAACTTGTATCGTATTAAACATGATGTATTTGTTAAATATTTATAACATATAGATTCGGTGATCCTTTTTGTACCGCAGGGCCATATGTTTAGTATTCTGGCATAAACTGATGCAATATAGATTGAATAGTCATATGCATGAACATTTGGTTATTATCATATTTTTTGTTGATTCTGGAGTTTTGTTTTTGGCCGCCTTTTGTTTTTGGCGGGGTATGCTTGACACTTTGTCTTGTTTTTCTTCTTCTTTTTTTCTCTCTTTTTATTTTCTTTATTTTGTTTTGTTTTCATTACTGTCTTCACACGTATGGCGCCCAAATAAAGTGAATTTAAATTGTTCTTATCTTGTTGTGTTGTATGTCCATGAGTAGAAGGAGTTGGAATTTTTTATTTAAAAAAAATACTTATGGATTCTACGGTGATTGGACTATACTTTTGAAAGGACCTGTTGGTCACATGACTGTCTCTGCATTCCTGTGACTTTTCTTTGGCTGGTCTATTTCCCGCGAAATTTAATCATTCTGGAGTCAAGACGTGCCGATCGTCACTTAGACTTATGTAGTTTTTCTTTTCCCACCCACCCTCCCTGTTTTGTAATATTTGAATAACTGAATTTCACAGGGTGTGCTTAACAGTTTGTTTGTTGTTGTTTTTTCTTTTTTTCTCTCTTTATATTTTCTTTACTTTCTGTCTTCAGACGTATGGTTGCCAAATAAAGTGCATTTAAATTGTTCTTATTTTGTTGTGTTGTATGTCCATGAGTAGAAGGAATTTGACATGTTCTCCATCTTTGGCCAGAAAAGGATTGAATATGCTTGAGTTGTTTCATTGTCAGATTTGAAACAAGATGATGTACTCTGAAAGAAGATACCAGATTCTTACTTCCTGTAAATCGACCTTTCCTTCCAGCCCCAGCAACCTAGAGTTGCAGACACAATTAGGATGGCCCACTACAACAGTTTTCTTTGATGTTCTTCGAGCACAATGAGCTGAACGCATGGAAAGGAAAGCTGCTGACCCCGCCAATACTTGACAAATTCATTGCTCATTTATACCAGTATCAGAGTGCCAATGTTTTCCAATAATAATTTGTAAGACTACAACCTTGCAAGAACTGCCACACAAGGGGCTCTTGCCGCCCTGTATATTCAAACATCATTGATGTTCAGCACTTGAAGGTAGTTCCAACAGAGCTCTTTGGAAAAAGTAAAGTTTTTGAAATAATAGTGTGTGCTTTTAGAGTCATGTCAAACAGAAAGAATGGGCTGATTAAACGATCATACCTAAGAATAACAGATTACGATCTTATCAAATTATTATTCAAATGCATGACACTTTGAAACAAAACTCCGTAACACTGCCATGATGTACAGAAAGAAAAACATTTTTCTAGCCTGGCTCCTGTGCATTTACAGCTTATGTTTCAAAACTATGTGGCCGAACACATTTTTTTTTAACACTCGGAATAATCGGTTTCGTGCATCATTCCCCACATCCCCTGTCAATAAGTGCATTAGTCTATCTGTACATGGGCGCAACATCAGGACTGCTGAGGTCTCAGGGCATACTTGAACTGTGCCTGACTGGTGCGCATCGCATTGTAGACAACACCTTGTTTAGGTTTACCGTTAGAGATCCACAATTGAAAAGCATCCCTGGCATTACAATGTACAAAGTAACATGACCATTCCAGCCAGGTATTTATTTGAAATTACCCTTTGCATAAGTACCAATAGCCTCGTCGCCGGCACGTGCACTACTAAGGGAATCAGTGATAGCATCGTAAAACACCTCAAGATCATGTTTGTGACCGTCATTGGTGCACTTTGTATCCGCACATAAGAGAGCATCTACAGGTAGCGAGATGGTGGAAAGGTGTTTATCAGCTAGGATGTTGTAGTTCATGAGCTTTGTTTCATCAATCAGTAGACTGTTTTAGAGCTTCGAAACGAAGGCCCTTATAATGAGGTAGGGCGTGCATGGAGCAAGTGACAGCGAGAGGGAAATCATCAGAGTCAACAAACTCATGAAGTACTTTAATATCAATCATAAAATTATGCGTGTTCTGCCAAGTAATACAGTGGTCAAGCCAAGACAAAGGGTCATGAGCTCGTATCTGAGTGATTGTTTTCGAGAAGAAGTCGGAAATTGCAAAAACACACAAAAAACATTAAAAAAAAAGGAAGCAAATACCAGCGCCACCTGATGAACAAATTATGAACTGGGATTCCTTAGGAGTGTTCCTGTGTACTATTGAAGCAAGTAGATGAGCGGTTTCGAAGAAGAAGATTTTTAAGACTTGCCCCCCCTCCAAAAAAGAACCCCCCAAAACCATTAAAAATCTGAGAGTCATTGAAGCGTGACTATTTGTTCAAACTTGGTAGAGATCCACCCAAGGTGGATACCCACCAAAGGCATATCCGCCAAGTTTGAAGTGAATGTGGCTGACGGTTATTGAGAGGAAGTGGAAAATGTGAATTGTAGAGAGACGACAGACATCTGTCCGATGATACACTTATGCAGAAAAGCATGACCCATATTCATAAATATCAAACCCAACAATGACAGCAAAGAGATTCCAGAGTTACAAAAGCATCAACATTCATCTTTCAATCCAATGTGAAGAAACAAATTTCACTCCTGGCTTGAGACGGGCAGTCACCATCAAAAGGCAACTTGTGGTTTTAAACCGATCCTCCCAACCTTTGAAATTTTTTTTTCATTAAATAACGACTATAGTGTTTCCAATATGTACAGGTCCAACCACTCAAAATCCAAATTTTATTACTTCTGCAAAAGATCAAGCAGAATTGGCAGGCCTATCACTATTTTGGTCCTTCTGACTAGTTGGTCAGCTGTGTTTATAGCAAAAGTAGAAAGTAGGCCTATATCGTTTTGGTGATATCTATGAATCTGGAATATTATCTAATTAATAAGTGATTGAATCACTGTTATAGAGTATTAAATGCAAGGACGACGGACTCTCGCAAAAGCTGAGCTAAAAAGCCATGATCAGAGGAGCGTGGTCTTACATACCCCCTATATTACTCACGTGAATATAAGTAATTAAATAATTGTAATAATTTGATAACTTCTACTATCTGACTGTAATTTTTTCTAAGTGATATGTTTTTAATGCACATACGGTGTGTTTGTATTTGCATACTTGATGTCTCTAATGATGGAGGTTTTAAAAAACTATTATTGTTATCATTTGCCAGTAATACGTACCTATCCACTTCATTTGGTATATGATCTTTCAGATCGTATTCACATAGAAAAATTAGCCTCATTAGAAACCAGTTCTCTGCATACGCTCTTCTGGACTGGAGGCCAATGGGACGACCCCTATGGTATCGGCCAATCAAATCAGGTTTCTTACGACAGGCAAACCTCGGAATGATCTAATGCGGGGCCAGCTGGGTGGGCTATAGTGTAATGGATAAGTAAGTATTACTAACAAATATGGAAATTATTATTGATTTCAAATTATTTATTTGGCCCTTCTACTAGCCTGTACACAATGCCTACACTAATCATGGTTGTCCTAGCTCGCCATTGTGTGTCCTCTGGTGTGCCTTTTACCAGTGCCCTCGCAAGATGTCATGTTGGAAAAACGACGAAGTGAAAAATGCACCAACAAAGTTGGTCCTGTGGTAGTCTTTCCTTCTGATGTCAGATATGCCAACTGTCCCCCATTTTCAGGGTCAATCTCTGAAATTAGCTGACAATACGACCACTTTATGGTCTGTGTCCCTCACCAAAGTGAGTATCTGGTGCTATATTCTTTGTTCGTTATTTCGTGTCCCTGGTTGTCCAGACTACTTGTCCCTGAAATGACATTTTGAATATTGGCATCCCTGTTATGTCCGAAGGTACACTGCAACAAACCTGCCAAATAAAGGTAAAATAGACAACCTACCAAACATGACGAAAGTCAAAACCGTGTAATTATTTCCACTGAGTAGAAAACGACATAGATTCGAACGCTGCCAAAGAGAGAAAATTGATGTTATTGGCCAACACCGGAAGAAAAGTCAGGGGCAAGGAAGTCAACACAGGTTGTCCCATTGGGTCCAGTCCAGAGAGACACACACGGAGAAATGGTTTCTGATGTGCTAAAAGCTGGATACGATCTGAGAAATTATATACGAAAGGGAGTGGAGAGGTAATGCATTTTGACAAAAATTAGTAATGTATCACCGCGTCTTCTGGCCATCACTATCTTCGATGAGGGTGAACTGGTTTCTTTAAGTTTATTGATGGTTGCCATACATTTCTGTCTTAGTGTGTATCTGTGTGTTCTCTGGGAAGATCACAAAGGTGAGATTATCAGTATAACACAGAAAGATAGATTAACTTTCTCACACAATATATGTTGTGTAAATATTTACTGAAACCCCAATTGGGGAAAACATATACATATAATGATGACAGAATAGCATATACTTCTTGACTGAGGTCATTTTTGAGCACAAATAATCACACACTTTTCATTGGTATGAATTCCATCCTGTGTGAATTTCCACATGGCTCTCAACAGTACACGTTTCAGGAAGAAGCACGCACTGACCATTGGTATGGCTTCTTTCCAGTGAGTCAGCATATACTTCTGGAGATTACGCTGTCTTTACAGTACATCTATAATCATACCTGTACACCCATGTAGCTTCTCAAAAGGGAGAGTCTTTTTATGGTTCTTGAGGTCACCCTTTTAGCACATTTATCCCATACTTTTCACTGGTATAGCCTCTGTCCAGTGCGAGTCATCATATGCTTCTTGAGGTCACCCTTTTAGCACAGTTATCACATACTGTTCACTGGTATAGCCTCTGTCCAGTGTGAGTCATCATATGCTTCTTGAGGTCACCCTTTTAGCACATTTATCACATAGCGTTCACTGGTATAGCCTCTGCCCAGTGCAAGTCATTATATGCTTCTTTAGGTTACCTTTTTAGCACATTTATCACATAGCGTTCACTGGTACAGCCTCTGTCCAGAGCGAGTCATCATATGCTCTTTTGAGGTCGCCCTTTTACCATATTTATCATATGCTGTTCACTGGTATGGACCCTGTCCAGCGCCAGTCATCATATGCTTCTTTTGGTCACCCTATCAGTACATGTACATTCTATCATAGAAGCTGGATAATTTCTTTGTTGTGACATTGTTGCAGACTGTGTATATTTTCGCAACTAAGCACGCTCTGACGTGGCAAGTTCACTTACCGAACCGAAAATAATCTGGCACTACTCTCCTGCTGCTTTATTATACAGAAATGCTGTCTGCAGGGCAGCGGTTGTGGCATTAATTGGTTCATGGCTTTTTTTTTTCACACTTGAAATCATTGTGGAGATTTTACATCAACTTCACAACAGCATTTGGACTTGAGAGGATGAAATTTGGTGTAAAATAACTTTTCTATTATTGAATGGGATCGAATGAAGGTTAAAATGAGCAGTGGCGAAAGCCAGTCCTGAAGGGCATCGGCAGCCGATAGTCCCACCTGAGTGAAGTGTCTTTGACTTTGAGGTCAGCTAAGCTAAACATCAGGAAATGGAAAAAACTACCCCTACCAATAAACAACCTCAGTACAATTAACTCAGATATAATAATTTTGACAGAGTTTTGAGAAAATAGCAAACAATTCTGTCGAAGTAAAGGAAAAAATCATGCATGCCAGTAGTCAAATAGAAGCATAACATATAACAAGAGGCTCACCCACATAGCACCAAATCGCAACCAGGCCTTTTTCGGGAATTGTTTAATACAGTTGCTTCCTCGATTGGGGATAAAATACATAGGGTACATATTGGTTCAGGGGTAAGTCAAATTGTTCTTATCTGAACCTGTACTATGAAAATTTGGTAATTATGTTTTGTTTGACAGGTGTTCTTCTTTGATATGAAGCTCTGTATTTATAAGCAAAACTACACATATTTAGCTAATTCATCAATTGCCACGTTCATATTTATTCATCATTATGTGGGTTGTCTTTGCTGAATATTTAGCTTAGACAGGGAGCCGCTACTAAGAAAGACATGTACGGGTAAAAGGCTCCGAAACATGTAGAGTAGTAACCCGCTGAAGACCCTTTAATTTATTTGGGCTAATACAGCCTATGTCAAACATTTTTACAGAGGAACATGTGCAATATGGACAATAGAACTTCTATATATGTATGTAAGTTAGACAGGGACAGGTTAGCTTATGGAGAGTAAAGAGTTCGGACTACGGAATAGGGTAATGACTACTAGGAAGTGGTTTTGGACAAAAAAACACAAATACAAATATATCTATGAATTGCTACTTCTATGAATCGGAACTTGCACCAAGCACTTTGAAACACTCAATTTCGCTGTTCTTAATATGCCGTACCCTCCCTTTGATATTTTCAAGTGTCTCATTTTTAATGCCGTCATAAAGATTGAGTTCTGGAATAAAATAATGATCCAGACGCTTCCTTTCAAGAGTGTTCTCCCAGCTTTCAAGGAATGCTAGAAACCTCCTGTCCAAGTTATTTTGATGCCATTCACTACTCCCTCTTATCTTGTCAGTCTCATGTAACATTAAAGTTTTCAGGTGGTAGGATGTCAATTTCTCCAAGGTTGGGTCTGCATTTCTCATGGCTTTACAGATCCGGAGACATTGCTTTCGACATCCTTGGTCTGCATCAATATTCCTGAATAATCTTTTCTCTTGCACTGAGAATGACTGTCGCCACAAGAGTGATGGGTCAACATGGTTTACAACTGATACCTGATCTTCTGCATAGGGCTTGTATGGCTTGGCAACAAAACGTGTGTCCTCATTAATTTTGAATGTTGGAACCATATCCACGGAAATCTTGACCCCATTATCCTCTATATCCAGTTGGACTGCTGGCCCATGGCGTTTCAGCTTGTAAGTTGTAGTAGTATTATTTTCAGCTGCTTGATCTCTCAGCACATTGATGCCTCTCTGCATAGTACTGAAAAAATTCTTTGTCTGGTATTTTTCTGGTGAAAGGACTCCGTCAACCAAATACCTCTTGAATCTAAAATCATCTGCTTCTTTCGGAGACAAGGTGAAATACCCTGGTGTTACTGGTGAAAATTCCAGATCTTTTTTTCCGTTCAGGGCCACCATAACATCAAATTCATCTGGTGCCGTCACTTTCAATCCTTCGTATGCACTGCCACTATAGTCAAAATGACAGATACCACGGGCAGTGCCTTTAAAATTTTGCAACAATTTCTCCGTATTTGTGTACATCAAATTACGGGCTTGATCCATAGCTGCTTTGGGGAAAGTATTCTTGTCGTGATAATGTCGCAAAGCAGTTAAAAGGGAAATGGAACTTGGCGCTGACCTTATCATAGTTGACAAAGGCGATGGGATTGATGCATTGCCAACTGTACTTTTCGATGCTGTCTTGCAGACAGCACTCTTGGCAGCCTCACTGGAACATGTTTTGGTTGACGATAATGCAGAAGATCCATGGGATCGGCTCTTTCTGAAAGAATAAAATCAAAACAAAAATGTTTAGCCATACCTTGTCTGAAATGCCCCATTCTTGGTATTGTTGGAACCAAAATACAGGACAAATAAATTGACGACCTTTTCTGTCCATGGCCTGAAGTAAGATTCAACCTTGCCCTGGTAGAATAGACAAAAGAGTCCCATGAAACAAATATTCAGTGTGCAGCTGACCACCAGCACCTAAATATCATTTTCTGAAATACATTCAATCCACGCCCTTGAAAAATCAATCGAGCTTAGCCATATTATGCAATATCAAACTTCCACAATACACATTTGTGGTCCATTTGGCATCATTTGCCTAATTTTTTACAGATATTGAACTGATATTGTCCTTTTCTTAAGAGCTTAATGACTTTGAAAAAATAAGTCAAGGTCAGACAATCATTGGGTTATGGGACCCAAAAAGTAGGTTACCAAGCAAAGTTTTATATATGATGAACTCAAGTGAAATTTTGATGTTAAGGCTCAATTCTCTTTGCTGTTGATGTACAAACTACTGCATATCATTGCATAATCACCTCTTTCAACTTAACAGGTCTGATGACCTGCAGACATAGATCAATGTCACAGATCTTACATAATATATTAAATGGAATTTTGTATCGTTCAACACATTTTAACACATTATTTCCGTCAAATTATAGGTGGCGCCACTAGTATCAAAAGCAACCATGATTTCGACTTCTACAATCCCACTAAATTCCATGAAGGTCCATCAAAATTAAGGGCGCTGGACTGGTCACAAGATTTTTACATTAGGGGCGGAATATTATATAATACTATAAGTGGCGCCACCAACATTGACATCGACATAGATTTTTAAACAGTTCATAAGTCCTTAAAGTTATTGGGGCCTAACTCAAAACGTGGGGTGCAGAGCATTCACAAAATAACTTCTATATTCCACCTGGCCATTTGACCATGACCTTCAACTCGGATTATACAGTTGTTACATTCGAAATGTGCGCCTTGCATGCAGCTTTCCATACATGGTCTGTTTGTTCTGATCGGGCAACAAGATTTTGAATTTTTGAAGAAAAACAATAAACTTGGACAAACTCAATAATTATTGGGTCATAGTGACCCCAAAACTAGATCCCCAAGTACAGTTTTATGTACAATGTAACCAAGTGCAATTTTTATCTGGAGGCTCAATTCTCTTTGCCATTGATGTTCAACCTACATCCCGCCATTGCAAAATCACCTCTTTCAACTTCACAGGACTGGTGACTTCACAAAAATAGGTAAAGGTCACTGACATTATACATAATACCAGTGGACATGGCCTGTATATCTTATAAATTTGGCATGTCCAAACTCTTTGGGAAATGGAATGTTATATTTTAAAACACAATTTTGCTCACACTTTCTGTCAAATTATTGGTGACGCCACAAGTATCAGAAGCAACCTAGACTTTGACTTCCTCCACAATCCCACTGAATTTTATGAAGATCTATCAAACGGGATGCCAGAACTGTCACAAGAACTTGACATTTTGACCCAAATGTTGCCCAACATTGACAACATTCGGTTTTCAAGAAGAATCGATCAGATAGTTGCTATTTCACGGCATGCATCAAGCAGACAGGAACAACAGGACATCATTGATAATCGTGAGATGGTTAGTTCATTTAATGTGGATAAGTTCCATTAAACAATCAGTACAGCAGCATTTCACAGTTCTAAATACGTGTATAATGTGGGCTAATGATCACCCGATCATTGAAAATGCTCAGATAGCACCATCATAGACATCAGTGAAGTTTTCGCCGTAGAATATCATTGTACACATACGACTCCACAGTTCATATGAACATACAACGCGTACGGTTCAACCTAGAACATACGATGTATGGCATACCTCAGTGCAAGTTTCACACTTATTTTCACACATATGTTACTTTGTATCACCGTAAAAGAGCAATCCATAAATTCACGATGTAAAACATAATACTTATAAACTGTGGGCTCTCCAGCCGACTTAGTGGATTTATCTATAAATCGCAACTTCTGGGTGGCAAATTTAATGTGCGATCAGCACGTCTGCACTGTCCCAGATACTCGGCTTATCTGACTAATTTGGGGGTGGGGGATAACCCCCTTTGGTTTAGCTTGTGCACAAGGCACCTCAGTCAGCACATGGTTGAAGAATTTTATACCCCCCCCCCCACATACACATACTTGTCCCGCTATTTTAATGACTGGTAGTGGTGCCATCTGGAAACCACTCTGAGAACACCTAAAATATGTGAAGATGGAATTAATTTACTTTGTCCGCATGGAAACAAAGTAACATACCGGCCACTTAAATGACAACTTTAGTGCCGTTTACCAACAAGTTTTAAACAAATTACAAGTACAATTAATTCAATTATTCATCAAATTCGTGTATGTATGTAGATATTTACAGTCTTAATGCGAAATGATAACAAGCAGGCATGCCACGTTATGGGTAATCATTGCATGTATGTAAAGAAAAGGAGAGGTTCCAGAACATCACTTTTCTGAGTCAGTCCTCATCACCAGACCCAATATACAAGTGTAGGATTGACATCACATGCCTTAAATAGCATCATCATAACTGTTTCAAGACATTACCCCTTTCGGCTGGCTTCCTCGAACTTCGACGAAAGTTTCCATACAGCAGTAAGGTGAAATTTTCCTTATCAAAATTACCGACAAGGAATTTGCTTAATACATCCCATGCACACAAATTACAATTGTGTCCCTACCAGGAAAGCATTCAGTGATTTTGCCAAGGGACCATTGATTACTGTGACAAAGGTCAGTGACAACCAAGACATCACCCTCTTTAAATTTGCTTGGAGGGTCGCCAGTCCATTTTGAACGACTTTGAAATCTGACTACATATTCTCTAGTCCACATCTTCCAGAGGTCCGTGAGGTATAAAGCCTGCCGCTATCTCTTCCTGAGTACTGGATTTGCAGAGCTGGTCTGCCCCACAGTCAAGCCAACGTTTCTATTTAAGAGCAATAAGTGATTTGGTGTTAGGGCCTGATAATCCCAAGTATCATCAGAAACGTGTGTGAGTGGCCGATTGTTCAATATTTGCTCAACTTGGCAGAACGGTGTTAAGAGACTTTCGTCTGTTAAAGTCTGTTCCTTAAGCAAACCGTCCATAACTTTCCTGATGCTTCTAATCTGCCTCCCATACTCCATCTATATGGGAAGCTAGAGGCAGATTAAAGTGTCACTCAATTCCACGCTTCGGCAGATCTCTGAATGTGGTCATCATCCCATGACTGTATGACTTCCCTGATATCTTTCTCAGGACCATGGAAATAGGTTGCGTTATTGTACCTAATGAGCTTTGGGGTTGATTTGCGACCAATGAATCGCACTGGTGCACTCATAAAGCCATCAGTCTCAAGTGAGAATGCAATTTAAATGTGTATTGCCCTAATCACCAGACAGGTGAATACGCATCCATATCTCTTTTCAAATGTCCGGCCTCTGCGAGTCTTGTACACTTCCAACAGGTCTATCCCTACTGATGAGAAGACTGGTTGCTTGGATGTAACTCGGTCTGCAGGCAAGTCCGCCATCTTAGCTTTAATTACCTATAGGACCATGAACTTTCCCATGGGTCACATTGAAGGGCAGGGGTTGAAAAAGCAGCTGCTGTCTATTTTTACCCATTTCTTATGAAAAACTTTGAATCGGATTCCGTGAAGCGCATGACGTCACATAGGGAACTCGTTTCACTCGCACAAGATGGCACACAATTACACAGTACATGATACTACATGGTCGATGTCGACGTGGAGGACTTTTTTTTTATATGGACAAGATTGAAGAGGAAGACAACAAACCGAACATTGGCCCAAAGCCCTAGCAAAAGGTCGGCGGACGGAAGCGGCCCAACCAGCCAACGATCCTCATCCGTACGAGTATGGCAAGCCAACAGGGCCATAACGCATAGGTCTTACGCGTAGCCGAGCCTCCACTACACGTAGTCGAGGCTCGGCAACGTGTAGTCGAGTAAACCAATCAGATTGCAGTCTCTACTATGCATAGTCGAGGCTCGGCAACGCGTAGTCGAGCCAACAAATAAGATTACAGTTTCCACTACGCGTAGTAGAGTCTCGGCAACGCGTAGTCGAGCCAACCAGTAAGATCACAGTCTCCACTACGCGTAGTCGAGGCTCGGCAACGCGTAGTCCAGCTAACCAATAAGATCACAGTCTCCACTACGCGTTGCCGAGAAAATGTTCTTCGGTGACGCGTAGTGGAGAAACTATGCCTCCCATAGCGTGTAGCCAAACTATCCAATCACTGATGCTCTTGTAAACTGTATTAGACCTGTTGGCTGTTTTAATATCAGTAATGATTGTAAGGACGTAAATGATTGGTTTTTCTTTTCTTCAGCCAAAAGGTGCCATAAGTTGCTCCACTACGCGTAGCCGAAGCTCGACTACGCGTAGTGGAAAACATATTCTCGGCAACGCGTAGTGGAGACTGAAATCTGATTGGTTGGCTCGACTACGGGTAGTGGAGGCTCGGCAACGCGCAAGACCAATGCGTTATGGCCCTGTTGGCTTGCCATATACGAGGGCTGTGAGGATAACCTTCCTTGGTAATTTTATTTGTTATGGTTTTGAAACTTTCAGCATGTTCAATGAAGCCATGAACAACTGATGAAGCGTAAGTTTTTATTTAGTCAATCACGGACTGAGAAGAGTGCAGGGTGGCCCAGTCGACGATAAATGTCAGTGTTAACCGTTGCATTGAATAGCACTGTCGCTGGAAACCCATTAATTGAAAACTCGAGTGGCTGCGGCCGCGAAGCAGCTTCGCCGTCTTTCTCACAAGACCCACAGGCATAGGCCTAATAATATATTATAACTAACTTACTAAGTTCGAACATTCACTGATTAGAATATGAATCATGTATAGTTGAAACTATATGTAGCGTTCCTCTTTTCTGGAGCCTTCGAGGCTTTGGTTGTTAAGAATAAGATGTGTGTACAATTGTACATAATTATCAATAGAAAGCTTGACCATCACCCGGGCAAGGGCAGAATTTTGTCACTACTGACACTGCGTTGTATTTTCATGTGAAAAGACTGAATACACAGATCTATACATGCAACTGTTACAATTGTCAGCGTGACCTCTTTAATAGGCCTCAAAGTTCAAAGTGGCTTGGTGCTGTATCCATCAACCACTCACTGAATGAAAGACAAAATTATGCTTCCAATTTTGATCGTGGAAGCCATTGGCATTGTTTGACTTCTCCACTGCCGTGCTCACGCGTCGACGTCTGGACTCCGCGGAGTCAACTTTGTGGCAGAAGCACCACGACCTCCCTTGGGTCCTATAGGACACTGGCCAACTGCTCAGGGTTGGCTGTGCCTGTGCCAGACTGTAATTGTATAGAGCGCATAGCAGCAGGAATAATGTCGATGTGGTATCGAATTCGAAACCCAGCATCATTCATCATACCACCGACAAACATAGAGTCTTGAAAATGTATAGCACATAGCACCCTTTAAATTGTAATGGGAGGCGTCTTTCCAGTCGACCCAAACCTGTTCCTTGCCGATCGGAGGCTAGGCCTGCGGCCCGTCTTGTTGGTGTTGCCACACCACATAACCACAGACAGTGTTGCCAACCCTCCCGAATTTCACGGGAGTCTCCCGTTTTTTACGCTTGTTTGACCACTACCTACAGTCTCCCGTTTTTTGAATCAATGTTTGCCAATTTCTCCTGTGTTTGCAAAAATTTTCCCCAGTAAAATCGATTAATCTGTTTTTTAGCAAGTTTCCGAGTTGTTTTCGGCCACAGAGTGGCTTTCCGTATTATAGTTTGTGCACTGTCGGCTGAGCGTCGCCCTACTGAGTTATGGTATGATAAAGCGTGTACGATTGGCCGTAAAACTGTGAGTCCTGTTCAGACAGCCAATGGCAGATTACTTTACAAACAATGGTGTGGAATCCTCTGGTATCCATCTTTCTGTGTAACAAGCTCTCTTATTTGCTAAGAAAAAATATTCCTAGGGTATCCGTCCAAACATTTCCCAAAATGGGAATGGATGTACATCATTTCACCTCATTATAAATGCGCTGAGAGCACTTCTACGCTTCTCACGGGGTGAATTTGATCACGTGCCACTCACTGTTCGATCAAAGTCGTTGTTGCCCATGTGCCTATCTCCTGTCCACAATGTTGGGAAGGTACCAGTCGAATTCACGCAAAATTACTGGACCAAGATGGTAAATTTCACATTATATTTTCACCAAGACGACTTCCGTCGAACAAATCTAGAAACAGGTAAAGGCACGTGTGAAAATTCCTTGCGGAAGGCAAGAAAAATACGCAGATTGATCACCGCACGTTCACACGTCGACGAAGCGAAAATTCGCGTTGGCCCAACACGATGTTGTCGATCGTTGTTTCCGATGCGTCACGTCTTTATTGGTGTTTTTAAACAAAATTTTGTTGTTGTGATTTTGGTGAAATGTTTGAATGAAACAAATCTGTATGACAGAACAAGGTAAGAATGAAATTTATGATCGAAGGCCGGAAAAAAATATACGTAGGGGCCTACGACATAGCCGAAAAAATGCCTGGGTGCAACCTGTGACAGGTTGTGTACACTCGCTTTTGTTGCACGGCTTGTACAGTGTTGCTTGGTGAAAAAAGTGACTGCGCTTAAGATCAGACTCTTGACACCTCCTATGGCATCAAATGTTTCAGGTAAATTGAAAAAGAAAGTGCACAGAAATAAAAATCATGTAATGTCTGACCATTTCATCACGTGAAATGAAGCGCAAAAAATAACAGAGCCCAGACATGTTCAATCATGCATGTAGCTTCTTGTGCAAGAAGTTAAAAAACTGCCCGGTGGCACACGGTGTGCGACTCCAGATACTGGCACAGTGGCAGTGTATTAGGGGTCAAGCCCTCTTCACAGACCATATTTCGGTGGACCAGGGACGTTTATAGACCTAGTCTTACTAGCAGGTCCATGGGTAGACTGAATCCATCCTTGGTACAGTCAACAAACTTTCAGTCATTAAACCCTTTTACATTGGCATACTATAGTAACTTTTTATTCAATCTTAAATTTTATAATAATGATCTGCCTGCGTGAGCATATGGACCCTATGTTATGTTCGTTTCTAAGCTTAAGTTACCTGCATGTTTTACTTATTTGTCATTTTTATGTAAACTCGCTTATCACCGTATGTCGATTATGCCAAATGAAACCAATCTATCAAGTCACACCAAATGAAGTCTAATTTGCACAATTTAAGACTGGACCCATCGATTCAGTCATGGACCCACTATTTGTCATGAAAAAGAAGAAAGATGGGTGCAACGGACCCATAGTGAAAAATCCTGAATGTGCCCCCTGCTTTCCTGTATATCACACATGTATTCAAGACTCTACTTACAGACCTACGCCCTTGAATGGGCAAGTATCCTGCTTCTCTCAATTTGAAAGCAGCTGCAATCAATTCCCGACTACAAATATCACTCGGGTTGAACGGCGTATTCACAAATCTGCATTGACCGAGAGTTGACTGTTGCTTAATTTTCGATACTCTGTTTGCAACAAAAACATTGAATCGCTCATCATCGTTATACAAGTACGATAAATCGCAGGTACTATTCGTCTAATATTGTGACGGTTGCAATGAAAGGCTAATTTCCTTACACATAAATACATCAATCTTTGTGGCTAATGAAGCGGCAGACAACTGCAATCTTGGAATGGCCATTTGCTTAATTTGCGCTAATCTTGCCTTTGCAAACAGTAAGCTACACGCTACCTGCTGCTCTGCATCAAGAACACGACTATAACTGCAGACTCCGAGGGCCGACATGTTGGCGTCGGAAAAGTGGTGCAGTTCATAATGCAAGGCATTTTTGATCTGGCAAACACACCGTGCAACTGAGAAAGATCAGTCAACCATTCTTGCCACTGATTTTGCAAATGCACCGCAACTGTTTCATCCCAACCAAGATTTAATCTGGTTAGTTCTTGCAATATTTGTTTTGCCTTCAAAACGAAAGGACCAGCCGTACCCAGGGGTCATACACGGCACTGACGACGCTGAGAATAACCCTCTGGTCACTGGTTTATGTTTATCAGCAACCATGTAACCTAAAGTGCCTGACTCGACAAGCCAAAGCACCCTTTTACGGGAAATGAGTCGCTTCTCAGCAGCCTCCATATTCGTGGTGAGCTTTGGATCTTTAGCTTTAAAAGGAATTGACAACTCGTAATGGCCGTTTACCTTTTTTGCTGTCTTATCCCATGTGCTGATCACCCTTTGGTCGTTAACGGACCACCCTTTACTGTCACTGCATGTATCTTCAACATTTTCGATCTCCCAAAACTTCTTCAGCTGCGAGTCTAGGTTATTTACCTATGCATACTTTACCGACGTTGGTGATGTATCTTCGCAACGAGTTAAAGGACCATTTAATGTCCAGCCTAAGACCGTTTTGATCGCATAGGGATCACCCGGCTTGCCTGTCCAGACTTCTTCGGGCACCATGACATGTCCTGTCCTATCAATAACTGCACTGAACTTTCGTCTATGGATACATGTGGCAGGTGCGGATCCAGAAATTTTTAGGGGGTGTTGGTGCTGAAATGAATGTGGCCGGGGGTGTAGGGGCCAGCAGGCCCCCACCCGGGGTTCGGAGCGGTGGCCCGAGGGGGTCCAGGGGGCAACGCCCCTGGAAGCTCCTGGATTTTAGTCATTTTGATAGTGTCAAAACAGCTTTTCCTGGCACATATATTTAAGTCATGCACTTACATAAAACAAGAAAAAAAGTAAGATTCTTTGAGTGAAATGCCAATTTCTTTATTGTCCTGGATCACATTGACTTCATTCACCAGTATTACCTGAGAGTATGTAGTAAAGCTGTAAGTTGAGCTCAGCACCAGGTATCTACACTTAACAATCTACTTGTGTTTTATCATGTTTATGTCAGAAATCTGTTGAGCACCACTAAACATTTTGCACCAAGAAGTATTAAATGCAGTCACAAATTACTCACGCACTTTAGTTTTCACAGAGATCTACAACACTAATGACTACACAATTACAGCACCACACAAGAAATCACTACCTCATTTGCACCTTATACAACTGACTAATGTCTATCACTGAAGATCCTAAGTTGTACACTTCATAAAATATCACATTAAACATGTAAAAGGAGCATCATCATCATCCCATCCATTCTGTGTCATTTACTGACCTGCTGGAATGTAAGTTATCATAGACATAAATCACAATATGCGTAAAAAAAAGAAAAAAAAACTTTTACAAGTTCTAACACACTGACTAATGACAAGTTCCACAGTTCACACTATACTATCACATAAGAAAAAGAAAAAAAAAAAAAACAGCTTCTAGCTGCCCATGCACAAACAGCCTCTAGCTGTCCATGTACTGACCTGAGTTTATATTACATTATCACATGAGAAAAAAAAGGAAAAAAAAAACAGCCTCTAGCTGTCCATGTACAAACAGTCTCTAGCTATCCCATGCACTGACCTGACTTGCTATGCAAGTTTTTTAGGAAGACCTTCCTTAATTTAGAGATGGTCTATGCAAATACAGTATGTTACAGCTCATATAATTCCTTTCCCAAGAATCATATCACTGTTGCATTTAGAATATAAGATATGAAAGTATTCAAGCAAGTTATCACAGCACTTAAATAAAAAAAAAATGGAGGTTGGAGGGGAGGGGGTGTGCTCAAGCATCCGAAGCACACCCCCCCCCCTGGATCCGCGCCTGTATGGCAACTCTAGATCATTCAAATGCGGAAATCGAGCCAAATCTTCCTGTTTAGCTGTGCAACCCGCCCTATCTAGCACAAAATTGATGAATTTAACTTTGAAGCAGTTAACTATTCGTTCCCCGACAATAATATTTCAATTACTATTGGATATGATATATTTTGGGGCACAAATTTTGAGATTTGGTCCGATTTTTTCTAGCTTTTTGGACTTTGCATCCGGAACCAAATTTATATGCAGAAAAACTTGAGTCAAAAAGATTCAAACATGTATTATTGATCGAATACTTCTACAAATTTTGCTGTAAATATCGAGAGATTAATTTTTTAGAAAATTTGGTTTCAATAACTTGAGAGATTTTAGACGTGCCTGTTTTGCTACTTAAATCTTTTGGCATCATCCTCTCTTAATATTCACCCTTCAGACATTTTAGGCTAGCATGTAAGTGCAAATTTACTTCATGTAAAACAAAAACTCAATTCGGCTGTCCCACACCAGTGCCGGGAGTCAGTCATAGGCTGTCCGGGGTGCTTGACCAGAAATTGATGGTATTTACTCAGTTGTTACCAACTGGACTCATTCTTTTGAAACATTAACTCGGAGTTGATAACAAAATAAAACTTGATTATGTTGGGCTTCCATAGTAAGGAATAGGTGTCACCATGGGTTTTGTTCTACATTTCGGGTATAGGATGTCCATTTTTACAGTATAGTGGAACCCTACTAAAGGGACCATCCACAGGACCTGTGCAAAATAGTTCTTTCCTCACAGGTGGTCCCTTAAGACAGGTAATATAAAATGAAATATGCTAATGGGACTGTTAAGACTGGTCCTTTAGCAGAGGTAGTCCCTTAGCAGAGGTGGGTTCATAGGCATGTTCTGCTGTACTTGTTTGGAATTCCCAAGGTTTATACATCACTGGGACTGAATATATAGCCCCAGTTTCCTTCCACTTCAATTATACACTGGCAGGTGGTTGGACTAAGGTTAGCTATCCAGCCAGAAATGGTATATACTAGTTTAAGGGTGAGTCAAATTATGCTAATCTGAACTTGTTGCATACTGAGTGGTACAAAAGATCAAGGGCACACAGATTATGTAATACAAGAGGCCCATGGATCTGGTGCTTTCCTGACATTGCCATTGATGTCCAAGCCACATGCTGCAATTACAAAATTACCTCTTTCAACTTTACAGACATGATGACCTCACAAAAATAGGCCAAGGTCACTAATATTGCATAACATTCTAGCATTCGACATGGTCTATCTATCCTAAAAAATGTAGCAAGTCTCATCCAATTACATTTCGGAATATGGAATTTTATATCCCTGAACAGATTTTGGCTCATATTTTCCACTAAATTATAGGTAGCGCCACTAGTATAACTAGCAATTTAGATTTTGACCTCCCCCTCCCCCCACAATTCCAACAAATTCAGTCAAAATCCGCCAAAAATTAAGGGTAATACAGTGTTCACAAGATTTTCACATTTTGACCCCTATATTGCATAATATTGTAGGTGGCGCCAACAATATCGAAACGGACATAGATTTTCATACACTCTATTAGTCCTAAAAGTTATGTTGGGCTGACTTGAAAACAATGGAGGGTATCGTGGTCACAAGATTTTCACATTTTGACCTTTTTATTACATAATACTATAGGTGGCGCCACCAACATTGATGCCGAGGAGGATTTTAATATACTTTATAATTTCTCAACGTTATATATTCCTAACTCAGAACTTGTTGGGTGCAGAGTATTCACGAGATGACCTCTATATCTAAACTGGCCATTTGACCTTGATTTCCAACTCAGATTAAAAATTGTTATTACTGAAATTGTGCGCCACACATCCAGCTTTACATACATGGTCTGTTTGTTCAAATCGGTGAATAACTTTTCGATTCATTGAAGAGAAACAATTAATTTGGACAAGCGCCAAACTCCATTATAACTGGGTCACGGTGGCCCAAAAGGTAGGTCACCAAGTACAGTTCTATGTACAATGTAACCAAGTGCAATTTTGGTCTGGAGGCTCAATTTTCTTTGCCACTCATGACAAAACATCTCTTTCAAATTTACATGCATGGTGGCCTCACAAAAATAGGGCAAGTCACTGATTTTATACAACATTCTAGCATTGGACATGGTCTATATATCCTATAAATTTGGCCAGTGTAATCCAATTACTCTTCTAAATATGGAATGTTATATCTTAGAACAAATTTTATCTCGTAATTTCCACCAAATTATGGGTGGCGCCATTGGTATCACTGGTAATTTAAACTTTAATCCTCTGCACAATTCCACCAAATTTGGTGAAAATCCACCAAATGTCAAAATGTTCACAAGGTTTTCACATTTTGACCCCTATACTACATAATATTGTAGGTGGCGCCACCAATATCCAAAGGGACCTAGATTTTCAAACACCCTATTAGTCCTGAAAGTTACATTGGGCAATCTTCAATTCTTTCACATATAGTTTATTGTCAATCCCTATTTCAAGATCAAAGAAGGTTGCCTTACTCTCATTTTCTTTATTCAAAATGAGTTCTTTTGGGTAAATTTCCTTCCAATGTTTCTTGACCTCATCCTTGTTGTTAAGAGTACATAGATCATCGATGAATCTTCTAGCAGCAGTGTCGTTTGTTTTTACCAATTCTTCAATCCATTTGCATTTTGACAATTGCATAGATGATCGGAAATTTCTGTGTTTAATTGCTATAATACATTTCAAAACTTTGTTCTTGTCTACTTGTTCGTCAATAATTACTTCAATAGATTCTGCTCGCTGATAAGTGTCACTATTTCATTCTTGCAATATGTTGTTGATATAGTAAGTATTGCAAGTAAGTGCAATGTTATTACTTGCTTTGTCAATAGGTGTTATGACAAATGCTTTATGTAGATCAAGTAATTCTATGCTGCAGTTATTATCTAGAAGCACTTGTTTTGTTTACTTAGTCTCAATTTCTGAAGAAGCTTTATTCCTCAAGAACTTGATATGTTCATCAACTTTTTCCATGATTCTTATTATCCATTAATTAAATACCTCCTTGCAGATTCTTTTCTTGTTGCTTTGTTTCTCAATGAAATTATTTAATCCTTTGTTGACTTCTCTCCTTCCTTTTCTAAAGTTGATGCTATGTCTTTCTCTATGGTTTGGTCTTCTTTGCAACAACTGTCTAAGTTTCTTGTTTTTATAATACTTATATCTCCTGTGATAACATGTTTGTTGAGTTGATCTATGTATTCTTTGAATGTTGAATTACATTTACATGTTTGGTTGTTCATATCCCAGGTGTCCAAGTCAAGTTCATTCATAATCTTATCGTATTTTAAGATTTTGTTGCGAATGCTGTTAGTATTTTTGTAATTAACAATAATATTATCCTGAACATAACTGTTTACTGAGTCCTCGATATTGTTGAGTTTTAAAATGCTTTGTAGATTAATATAACATATTGCTGGGTTTTCATACAATATTATTACGGGATTCAAGTTTTTGTTTTTCCTTTTGTGGGATTCCTTTTTGAGTTTTAATTTATGTTGTATCATGTCTTCAACTAAGTTGACAATCCTATCTGTTATAGGACTATCTTCTGTGATTACATGTTCATTTAGTAATTGCCTTAGTTGTTTCAGTTTTTTTTCCCATTTGTAGAAATGTTATATTGACATAGTATGTATTACCATTACTTGGAATCTGCTTGAGTTTACTGTAAACAAATTGCGCAGTCAGGTTATCTTTGCATGCTTTGGATCTGTCTCTGTGTTTGTTCCTGTTTCTTTGCTTTATGTTCAATATGTCGTAGATGTTATCTTCAACTGTCCTTAAATCCATTTGTATTACATATGTTACAGCAAATTATGTTGTCAGGTTTTTCAGGAAATGTACTCTGTGGTAGAAAACTTATCCTATATGTACAAAACAGTCTCCCGCTACTCTGTCATGAAATATGGCTAATGTCAATCGCATTCTTGACGGCTTTTAGGGTGTTGGTGTAAATTCTCTTATAAATTTGTTAGATATCTCTTCAACTAATGAAAATGAATCTGACTCGTATAAACCCAAACTTATAAAACAATCTTATTATTTTGATATTGATGAACTCGTAAATCATTTAAAAAACACGCAGAATCAATTTTCTATCATAAGTCTTAATTGCGGATCTTTAAATGCCAAATTTGATGAACTTAAGATTCTTCTTCATTGTCTCGATACTCATGGATGCCTACCTAGTGTATTATGTCTACATGAGACTTGGCTAAACAATGACTGTGATCTATCTTTATTCCAAATTGACTCTTATAATCTAATCTCTCAGGGCAAAATATGTACAACGAAAGGTGGACTTGCTATATATATTAGAAACACAATTGAATTAATTCAAACTGATCTATACAAAAGTCTGAAGTCTATGAAGGTATGTTTATTGAAGTTAAATTAACAAATAATGTAAACAAACTAGTGATAGGAAACATATACAGGCCACCTAGGGATCTGAATGAAAATTACAAACCATTTATAGATGAGTTAACTTCTATACTTCAATATTTGCAAAGAATAAATCATGAGGTGGTATTATGTGGAGATTTCAATATCGATCTACTAAAAATACACGAAAAGTCAATGTTTGGGCGTTTGTTTGATATCACTACATCCCTAAGCTTTTATCCACAAATTACCCTACCTACAAGACTTTCGGCTCGACGTGGGACTATCATAGATAACTTCTTTCTAAAATTATCTAATACCGATATTAATATGTCAAACTCTGGAATAATTCCCACGAGTATTTCGGATCATTTTCCATACTTTAGTTGTTTAGATACCCTACATTGTAAAACTGAATCTATCCCAAATTTCATACAGGTGCGTGACCGGCATCCCGACGCTCTGAATCGTCTAAAGAAGGATATCAATGATAGTAATCTCTGCGAACTAATTATTACAGATACATACCCCAATGTCTCGTATTCTAAAATTCATTCTGCTATCCACACAGGTTTAGAGATGCACTTTCCAATCAAGACTGTTAAATACAATAAATATAAACATAAAAAGTCCCCATAGATAAGTCAAGGACTTGTACGGTCTATAAAAAACAGAGATCAAATGTATAAAGATTTTTTTAAAAAACCGCCTATTGAGAGTGAGCTCTATACTGTTCGACAAACTAATCTTAATACATATAACAGAATTCTAAAAACAAATATTCGCGTTGCAATAAAGGATTACTTTAAATCATGCTTTAATAAATATAAAAACGATATAAAAATACCTGGCGTACTATCAGTGGTATTCTAAATCGACTTAAAAAGAAAAATGAATTTCGCGATTCCTCGAAATTGACGGAGTAGTTATATGTGACAAAAATAAAATAGCAAACGAATTTAATTCATATTTTACGAATGTTGGACCTAAATTAGCCTCAAATATAACTAATTTACATGATGGATCATTTACGGACTATTTAAATAACACACTTTTACAAATGTTCTCCTTCAGTACTGTCACTAGTGATATGGTTTTGAAAATAATTGACAATTTTAAACCAAAACATATCTTTGGCTTTGATAGAATTTCGATGAATCTTTTAAAAAATATTAAAACTGAGATTTATCAACCAGTCTCTATGGTAATAAACTGTTCATTAACGACTGGTATATTTCCCGCCATTCTCAAAACTGCGAAAGTTATACCTGTTTACAAAAAAGATAATCCCTCCTTGTTAGAAAATTATAGGCCCATTTCCGTTTTACCGACAATATCGAAAATCTTTGAGAGAGTCATGTATGATCAAGTTTATCAATATTTTCAGTCTCATAACCTCTTCTATAGTAGTCAATATGGATTTAGGAAAAATCATTCAACCGAATATGCAACAATAGAGCTTGCTGATAAAATTCTTACTGAAATGGACAGAGGGGAAATCCCAATTACTTTACTTATGGACCTCTCAAAGGCATTCGATACCATAGATCATGCCATCTTATTACAAAAGTTATCTTATTATGGAATAAAGGGTACTGCTCTTGATTTATTCAAAAGTTATCTTTCCAACAGTTTGTTGCCATTGGAGAATATAAATCTGATTATGTTAACATCCAAACTGGAGTTCCACAGGGGTCTATTCTAGGCCCCCTGTTATTTATCATTTACATAAATGACATAATGGTAGCCTCCGCATCTTTTGAATTTATCCTTTATGCTGATGATACATCGCTATTTAGTACCCTCAGTATTTTCAGCTCTTTTCAATCCGTTGAGAAGGCTACATACCATATCAATTCTGAATTAGCAAAAATAGCAACACGGCCTTACGTTAACAAGCTTTCTCTCAACATAAAGAAAGCATGCTTCATGCAATTCCATCAACCACAAAAACATGTTACTATTCCAAATCTCCAAATTGAAAATAACAAAATTAAATGCGTAGATGAGTTCAATTTTCTCGGTATAATTCTAGATAAACATATGACATGGAACAAGCATATTCAGAAAATTGCTTCAAAAGTCTTTCAAACAGTTGGCATAACGAATCGACTAAAAAACTTTCTTCCCTCTATATCTTACCAGGTGTACCAAGTTTTCTGCATTACATGTAAGCTTTTTTTGTAATTTTTTACTTTGTATGACCTTCTGGTAGCATCACTGGTAAAAGTGTTTTTAATAAATTGAGGACAAAGCTTGCATTGTCGATTTTTGCAAGCTTTAACAGATTCGACTCCATGATCCCCAGCAGAAGGTTTTGGATTACTAACAGTTCCTTCCACTTCAGCATTAGCCTGACGGACGAACGGACATGAATGATGCTATAAGCTCGGCCACCTTAGGTCAACATGAATGGAGGGTGCTATTCAAACAAAGACATTGCCTTATCGATAGAAATATTGATGTTGTATTAAAATTACTTGACTCACTGGCACCAATTATTATCTGTGGATGTGGAGTGTGGGTCAGGGCCTAAATAATGATCTCATTCGTAAATGTTAAAAATTTAACTGTAGAGCAAGTGCACATCAATTTTTTTAGATTTATTTTAGGAGAACACAGTAAATTCTCTATTGTCAGTACAACAAGAAAAACTCGGCAGGTATCCAATCTAGGTAATAAGCTTTCTGTCATAGTGTAAAAAATCGGGTCAACCGACACACACGACAGCCGGACAATCTGGTTTCATAAAACCTCAAGCCAAATTATTGAATACTGCGCACGAATGTTATGCCCTGGACAGAACATCTAAAAACTGTGTTCATCAAGCTTGATATGGCCAGGTATTCGGGAAATATAGGTGGCAAAAATGTATCTCAGTGTATACAAAAACTTACAAATACTGCTCTAACTACCCAAGACAATAGTTATATCTCACACGTGGTTTGAATGGGAACTCGAACAAGTTAAGAGCCTAGTGTAAATTTTCAAAAACAAAAAGCTTTCGTAAAGCATTTTTGATTTAAACCATCCATGTTTAAAACGGGAATACAGCGTGGGGGCGGCGATTTTGCTTTGTTCCCTTCTAACTCTAATCAGTATTTTCGGTGGACAGTGACTTTGCCGGTCAGTATGAATGGGTCCGTATTGACCAGAATATGATGACAACCATTCTCCTGGTTGCCTCTGTGTTGGCTACAGCCGCAGCCGCGGCCACCCCATTCACCACCCATGCCGTGTACAGGGGCAACCAGCAGAACGTTTGTCATTATATTCTGGTCGATACAAACCCATTCAATCGGTATTTTCGGTGGACAGTGACTTTCGCGGTCAGTATGAATGGGTTCGTATTGACCAGAATATGAGGACAACCATTCTGCTGGTTGCCCCTGTGAATATTATAGAGAAAAGAGCCGACCTACCCTGCATTGTTGGTGCTGGAGTCCGAACCAAAACGGTACGATGCCATTTCTGTCAGCCGATGGACACAGTCCCTGAGTCCGCCTGGTATATGTAAATGCTTGCCACACAGGTAGTCACTTGTAAGATAAGATGAGTTTATTTCAGACATAAAAAGACCAAAGTATAAATACAAATAGGCAGTGACATAATAGTGATATATATATATATATATATATATATATATATATGTATATATATATATATATATATATATATATATATATATGTCCTGGCACAACTTAAAATCTGGTATAATTTCAAATTGTACCGGGACAAATTACAATCGCAATTTGTACCGGGACAAATTACGATTGCAATTTGTACCGGGATGATTTTAAATAGTACCAGTACAAGTTACAATCGTAATTGTCCCGGGACAACTTAAAATGATTTTCCTTTAGATTTCAAAATCAGGATTGGAAGTTATACTGGTATAATTTCAAATCTTTCCAGGACGATTTCAAATTATACCAGTACAAGTTACAATTCCAACTTTTTTAACATATTATATAAACAAACACAAGTGTGAATGTATATGTAATACTGAAAACTGATCTTTTCCATATTTATTAATTGTTCTCAATTTCATCTTTAACTAAATTGGTAATAACACAATACATGCACCTATCTATTCATAAATTTATTCCTATCTCTATATTATTTATAAAAGTCAGGAATATTTATACATGTATATTATTTACAAGTAATCTTCATTTACATGCATTAAGTTATTAAGACTTTCATTTTCTAGTGCTCCCTTTTCATAGGTACGTACTGCAATGCCCCATTTATGCTTGTCATGCAATTGTACAGGTTCGTCTCAGTTTTTTTACTGGAACTCTTTTTAATGATTTACAGCATGTATGCCAGATATTATTGTCATGCGACAATTTTAAGTTAACACAATTCTGTGTGGCTTGTTTTCAAATGATTTGTATTTGTCTTTTGCTATGCACATATGAAAGAAATAAAGTCAATCCAATAAATTAATCAGTACATATATGGCTAGGAAGAAGTGATGTATAGGGATAAGACAACAAAAATAGTAGTAAAAGAGTTGTTTTGTTCTCTGTTTACTTGTAACTGTCACTCCTTTCTCTCACTATCTCTCTGTGTCTTGGTTTAGTACAATGCCTAAGTCTCCCTGCTGATAGATCTTAGGGGTTGATTAAAAACAAATAATCCAATATAAAATTCCTTTGTAAACCACTTCATTTGATGCTCTTTGTCAAGACCTTTTGTCTAAATCCCAAAGTAGTGCAGGTGGACACTATTTTTCACACAAGCGAGTTTGCACTGACTAGCTGTTAGTGCTCAGATGCCAGCTTTGTTTTCACTGTTATCTGATTCCCTTCGCCTATCGCTAACTGTAATGGCTAGTGCAAGCTCAGATTTATAACATTTTCCACTATATTAATATGTTAAATGTCTGGTATCATAATATTTCTTGTAAAACATTTGTACATTAAACAAAATATATTCTTTTTCAGGTGCATATATTCATTTTGTCCCACTACAATTCAAAATCTTTCTTGGACGATTTCAAGTTATACCAAGACAAATTAAAATCTCTCTATGATACAATTTCAGTTTGTCCCAGTAAAATTTTAAATCTTTCTGGAATGATTTCAAATTATACCAGGACAAATTAAAATCTCTCTGTGATACAATTTCATTTTGTCCCGGTACAATTTAAAATCTTTCTGGGATGATTTCAAATTGTACCGGGAAAAATTACAATTGTAACTTGTCCTGGTATGATTTAAAATTGTCCCGTAAAGATATTAAATTGTCCCAGGACAAATAACGATCGTAACTTGTACCGATACAGTTGAAAATCATCCCGGTACAAATTACGATCATAACTTGTTCCGGTACAAATTGCGATTGTAATTTGTCCTGGTACAACTTGAACTTATACCAGATTTTAAGTTGTGCCAGAATATATATATATATATATATATATATATATATATATATATATATATATATATATATATATATATATATATATATATATATATATATATATATATATATATATATATATATATGCAGAGATTAAACAACTATGTTTGTACCACAATAAACTGTGTGTCGGCCATTATATACACAAAGTACACTGTCCGTCAACAGCTTTTATGCAACACAGGGACTCCTGATGTTTAATAAATTATGCATGGCGGGCAGGTCGACCGTTGGCTTGAGACTGTGGTTTACAGGCTAACACCAACAGTCGACCCGCCCTGTATGCATAATTTATGAAACGTCACGTGCCCCTATGTTATGCGAGGTCTATTTGTGTTGTGCCAGCGATTTTTCAGAAAGTGCAAGACTAAAAATATTACACATTGAAAATTAGTTCTTTCGGTTTCGATCAGCATTGCGCACGGCGACACCTAGCTTTTTACCAGGTGGCAGTACTCCAGATTGTACCGCGCACGCAGTTGGCGTAAAGCTTTGTGGTAAATTGACCGAGGCCAATTAGAACCCCAAGGAATAATAACGTGTCATCATACCACCTCAAATATTAGATGTATATATACATGTATATGTATGTATATGTATATATATATATATATATATATATGTGTGTGTGTGTGTGTGTGTGTGTGTGTGTGTGTGTGTGTGTGTGTGTGCCTATCCTACATGCGTTGCACACTCAAAAAATCTTACTATCATTAAAATATATAACATTGACCATGGTCCTGACTGACATGATGCAGAACACTTCCAGGAGGTCTCAAAGATATTCTGAGCATTGCGAGCGTCAGTAATTGTGGTAATCATACTCTAGACTTAATGTTATCACATAACAATTAGATAGGTTTCTGTACATAACTATCGTGTACGTGGAACTCGATATGATCTGTGTAAAATTGTTTAAAGGTAATGCATTTCAATTGCCAAGACTCATTATATATGAGAGTCTCTTCGTATGTATCCCCCTCGAAAAAATTTGACCTCAGCTGACATTAACTGTAGGCGGGCCTCTTTGTTCAAATGGTCACACTCCATTGATGTTTGAATTTCGATCTAACGAGAGTTGACAGATTGAATTCAGATAATTAACTTCGCTATATTGGAAAAAATGGAATGCATCAACGTTGAAAAACGCATTATATTTTTTCAAATCAGCCCGATGTGTTTGGTGTCACAGTTGATACCTAGGCTATCTTTAACGTATCATCGATTCAAACTTGAACATATGTTTGCTAAACAGCAACAAGAAAACATTACACAACTTGATAGTTGGTCTTTAGTAAAACGTTTGTTTGTGCCTGGTCAGTCTCAGAACTTTTAAAATCTCTAAATCAGCAGACTCCCGCCAAAATAGGGAGACTGGACAGGTATGCATATGACTATATCATAACGCAGACTAAATCAATGCCTTAATAAATACATGTAGCCTTGCAGGCCTACATTTTGTCAGTATATATTGTGAGCATATGGTGAGTGTGTCGGTCACTCAACTTGAGTCTCAAGTCAAGAACATCTGTCACTCTGTCGTAAAACGTCAAATTCCTGAGGAATTGTACCACCATATTCTCCATCCCCTGGCAAATAATTACACCAATCATGACTAGAGTTAAAGACACACCCTTTTACAGCAATTTTATCAAATAATCAGCTCAAAGCACACTTACACTTCTGTTGCACGGTTATTCAATTCGCTGTCCAGATTCTTCGTGAATGTGAGCCACCTTGCTGCTTTTAGTTTGGGTTACCGAAGCGCCACCATATTCTGGTGCCCAGTCAAACTGCACTTATGTTGTAATTTAATGTAACAGGGTACCGGAATTTAGTGTGTCACAATACTATATGGATGTACTTTGCTTACATTTATCAATTTTCAAATGAACGGGTGATCGGCGAGACAAATTCTTAGCGTGGGAATTACGAGACGCAATTTCGAGTTCTAAAACTCGAAATTGCGAGTTTTTCTTGTAATTTTGGCTTAAAACTTGTCATGGATATACCTTGTCAGGAGTTCGGTAAATATTATCAGTAAGTATCTGGGCATGTTCGTTTACGGTCAGCTCAGCTCTGCCAGTCTTGGCTCAGTTCAAGCTGCAAGTTAAGTTCAGTTAGTGAAAAGGCCTCTCACTTGGCCTGTTGCTCGTTGTCGGCGCGCTGTTTATCAGTTTCCTGCATTAATTAACAGACAAAAGGATGCGGACTGCCATGAAAAGCTTTTGGAGTGCCGATTACATGTGGATAATGTCAACCATGTATATGACAGCAGCTGCTGGAGTAATATCAATCAACATGTACAGCCCAAGTTACCCTAGGGTCAATTTTAGAAATGCTATTTTTGACTTGATTTACGTATCAGAGCTACCGTGACGGTGAGGATATATATGTATCATTATCAGATCCTGCTACCACAACTGGCATGTGATCAAAATGTATTCGCCTGCAAGGTTGTGAGATGATCTTGGTTTTCACAGCTTAACCAGCTGTCACTTCTTCGTCCAAAGTACATTAAAAGGGAGATTGAATCATGAGTGATGAGTACATTAATACTATCCTGTGTGAAGAACAGAATTTAGGTTTTCCAGTGCATGCATATATATATATATATATATATATATATATATATATATATATATATATATATATACTATATATATATATATATATATATATATATATATATATATAGTATATATAATGTGTGTATGTGTGTATATATATATATATGTATGTGTGTGTGTGTGTGTGTGTGTCAATGTAAATAGAGTATATGGAGTGGAGTAGCTGCTATTGAAGACCACACCACCATCGGCAGATCAATGAAAGTAGCAACGGGTAGTTCACCAGAGTTCAATACATTAAAAATGATATAAGTAAATTTATAAGCAGCAGTCTCGGTGGAAATAGAGAACCATACATGCATGGCTGAGAGTGAGTTACTATTTTTCTCTCACGAGGGATCGCTGTTGGTGTGGAACATCACTCACGGAAAATACACGACTGATGTTCCACGCCAACAGCGATCACCTCGTGAGAGAAAAATTGTATCTCACTCTCCAGCCATGTAAGATTTTGTTTATTCTCTATGTTTAATTGGGTATTCATCGCCGAAAAATATACCCTGGGCCTACTTTCAACGCCGAACTGGTGTGCCCTGCTTGTTCACGTTCGTGACGGTTATTCCACATCATGCGTGATGCAAACACCGCTCGCGCACATTTGATTTTGTCTAAATGTCTATGCATCACGTCACTGATCCAGGAGCGTCACTATGTTTAGGTCATGTGAGTTACAGGGAGTTGCTACTTTTGAATTTCACTCTACAAAATGATAATTCACCATCAAACATAAAATAACGTAGCTTTCCTATAAACCCATGCTGGCTTTTGTGCAGTAAATTATGTGAGGTGAAGTGAGAAAAGATTTGGTTATAGACAGCTTTCTCAAGAAGTTTTGAGAAAGATAGTAGAGAAATGGGCCTTTGGTTATCAAGAATGTCGTTATCACCCTTTTTATATATGGGCAGAACTTTGGCAAATTTTGAGCTTGTCTGGAAAAAGTGGAAAGATTCCAGTTTTTAAAAACTGATTAATAGTAAGGGGCCGTTCACAAATTAAATAACGTTTTTGGGGCGCCATTTTACCCCCCCTCCCCATTACACGATGTAATGCTGGACTACCCCCCCCTGTAATTATTATGTAACGCATATCCCAGAACCACTTCCCCCTCAAATATTTATTACAATCACCAGTTTCTTGCATGCATGCACTAAAAACGTGCCCCATGGTATGTGTGATAAAGTAGACACAGTTTTTTTTTTTTTTTTTTTTTTTTTTTAATTTTCTTAACTAAGACCAGGCATCAAACCTGAAAGACAACAAGCGTAATCGTCCGTTGACATTGGGGACCGTTCACAAATTACATAACGCTTTTGGGGGCTATTTTTACACCTCTTTTTGGGGGCTATTTTTACACCCCCCCCTCCGTAACACCGTTAAATGCTGGACTACCCCCCCGCCCGTAATTATTACGCAACGCCATCCCATACCACCCACCCACCCACACACACACACATTCATTAATATCATCTAAATTATACTGTTCTAGTTTTGAATATAGTACAGTTCTGTGATGGGTAAATTTAATGCAGTCAAGCAAGAAGTGTAACTCATCTTCGACCTGGGGTACTGAACAGTAGGTGCAAGTTCTATCTGGCACCCGTGTGATCATATGATGGTTCTCCACTGCTTTAAAATGGGTCAACGCAAGCTGTGAACTCTCCGGTTCCCACCGAGAGCCTTCCGTTTAAGAGCCCGCAAAAGTGATGAAAATGACAGCATTTGGAGAGAAAAATGGCTATTTCTGTGTTTTCATGCACTTTTCATGAAAGTCGCACGGTCACAGAGGTCTGGGGGTTGATACCCATGTCAACGACACAATGCATTGCAACATAATTATCAGTGACATCTTTTGGTGATCTGTATATGTTTTCAAGGATGATTTTCTATGGATTTTTGTCGCTATTGTCGCTTCAATAAATTGGCCCTCCCTGATATCGGATTCTTTATAGATGGATTAAGTTTTGTAATTGAAACACTTCCCTGTGCATATTGCTAGGCCACCATGGGCTGAGCATATATTACCATGAACAACCCAGTTATAACGTTCTAGTTGCAAGGCCATGTCTCTTGGAAACATGTTGCACTAAACTAAATGGTTTGCTTTTAAATTCTCAACTAGTATTTTGATCTGATCGAATTATGCATTTAAGGATGCACAGTTGAGGATAAGTATAGTAGATTCTTTTTTGCTTGTAAAGCTATGGTGAGATCATCTATGCTGAGATATGAAGAAGGTTGCATTACACTTGGCTCTGAATCCAAAGACTCGTCGCTCTTCTCTGTTAAAGATTTATGTGCTAATGAATTTGCTTCCATTCCTCCAAAATAATTAAGAATATTACAATTATTTGTGTTGATCTCTAAAAATAGATTGCCAGTTTCTGAATACAGGATCATGCAACAGGTTATCGATGTATAGGCTGCACATTGGAATGTTTAAGAGTATTTAGGCCTGGCATAGGCCTACATTTGTTTTTGCTGAATATTAGGCTTGGTGGACCACAAATGGCAGATCTATACGAAAATACTTGAGTCAAACAAAAGTAAACGTTCATAAGGAAAATGAAAAAAATATAGGGTAAAAGGAAATATAGCAAAGAGGCAAAAGTAGCTGACGAAACAACCGTCAGCGAAAGACGACATGCCTTTTGTAGTAAAAGATCAGGAAAGGCATTCACTGATGAAAGTTTGTTTCCAATGGCTTATATCCTTTTCCTTTTGGTTTATACCCAAAGAAACTTCCAGTGCCTCTCCCCCCCCCCCCCCATGACTTTTATCGGAAGCTTAGTAGGCCTAGACGTCCTCAACTTTATTTAGAAATAGCCTAGTTAAAGTAATGATAAAGCAGTGTATTGAATTTGTCAACCTTGATGACGGTATTTTTTCTGTAATGTTTTGTATCTGAAAATAATGTAAGCGTTACATAGGCCTAACACAATATTTTGTAAACCCACCCACCCCCTGTAACGCTCTGTAACGCTTGTTTAGCCCACCCACTCCCTGAAGCGTTACGTTATTTGTGAACGTCCCCCAAGACCAAAGGAAGCGTTGTACTTATAGATGCGCTTATATATTTCAAGTGTTTCATTGAAATATTGTCATTTCTTGAGCTAGTTTTAGGTTTAAGATCATTGCTGGTTTACTCTATGTCGCGTGGAGCTACATGCGTAAAGGCGTAAATCCTTTCTTCAATCTGGTTGGTACCATAATTGAAAAAATGGGCAACATGACAAGACATGCCGTCCCAAGTTTTTTTTTTTTAATCAATTTTGAATTTTTCGAATTGACTATAATTGTATTTCTTAAGTTAGCGGATGTACCTGTCAGGTATTCGGTTTTAAACCTTTAAATTATGCTTGCGAGTAAAATCAAGGGGCGTGTCAATTCTTATGCATTTCAGTTGTTCGTATAAGTTACCCCGAAATTGAATAGATCTTTGTGTAGTATTTGTCATGCAAGGGGATCACTTGTGCCTTTAGATATTGTACTTAGCAGTTTTAATTGGTTTATGTTTTGTATCTGTAATAATATTTACTAACTTACTGAAATTTTACATGGGGGCGCTACGTAAATTTTAATGCAAGGCAAGTGAAAAATATAGATAATTATCATAGTAGGCCTAATATAGGTATTAGACTTTAATCCAAAGACCTCTGAATTAAGTATATATATATATATATATATATATATATATATATATATATATATATATATATATATATATATATATATATATATATATATATATAAAATGCATATCGTGCTTGAATAGCGAAGCGTATTACGCCGCAGGCCCGTTCTGCCAGACAAGGGATTGAATTGAACACAATTGGGAACATATTGAAGTGACACAGGTTTTTTCGGAGGAGTGGTTTTATCAGCAGTGTTTTACCCGGTCTGCAAAATCATGGAGAAGGGCCTACCATCAACAGGAGTCTGTTCAACATGCTCCCTATGTAACCAAATTCCACAGGCCGAGAGAGTCATGCTCATCAGCGGCAGTTCCAAATAGGGTCCTGCTTTGCTTGCAGAAACATGGTGGTCATACCCGTCACTGATGTGTGCAACCTTCATACAAACAAAATAAACATTTTCAGGACCGCCACATCTTCCTCCAAAGAGTTAATAAAAGTACATTTACAATAAATACCCTCCCCCCCCACACACACACACAGAACCAGGCAGAGGTAATACAACCACATCTATCATTAATACACCCCACTCCCGTGATTAAAAACACATTTATAACTAATAAAATAATTGCAAATCTCTCTGGTTGCCTTCAAAATGAGAACAGTTTGAAATGCAGCACTTTGCCATGGTTAAACATAATCTGATGTTTGTGTGAAAGCTTAATTTACATAAATTAAAGTGCTACAACTTTGGTTCTTAGTTCATTGGATGTGGCCATGTCAAAAACTTATACAGTAGAGTTTGAATGACACCACTATCTATAATACTTTTGTTTTAGTTTTGAAATTATTCAACATTTTAATTTTGTGTTTTTGCCTTATTTGCATCAATTAAAAGCCTACAACTTTGGTTTATGGTTCACTGGATGCCGCTATGTCACATACCTACACAGTTGGAATGGCACCTCTATGTACACTAGTTTTGAAGATAATCAAGAATTAAGTTTTGTATACTCATCTTATTTCTTAAATTAAAATTGTACAATTTTGGATCACGGTTCATTGGATGCAGCAATGTCACAAACCTATAAATTGAAGTTGGAATGGCACCTCTATCTATAATGGATTTGCAGCTATTCAAGATTTAAATTTTGCATATTCATTTAATTTACATAAGTTGAAATTCTACAACTTTGGTGCATGGTACATAGGATGCGGCTTTGCCAAAAACCTTTAAATTGAAGTTGGGTATGGCATCTCTATGTATAATATTTTAGAGATATTAAACTTTTAAATTTTTCAATACCTCTAATTTGCATAATTTGAATTTTACAACCTTCATTAACTTGCCATTATATTGGCAGGGGTCACAAACCAATATGCTCATTGAAATTTTGTGTCTATCTTAAAAAGTCTTGAAGATATGGAGTTTTAAAAAAAAATTGCTCTTAATTTGCATAATTTTATACATCATGACTATTCCAAACCAGATGCTCAATTGTACTGGTAGCTCATTCACCATGGCAACTTTGGTGATTTTCTGAAGAATGGTGTCCGAGAAAACTCCGGACAAATTTGGTCGCAAAGAAGAAAGAAAGAACTAGAAAAGAAAATTTGCTTCACAGCAAATTTCTCTAGGTGCCTTCAAAATGAGAACCGTTTGAAATGCTACGCTTTGCCCATGTTCAACATAATCTAAATTTTGTGTATTACCTAATTTGCATAAATTTGAATGCTACAACTTTGTTTCTTGGTTCATTGGATGTGGACATGTCACAAACTTAAAAACTGAAGTTTGAATGACAATTCTATCAATAATAGTTTAGAAACTATTCAAGATCTTAATTGTGCGTGTTGTGTCTAATTTGCATAAATTGAAAACCTACAACTCTGGTTCGTGGTTCATTGGATGCGGTTATGTCACAAACCTTCAAATTGAAGTTGAAATGGTAAAGTAAAGTTGAGATGATACCTCTGTCTATAATAGTTTTAAAGCTGTTTAAGATCTAAATTTTGTGCATTCACCTCATTTGCGTAAATTAAAAGTCTACAGCTTTGGTGCATGGTTCATTAGATTCGTCTTTGTCACAAACCTACAAACTGAAGTTGGAATGGCACCTCTAACTATAATAGTTTTGAAGTTAATCAAGATTTAAACTTTGTGTATTCGACTCATTTGCATAAATCCAAATCTTACAACTTTGGTTCATGGGCCATTGGATACGGCTTTGCCACAAACCGATAAATTGAGTTGAAATGGCACCTCTATCTATAATAGTTTTGCAGATATTCAGCTTTGAAATTTTTCAATGCCTCTAATTTGTATAAATTAAAATCCAACAACTTTGGTTCATGGTTCATTGAAAGCGGCTTTGCCACAAACCAATAAATTGAACTTGGAATGGCATCCCTGTCTGTAACAGTTTTGGAGATGTTCAAGTTAAAAATTTTTCAATGCCCCTTATTGGCATAATTTAAAATTCGACAAGTTTTATTTACGCTTCATTATATTGGCAGGTGTCACAAGCCTATACATGCACATTAAAATTGCAATAGTCTGAAAGATATGGAGCTGTTGAAATTTTAAATGCCCCTGATGTGCACAATTTTAAACACCATGACTATTCCAAACGGGATGCACAATCTCACTGGTAGGTCAGTCACCATGGCAAGTTTGGTGGTTTTCAGAAAAATAGTGCCCAACAAAAAGTCCGGGCAAATTTGGATGCCATGGAAAGAAAGGAAGAAGTAAAGAATCCAAGGAAAAACTAAAAAGGAAGATATTCGCAGCAAAATTGAAGTTGAAAATTTTGAAAGGAAAACTAGAAACGAAGATTTGCTTCGCAGCAAAATTGGCTGGGCGCCTCCAAAATGAGAACACTTTGAAATGCTACATTTTGCTATTGTTCAACATAATCGAAATTTTGTGTATTAGCCTAATTTGCATGAATTAAAATGGCACAACTTTGGTTCCTGGTTGATGGAATGTTGCTGTGTCACAAACCGTAGGTAATCCTGCGGAAGACTGCGTATATTGAAATGACATACGGAGAGATCATTTTAAGTATTGAGATTCGTCCCTGGGTTAGGGTGCACGTCAGCAGACGTAAACTTGCCATCAATGTCAGTGTATCATCAGCAATTCTCATAACATTGATAACTAACATTTCCAAAATCAAAATAATATGAGACATTTTAGCCTGGTTCTGATTGTGAAGCAAAATAAATTTTATAACAGTAGTAGACATAGAAATCAACATTGTAACATAAAGGCATATCAGGACACAGTATAATACATAGTACAGTTAATGTGTCTCGCAGACATAGGTGTGACCACTTAAAACTCAAACCATGTCAATTTTACACAATGAGTGAATATTAGTAGAAAAAGTACATTGACATGCGGGCATAAAAATAGTACATGTATTTTGTACAATGTTCACAGCTGCAAAACAAATTAACTCTTTCCGTCAACATCTCATGCATGAGCAGTCTGAAGATACATAATCCCATATGACCCCATTACTCTATACTGAGTGCATCTTTTGGAACTCTACAGGTGATGATGCTGTTTTGTGTCAAGCGTGTCGCACATCTGCACTTAGAGACAAACTGAGATATGCAAAAACACCTGTGTTTACAGATACATATTTACATTGGTTTAGAATTCTCCCAGGCCTATGCGAAGCATTGGACTACAATTTTCATTCAGAATGCCGTGAATATGCAACCCATCCACGTGTAATTGTTTGCACCTGTTGCCACACATTCACGTGCCTGTCCAACCAATGAACAATGCCTGAAGAAATGAAGCTCCTCACACATAAATCCCCGGAAATCAACGTAACACGTGGAACGACCAGTTTCATGTAACTCTATGCATTGAATAGGCTAATTTTTGGTGTTTACAGTGAATAATTTAACTGTAAAACAGACAGGTGATGGTGGTGGTTACCAAAAAATAAATGGGATAAATGTAATGTATGTTTACTTGTGTAGGTAACATTACATGGGCCGTTTGTAGCCTTGCGCATTGCCAAGCCACGCAGAAAAAGCTGTCTGGCGAGTAGTAACTGGACTTTGCCATGGTATACCTTAATGACAAAATAGTCATACCAAATAGTTTTAATATCTTTTTCACAAACATTAGTCCGACCTTGCCAAGAAAATCGCAAAACCAACGGGCCTTACTTTTAAAAATTATTTAACAGAGAATCATCAACAAAGTTTTGAATTTAAATCAATAACCAAGGAGCTGGTAGAAAAGGTCAGATGAATTGAGACCTAAAACTAGCCAAGGTCTTGATGGTATCTCAACTAAGCTTCGCAAAGAAATGAAACAAGCAGTGCTTATGCCTATCACTACAGTTATATACCAAAGTTTAAAAACTGGTATCTTCCCGGAAAAATTTAAAATAGCAAGAATAATTCCACTGTACAAAAAAGGATGATAACACATTTTTTTTTTCAAACTACTGTCCTATGTCAATAATACCAGCGATTTCTATTTTTTTAAACGTTATGTTTAAACAACTTTTTCAGTACTTCCGTGATTTTTAGCTCTAATATTTCAGGATAATATGAATTCAGAGAAGGCCGTTCAACTTAATTGCCTTCAGCAGACCAAGTAAATAATATTGTGGAAAATATGGATGACGGGAAAACTCCTATGAGTATTTTTCTTGATTTATCCAAACCGTTTGATACGCTCAATCACAAAATACTTTTGCACAAACTGAAATACTACGGGATGAATGCCTTATCCTTAAATCGAATTTAAAGTTGCTTACAATTGTCAAATCGCAAATAGTATGTGGACTTTGATGGCACAAACCCTAACTTCCAATTACAACTTGAGTACCCCACGCCAGGGCTCCATATTGGGTCCTCTTTGTGACAAGAAACTATAAAAGAAACTTCGTAAATCAAGTAATATGCATATTGCTCAGCCAAGTCTTAGTCCTGACATTCCGAAACTTATAAATAACTCTGATCAGATGATCACTGAAAAAATTCACACGCATAGTCTACAAGGTTTCAGGCCCGGATCCAGGGAGGGGGGGGGGAGGGGTTCTCTGGGGGCACGTGCCCCGCCTTCAGCTGCCCCCCCCCTTTTTTTTTTTGTCACAGCATCCCACCCCAATATCAGTATTTGTTTACAATCACCAGTCAATTCACTGTTATGATCTGCTGATCTGGAAACAACGTAAATGGGATGGTTATAACAACATTAACATCCTGACCAACTGGCTACTATAGCGGTAGTTGCATAGCAACCAGACGGATGAAGTGGTCGGATTCTGAGCCAGGCATCTTTATAAACTGAACCACAGACTTAGAAGAGTCCCTTGCATTGACATCGTGTTATCACAGTTGACCCCAAAAGTTTCTAGCTGAAAAGTATGGCAGATATTCGTCAATATTTCACATTTGTAAAAGTGGCAAGGCAGGAATCAGCAGTTCCAGCTCAGTGTGTTTTCATTTACAATGTACAGCACGCCACCTTCAAATCAGTTTCTGTGCTAAGTACAGGTTTCTCTTTGGTATTTTACTGTGTATTAAAACATGTAGAAAGTTTTTGAAAAAAGGAACATGCATTAGGGACTGTATGGTCAAATTATATCACTTAGTGATATAATTTTATTTGAAAGTTCTGTCACTCTATTGTATACTATGCAGTTCATACAGATCATGTCATTTTTGTGGACAAAAGTATAATTCATTTAGAACAGAGCAGTTATAGTACCCTCGTGGCAAAACAAAAGTGGCCATGTGAATCTTGTGAAAGTAATGTAATCGAAAATTAATGTGAGTCAGGTGTCATCAAAGAACCACCATAAATGTGTTTAAAGCCAGTACCACTGAATACACTGTGTTGTTGTGTTCCCAACTAAGCTCATGTGCGTGCAAGTATAGATTGCATAAAAATTACAACTTTAAATAATGATATTTTACTAAAAAAACTCATCAAATGAGCTCAAAATGCACCATTTTGCATGCCAAATTCTCAAAATTTTACGGGGGAAGGGGTGTCCCCCGGACCCCCTTACATATTTTTGGTCTTTATGTTTTACCCCCCCCCCCCCCCCCACACACACACACGCACAGATCCTGCACCCGCCTTTGGGTTTTTCAACACATATGAAATCTCACTTTCTAAACAGCTATGAATATACTTGTTCTATACAAAACTGTTATATGCGCAAAGAAGATTGATGTGAAGTATGAAGATACAATAATATGGTTGTTAAGCAATTAGATCCACATGGCAATATTATCTTGGTTTACGTAATGACATATTAATGTTATGTAACTATACTTTATTATTTTGAAAAGGTTATAGATAATATACTATGTAATTCACCAAGGTGCACAGCCCATGCGACTGCAACATTACTACAGTGTTTCGGCATGGGTGTCCTCGACCAGTGTGGTTTATATGTGTCGATTGTGTACAAATTTGTATATTTATATGGTCACAAGAAATATGAATGTGAATGTATATTTATATGGTCACAAGAAATGTGAATGTGAATGTGAATCTGGGTACTTCGTCCGTTTCTCCTGGTATACCCATTTCATATCAAAATCATAAAAAGGACTGCCTAATCTGGTGACAACTACTTAAAAAATATGAAAAAAGGATATGCGCCGCTGTGGCATAAGGGCCGCGACACACTGTAGGCTTAGGGAATAATCAATCAAGTTTCCATGGAGTAGGTTCATCCACCTGAGGACGTTTCATACTTCTCCGTTTGTTTGACTATGTGGCCTCGAAATCATTCATATAGGAAACTAGCGCGCTTATATTTGATAGTTCAGCTGTTGGCTTCCAGAGGTCTCTGTTTCCAGAAAAAAACTCCCGTCGGTCCACATTCCAGCTGGTCCACCCAAGGACGTGGGGCGAAAAGTAGCACCTTTAACACTGATAACAGAAGAATGTAATGCCATGTTACGAAAGCATACGTAACCATGCAAGACACTAACCGAACAGGTACGCACAACATAGACGATGAAGTGCATTTTAAATGATAAAAATTGGTTCCGCTTATCTGCTGCAGATCTGCCATCTGGAGACCATTTGGGCCACGCATCAACCCTTACCCCGCTTTCCGCCCCGCTGTTTTCACCCCTTTAAATAGTGCACCTAAATTTTGCTTTACAGACTTAGAACAGTAATAATTCACTTTACAAATGTTTTATGGAGAGGGCACAGAGAAAGCCCAAGATACACGCAAAATTAGGACATGCATGGGGGGTGGGGTATCTCATTATCTCATCTGTCACAGGCTCGACGGTGTCAGTTCGTTGTGTTTGTTTATTTGAATTACAGTAACACCTCCGCAAGCCGACTGCCTTGGGATCATAGGGTGTTGGAATTTATGAGCAATTATGTATGTAAACTGTAAAGTGGTACATTGCTTGACTGAGGGGAACATTAAACGGGAAGTGTTGAAACGGAGGCAACGATTTAATATAGGTCACGGCCAACATAACATTTGACACATTTATTTGGTGTCTTCACTCGTAAAATGCTATGAGGGCTCACATTTACCAATTTGATAAAGGCGAATACTAAGCTTTGTCACATTATGAACTCTCAAAGTTGTAAGAGCAAAAATAAATGTGTTCACCAGAATTACTATGATGCTTTCAACTTCGACTCCAACCTCCCCCCCCCCCCCAATTCAAAGAATGAAGAAGAAAAAAAACCAAAACACTTCCACACGAGGGATATCAACATTGTCAGGTGTATATGTTCTGAGCAATATAGACATGATCAATTCTCGAACTGATTCTGGTCCCAGAGTTGTTTCAGGGATATCTAAATGCATATTCACCCTTCTCATCAATATGGAAGTATTGCGTTGAGGAAGAAGGTAGGGGGTCAATACTTGGAACTGCGACACATTTTTGTGTGCAAAAGGTGAAAACATATACAAAAACCTGGAAGTAGAAGTCCAAAGTGTTGAAAGTAATGGGCGGTTGGAGCCTCCTGCCTTCTGCTTATGAGAAGGCTGCATATTGAGTAGACCGTGGTGAATCGATGTTTACACATTTCTGTTAGGTTTATCTGGACTAAGATGAACAATCTTACAAATAGCACTGCGAGCAGAATGAGAACTATTCAGGTAAACATGCAGTTCCTGCACATGTATTCAGAAGGCCTCTTCTTGAAGAAGTTATGTACAACACAGGTAATGTAATCCAGTTTCACTCTGTTAACTCATTCCATATTATGGTCACAGGCCTTGGTCAGTGGTTCTGGCACTGCCTGGCAAGTTATGCTGCAGCTGCCCTTGCAGCAACTGCAGCATGACTTGCCAGGCAGTGCCAGAACCACTGACTTAACACTATAGGCATGTTGGTACTTGAACGAAAGCTCTTTTTATGAAGAATTTAAATACGCAATTGTCATCTTAAATCTAGGTAAATATATGGAAAAATCAGGTACTGGTATGGAATGAGTTAAATTCCAAAGGGAGGCCAAGTAAAAACAAATTAATATATAGGGGCCTAATATTGTGGTCAGTTTTTTGTGTGTATCTGAGTACAGGTATTATATGTCCGAAATTATTTGTGAAATGTGCAGCATATTAAAAAATCACAAAATGACAAAACCAAGGTCTACAGAGGCATTTGGTCCAAAGCCTATACATTGTAAATTTGGAACAATAGTACCAAATTAAAGTGAATAACATTTCAGTTAAATCTAATAAATGAACCAACAAAAAACATTCTCTGCCTAATCTCCTCGGCTAACAGAATGTAACAATGAAATACAATTTAATAGAACATTATAAGTGTCACAGTTATGCTTTTACTGTCAAACTTCACTGGAATCACAGCTTTCTACATTAATAAAGAGTCTCTTATTCCTGTAACACAAACCTGATGATTAATTGAAAGTAAATAAAAAGGAAAAAAAGGCAGATCAACAAAAACATAAGTCATTCCTTTCTGTTTCTGTACGACAAAGAAGACATGCACATACGCATGATGTTGGAACTTCACTTCACCATTTTCTACCATTTCACTTATTTAGGATCAACTAAACATGGACCTGACACTAGTAGCATTATAGCTCCAATCCTCCTATTGCAACTCGTAGTTTGGCCTGGTGCAGTTCTAGAATCATTCGGCACAATTCCGGAATTGACACATTTTTGGAATTCTTTAGATATGCAGCAAGATTCCAGAAATGTGCATATTCCCCTTTTGCATGGAACCTACCTTTCCGAACAGAAAAAAAAAAAGAGGAAATTTTAGCATGGTTACTGTCCCAAATAATTTCCAATTGGAAAGGATTGAGATGAGGTGTTTCAGAAACATGGATAAATCCCAGCCAAAGTGTTGTGTATGTAAACCATCATCTGTTAAGGGCATTACATGTGCATTTTCCCCTGTATATGGGAAGTTGAGAAAATGATAATACATAAAAAGAAGAAGAAAAGCCTTGCTTTTTAGAAGAAAGCAATTCAGAGTTGTTTACGGTTAAGTGGCTTTCACCATGTTTATGACTATCATTCTTATTGCCAAAAGAACCATGCACTGGCAAACATATTCTCAGAGGAAATGTAATGCTGAATTCATGTCTGCTTACTTACATATATATGTATATTGATTTCCAGTTCAATATGGCAGAGTAGAAGAACAACTACACAACTAATATGGAGGAACAGGTGAAGCTGCTGGAAAAGTTATGTGGTTTAGCAGAGCCCGACAGAGTTGATGCTGAGGGAAGGACAACTTTGTTAAACCAAAAGTCAGCTCCATTGGGACAGAGGTCCCCTGATACACAGGGATCTTACCATACTCTGAGACAAGTGGCTGTTGAGGGACATGGGCAGAGGATTTTTGATGGACATGGACACAGGTTTGGTGACACATGGAGACATTCCATGCTGCCACAGGCAGTGGGACTTATGTCTTGCAATGCTTTGGGACAACCGGGTGTGCAAGATCAAAGTGGACCAAGACATGCTCTGATGCAAGATCATAATATACCAGGACAGCTTATGTTGTCAGATAATAATGTACTGGGACGTCCTTTGATGCAGGATCTTCATTTGCCAAGACCAACTTTGGTGCCAAATCTTTATGCACATAGTCAGACTGTGTTGCAAGATCATAATGCACCAGGACAGCTGATAATGCCTGATCATTGTAGACAGGGACAGCCAATGATGGTAGATCATAATGCACCCCGACTGCCAATGATGTCAGATCATAATGCTCCGGAGCAGCCAATGATCCAACATAGTGCATCAAGACAGCCTGTGGTACCAGATAATAAGGTACTAAGGCAGTCTGTGGTGCGAGATCTTAATATTCCAGGCCAGCCTGTGATGTCAGAAAATGGTGCACCAGGACACAGATCATATGATGTGCCAAGATTGCCTGGGGTGTCAGATCATAATTTATCAAGACAACCTATGGTACCAGAAAATGGTGCACCAGAACACAGATCTTATGATGTACCAAGACTGCCAGGGGTGTCCGATCACACTGCATCAGGGCGACCTGTGGTGTCAGAATGTGGTTCACCTGGACACAGATCTTGTGATGAACAAGGAAAATCGGTGGTGCCAGACCAGGCACTAGGACAGCCTATAGTGCCAGACCAGGCACTAGGACAGCCTATAGTGCCAGACCAGGCACTAGGACAGCCTATAGTGCCAGACCAGGCACTAGGGCAGCCTATAGTGCCAGATGATAATTCCCCTATGGAGCCAGTGGTGCACGATAACCGTTCATCTGGACCTCTCATCAGGTCTGACTGTGATAAACATAGTAAAATAGAGGATTCTAGTCATGAAACAATTTCAGCTGCACATATTTATCCTGGAAGCTCAGCATATAATAAAGAAGGGTCACAAAGAAAGCCTGAGGAGGACTACCTAGCCCATACAATGAGTATCTATGGAAAACATTCTGTGGATAAGATTGCTCCCAGCTTTCAGTCTGGTGGTATCCAGAAAGTGCTAAATGAAGATTGTCCGCCCGATCTGAGCACTGGCACAAAAGGCATTGAGAATGATCAGCACAACAGGCAGTCATCTGTGGATGGTACTGCACACAATAAGCAGCCATGTACAGCTTTACCGTTTGGAGGGGGTTCACCAGAAAGACAGAAGAGCCAGACTGATGTTGTACAAGAGGGAGGTGGAGAGGGTAGAACAGCAAGTAGTACACATGGGACAGAGAGAGAGGAAAAGGGTGAGATATCATCATGATCATAGAACCCACACACATATGCAAGTGTATAAAGTTACAGATCACTGTTATGGTTAAAGTGGATGACTTTCCAATCTCTGCTAACTGTATGTTTACATGGTATAACATTCCTGATGTATGTATATGCTCATAGATGGAGATAATCAAAATAATCAGTTTTATGAAAAATGGGGTCATAATTTATGCAAACTTGTCAAACAGTGAGACCTTTTTGGATGCAGACTGCTTTTACTGTACCAAGATAATTCAGCAGGGCAATTAATAAATATACTGTTGATGTACAGTTAAGCCCATCTAAAAATTAAGAGCCAAATGCATTTTTTGTGTTGCAAAGTGTTGTACTGGTAAAGGTTGTAAAAGATTTGCAAAAGGTTGCCAAAGGCTTTGTAAAAGGTTGACAAAGGGTTTCAAATGGTTGAAAGGGTCATAGACCATTTCAAAGCATTTCAACATATTAATCAATAAGGTTGAAAAAGTGTGTGAAATGGCTCACATTGTTAACCATTAGAGAAAGGTTTAAAAGTTTTTAAATGCAATAAGAGGAAATGGTTGGGAAAGTGTTAGAAGTATGTTTGAAAAAGGTTTGCCTTTTACTCAAAAAGTTGGAAAAACGTTGCGAAAGGTTGATGTGTTTGGTGACTGTTAAGTTTAATGTTGGCTTAACTGTATGCGGGAATGAAATATGAAGCATATAAATACATGTAAAGTTGTGAGAGAGTGGTACAGTATATTAAAAAGCATTATTATAAGTGTTGCAAGACTACATCTAGTCTGGAGCAAAATAGTAGACCATAACGCCCTCAAATTCAGTTCAGCATATTCCGTCTTGGATTAAATTCTGGGCTAGGCTGACAGGTTTTCTTGCTTGGGTTGGCATCAAGTATTAAGCGCATAACCCATGCAAACTGTTAACTGCAGGCAAGTACATGTATGTCAATAGAGTTCATGTACACTCTTATCCAAAGTGTTTTTCATCACTGTTGAAAGTAGTAAAAATATTGAAAGAGACAACATTTAACAACCAGTAGGTTTGGTCAGAGTAAGGAGAAAATATTGAAGCACACTTTCACTGTCCCCATTTTTTAAGGTTTCTTACTTGTCTTGCAGGTAATGGGGCTGGTTTTACACCAGAGTGGAAAACACAGAGTGAGACAAACTCACAACCAAACAAGAAAACAGATAGGGCAGGCAACCAGGAACAAGAATCACATAGTTCCATGGAGAACCCTCTGTTACGGCTGAGTCATGACTTACTGAAACAAAGCCTTTATGCACGGAGTGCCTATTGTAGTGTTACAGGACAACTTCTGTCACCAGAGGTAGCATTTGGTCCCGCAAGAGGGAAGCCACACCCAACACCAGAGGAATTATATTTTGCAGAGAGATCTATGGTACGTAGTACCTTAACCCCCATATTCAAGTTCAAAAAACATAAAGACAAAGACACCAGAGAAAAGCGTGAAGAAAAACCTTTAAGCAAAATAACTATTACCAGGAGGTCAAAAAGGAAGACACGGCGTTCAAAACAGCAGGTATATAATGTTCCAGGAGAGAAACCATTTGTGTGTCAGATTTGTGGAAAACGATTTTCCAAGTCAAGCAACCTGAAAACCCATGAAAATGTGCACATTGGAAGAAAACCACATACCTGTAGTACTTGTGGAAAAAGCTTTGCGCGGAAAAACCATTTAAAAGATCATGAGTATACCCATACAGGAGAGAAGCTCTTTGTGTGTAGCATTTGTGGGAAGAGATTTGCACAAGCTTGCTACCTAAAGAGACATGGATATACTCATGCAGAGGAAAAGCCATATGTATGCAAGACATGTGGGAAAGGATTTGCACGTAAAGACAGCCTCAAAAAACACAATTATATCCATACTGGAGAGAAATACTACACTTGTGCAATTTGTGACAAGAGCTATACCCAGGCAAGCACCTTGAAAGCACATGAAAATATCCATCTTGGAAACAAACCCTTTATGTGTGAGACATGTGGGAAAGCTTTTGCACGTAAAGACACATTGAAGAAACATGAATATGTCCACACTGGAGAGAGACCTTATAAGTGTGAGACTTGTGGCAGAGGGTTTACCAGATCCAGCCATTTGAAGGATCATTCATATACCCACATGACCTTTGCTGAAAAATTGGCACTCTTTGGTACCTCAAATAAAGATGAAAGCTCAGAAGATGAAAATGAAGATGAAGCCATGGAACAAGAAGAAGCCTGAGTGTTCAGCATACTGTTTCATAGTCTCCTGTGGCCATATGCAGAGATCTTTGAATACCATAGTGTAACCGAGTTCATAAAGGACCGTTTGACTGAAATTGATGCCTTCATGTACTCTTTCGATTAACCTTACTTTTCCAGTATTTTCAAAGGAAAACAGGTAAATGAAGAAGATAAGATGAAAAACACAATGTTAAGGTCTTCATATCTGAATTTATCTCCATAGATCAGCTAACTTGTCATTTAGCTGAGTTCATAGGATGACCAGTCCTCCATTGTCATTATATCCATCCACATTTACATTTTCAACTTCTTCCCTAAAAGTGTTGGCTAGATCTTCAAACTTCATAGGGCTCTACCACGTTTACCTTGGATGGAGCTCTACCAGCCTTGTTCAAATAATCACACTCCAGAGGTTTTCAGATTTTTAGCACAGTTGACTTGTCAGTCAGCTGAGGCTATCAGACGGTCCTCATCCATCATTGGCCATCAATAAATCACATTTGCTACTTCCCCCAAAGGTTAGCCAGATCCTCTTATTAGAAATTTAGAATTTTGAAGAACGTTCTCCAAAACTGCAAGGCCTATTGTTTCCAGGCTAGCTACCACTATCTCCAGTATCCATTTTCACCACTAGATGACAGCAACTACTTCCCGGTAGTTCAGACATATGTTTACAGGTGGGAGCCCATGTTAACTGAATGGGAAGATTAGCACTAGGTCATACTTACAGGTGTACTGTGTCACATGAAATCTATCAACTAGCAGTATTTGTTGAAACACTTCGTGGAACAGTTTTCTACAGGGACAAAGTTGGTTTTTTCTTGCTGTTGTTTCTTAATATTTTTGGCGAAAAGTAGCTGCATTGTCAGTCACATATTATTGCCAGTCTTGGGCTTGGCAAAGAGCGTGGTGTCACCTTGATAGTAAAGTATGAATCTTAACTCTAAATAAATATCAGAATATTGTGAAGTAAACGTATCACAGATAGCTTCATTCATTACCTAATAAACTTTCAGCCAAATATCTTTAAAAAGTAACCGTTGAATTGTTTATAGCTAATTTAGCTCATGCAGCAGCCTAGCCTGGGCTTGTGCTAGGGATTTTATTTTGTTAGCCAACTTGGCTAAAAATGCTTAAACTTAAATTTTGTTAGTGAGAGTCAGTTCACAACTTCAAGCATTTTACATCTAACTGGCAGCAGTTTCATGATAAAACAGTAACATTGATAATGAAGTGACTGAGTAACAAAAACACTATTAGCCAGCTTGGCTGAAAAGAAAGAAATTCTTTTGGCCAAATTCCACAATCATTAGCCTATGGCTAATTGGCTAATGGCTAGCACCAGCCCAGCCAGCAAAGCCAAGGGTTTTCTCAAACCTCAACATTATGTTATGTAGTTGTTGACTTATTACTCTTGGCCAATAGATTTCTTAGCGTTTTAGTCTTAATTGAGAATTACAATTATAGAAACGATTGTGGAAATTTCACATCTTATAAAAATCCGTTTGTATTTTTTGAATGAAATAGTGTTTATCCCTGCACGTACAGATTTGAGCTGCAATGTGTGCAACACTTCTGCATGGGGGACAAAATGCATTGTCTTTTAATAATTATTCTGGTCCTTGTTTTGTCATGGCTTGAATGTTTTCTGAGATTGATGGTTCTTACTATTTACCTCAAATTCAAAGGGGTTTAATGGAATCAAAGTGTACTCTAAGTCTGTCATACCCTTGTGTCTTCTGCTTCAAAAGCGTCTGTGGAAAGGCTTAGTGCTATCCTCGTTTAAGCTGTGCTGACTTAAGGTGGCAGAGCTTATGCAACCGCTCGTGTCTGTCCTTAAACTTCTTGTTAGCACGATACCGTTCACAGTTTTCATGTTAGCTTAATATAACTTTCAGGGCCTTTAGGGTGTATGAATATCTAGGTCCCTTTCCATATTGGTGGAGCCACCTGCAGTATACAATATCGGGGTCAAAATGTGAAAATCTTGTGAACACTCCAGCATCTTTAATTTTAGGTGGATTGTCAGGAAATTTGGGGGGATTGTGGGGGAGGTCAAAGTCTAGGTTTCTAATGATACTAGTGGTGCCACCTTAAATTTGATTAAAATTATTAGCCAAAATGTGTTTTAAGAAAATATCCATGTCTGGAAAAGTAATTGGATTATACTTGCCAAATTTAAAGAATATATAGACAGTGTCCAAAGCTAGAATGTTATATAATATCAATGACCTCGACCTATATTTGTGAGGTCACCATGGCTGGTAAAGGTGAAAAAGCTGATTTCGTAATGGCAGGGTGTAGCTTGGACATCAATGGCAAAGAGAATTGAGCCTCCAGATCAAAGTTGCACTTGATAACATAATACATTTAACCTGTACTTGGGGACTTACTTTTTGGGTCACTGTGTGTTTTCACTATTTTCAATTTCTCCAAAACCATCACACAGATTGTTCTGAAACTGTGGAAATGCACTTTCTGGAAGGGTCAAACAAAGGAGTTAAATAAGTGGTGAGTCTGTGGTCTGTGGGAGGGCTAAACAAACTTGTTCACCAGCCAGTGATACTCTGGGTCCCTTAAAAACAATTTCAGTTTGGGTACCTGTCAGTTAAGACATGCATTCTATGCATGCAAGTCAATGGTCATTACAATGGAAATTTACATTTTTGACTTCTTAAAAACTGTCAACCACCTTTGCTTCAAACTTCGTAGGGGTGCACCTCAGGTGGGTCAGGACCAATTTGTTCAAATGGTCACACTCCAATCCTAAAAGGAACTGTTGAAAAAAATTTTCAGTAAAATCTTAAAAAATGTCTGCTGTAAAACCACTCTGCCAGGTACTTTGCAATTGTTTAGGGACACTTGTGGGGACCTACAGACCTTTAGTTGTTCATCAGGTGATGCTGCAACTAATTTTTCATTTTTAAATTTTTTTTGTGTAAGTTTTACTTTTCTCGACTTTTTCTCCCAAGCTGTAATTTATGTCCTATTCAAACTTATTCAGAATGTACATGGACTTGATCTGCACCAAATTTGCTTCTGCATGGTGGTGCTATCATTTTCTAATTCTTGACAAATTATCAAAATTAGGAAAAATCTATAGGGAAATATGTGCACATTAGCAACAGTGATAACGGAAGATATCATTGTGAAGCTCACAGGACCACTTCTGTCCTTGCATCGACCTACAAATGAAGTCCATGCAAAGATTATAGGTTTATAGTCTTTGCCTGTAAGGTCTGCTAAGCACAGGAGTGTCAACGTCCACTTGGTTTCTAATTTTTGGCAAATTTGTGTGCTTTGCCATTTTCAACCAGTCCAAAAAAGGTGAATCAGAATGTTCTGAAACTTAATCTGTAGCTTGTGGAAGGGTAAAAAAAGTTGTTCACTAGGTGGTGATACTGGAAATCCCTGCTTTTTAATGAATTTTTCAATTTCAGTACTTGTAGGTTAATGCATACATTCCCAATGATTACCACATTAGTCAATTGAGATTTTAACGGTAATTCACATTTTCAACTTCTGCTTCAAAGCTGTCAGCCAAATTCACTTCAAATTTGGTGGAAATTGACGTCATGTGGGTTCCTACAAACTTTACCCAATAATTATGCTTCAGGGATTTATACTGTTTTTAATTAATTCATTTATGATTTTTGGGGGGTAAAATTTTAACACAATCTCCGGAAAGTACTAGGCCAATTGCACAGGCAAACTTCTTGAGACCCCAAGAGTTTCATTGTTCAACAGGTGGTGCAGTAATTTCTTTCCTACTTTTAAATCATTTTTGTATGTTTTCATATTTTCAACTTCTCCAAAAATGCTTATTGGATTTTCTTCAAACTTAGTACAGGTGTACATGGAGTTCATCTGTTCAAAATTTGTTCACAAGAGGGTACTGCTGGCTTTTTTCATTGTTAACAAGTGCTTCTGGCTGTGCTCAGGTAACAAATTAAACTGCCATCAAAAGAGGTAATGTGTAATAGGGGAAAGAACATCCATTTTCAACATGTCCAAGTTAGCCAAGGCCTAACAAAAGTGTATGTGTGGTTCTGGTAACCTGACAGACCCTACTAAAAAGGCCCAACCATAAAATTAATGGGACAAAAAAAAAAAGTACTTTTAAGCTGCCCTTCCCTAATGATTACTGATTGACCCAGGCCAGTGCCACAAACTCAGTCAGAGAAGTGGCCCAAATGTGACCTACATGGCCCAAAGGGCCGAAGGCATGCTAGGGGTGGGGGTGGGGGTGTCTCGGGGCATTCCCATCCCCCCTATGAAAAAGTTTGAATTTGAGCATGCAAAATAGTGCAATCTAGAAAGTTTCGAGTGTCTTGCCTTCACATGGTTGACAAAATCACAACATTTTAGTCATTATTGTACTGATTCAGCTATTTTCCCTCACAGTGTACAAAAATCTGTCAATTAGTAAGTTGTGTATTTTCTCTACAAAAGCAAGAGGAAAAAATACATTAAGATAATCTCTAGGCCTGAATGTACTTAACTTTTATCACTAAATGTTGATTGATGATATTTTATGCACACATATGCCAGGGTGGTGCAATGTAATTGCTGAAAGCACACCAAACTATGATGCATGAAATGGGAGCACCAAAAGCCGAGGGAATCCTGCCTTGGCTTATTATCATGGTAGACCACAACATGAAAATAGCACAAATGCAAGTGTGAAATTGGAAAATTATTAAGTTGCTTTGCACAGGTTTTTTGAAATGTTTTTATTATTTATGAAGTAAAAGATGGATCTAAATTTTCAATAAATTAATATACAAATAAATACAAGCACTAAAGGCAAAATTTTTATAACTCCAGGGACCTGCTATATATATAAATTACAGGATAACACTAAGACTGAAACTATAAATATGTAAAGCTCTCCAGTACTCCCACCTGATGCATCAAAAATGATTTCACATTTTTTGAAAATGTTCTTACATTCACTCTCTTTGGTTTTCCCTGGCAGGTTCTGCATGGGAATAGGTATCATCATGGTACAGTAGTACCTGCAGTTACGGACCCCAGTCCGCACCTGGTCAAAATGACCAGATTTCCCTGGCATGGGCACTTTTGCAATGTTAAATGACCTGACGCACAAGACCACGGTGCTGTCCAATTGCAGCAGTAAATTTACATACCCTGGATCATTTTCTCAATAAACTTCTTCACACGAGAAACACTTATTTTGGATAAATTCCCTAGCATTTTTGTAGAACTGTGATGAAAAATTTTAGGTACAATGCTCCAGTTGTACAGCCTTAGACCAGCTGCAACAGGCGACCGACCAGCAAAATTACCCCACAAACAACCACCCTTAAAAAAATGGTCATTCAAATCAGCCATAACCAAGTTGTTAGACAAAGTTAACAGAAAAGCTGGCCAACATATGCCGTTATTTTGCAGTCAAGTCAACTCAAACACATCATTTTATTTCAACTTGTCTGTACGGCCAACTTATGCCAGGGAAAATGCATACTGCTGCATAGCTGCTGCATATAGCCACGATAGGAGCGGTATTGGTATCTAGTATGGCTAGGTTTGAGGTGTCTGTTCTCCAAGTTACTAGAGCAAACAGTTGTCATTGTATTTTTAAAAGATGACTAACAATCTTAACTTTAATCTGCCTGCTCAGTTGTGTCTGAAGCAGTTATCATGGTTAGTTATAAATGCAACATAAAGGCATGCACATACACACATTGAGTGCCATTTTAAACATGCACATTGCATTGTGGGAAAGGAAAATCACAGTGAAGCATGGTCACGCGTTTTCAGCGCAGTTCCAGGTGTCTATTCTCCGAGTTACCAGGGCAAACAGTTGTTAAGGTGAAAGATCTGAAGTCAACACCTTTGGATAACCTCTAATCATTTTTTCATATTTTTCGATAGTTTGATACTTACACTACATGCTCCCAAAAACTCAGATGTGCGAACATAAAATTTATATGAGAAATTTGATCTCAAAACTTTTGTTTACACTGAAAGGTTAAAGCAGTGCTGAGCATATGGGGCTGTTCGCGTGGGCATGATAATGGAGCATGTCTTTGTTTGCACAGTCATTAGCCCATGACTGCTGGAAACAAATTGACAAGGGTCACTCACAGGGAACAGGAAACCATTAGCTGTGGAGAGAAGAATGGGCCTGTTCAGACTAATCACTACCATTGTTCTGATTACTTTGAAATTCTATATTCATGTAAAAACAAATTAGCACAATCCACTTACAAGGCCCCAAATATGGAAAGCCGCATGTGAACCCACACCAAAACAAGCCAAGTTCCCAAATTTAAAAAAAAGTCTAGATTTAAGCCACAAAATATACTTTTTTTAATGACAACATCACAGAGGTAAAGCTACAAGTTTATTTCACATAATAATTAAAACCAAGACAGAAGATACATGTATAAGTATGTGTCATATTACAGTCATAAATGCGTAAGATTTGGCAACTTTTTCTGTCAATGTGATTTTCTCAGAACTGTTTTTTGTTCCACCTCTGCAATTTGTATCTCTCCTCACAAACGTATGAATTGCCCCATCACATTAAAATCAATGGACATGAAAAGAAAAATACTATATCCAGGAGGGGTTCCCAGGATCTATTTTCTGACAACCCCTTCTGTGACTTTTGGAGCCATTTATTGAAAGAAAATTAACAACCTGTCAGGACTAAATTAAAAATTTCATAACTTTTTATTTATGCTATTTCAGGACTAACCGTTGACTTTTATCCTAGACATGGATATATATTTTTAATTTCTTCTAATTTCAACTTGAAAAAATCAATTTTGTGTTTCTTTTGTACGAAAGATATGAAAATCCTACTAAGTCAGAAAGAATGCTATAAAATCTCAAAAATTCCGATCCAGCATAAAAACCCTATGCATACAAATCTATTGATATGTAGTATTTAGAAAATATATAGGTTTAATGTACTTGAATTGTGAAAAAATTAAATGGGTAATATTGATACAAAGTTGCCAGTCTCACTGCGCACTAGCTTCATGGCTTCCACCTTAAAAGTACTTTTAAAACATGACTTACTATCTTAACTTTAATCCGTCCACTCGGTTGTGTCTGAAGCAGTTCTGATCGTTAGTTATAAATCCTAATGCGACACGGCACGCTCAAGCACCATTTTGAACATCGCGCAATTAATACATTGATTGTGGGACAGTCTCACAAAAGTACATTTGATTTGGATATCAAAGTGAATTGTGGCCACAGTATATATATCATCATTGATGCTCTGAAATAATAGCAAAATATATACTTTTGGTTTCATATATCATAACCCTCTCCCCACCCCCACTTGGCATGATCGTCCCAATTCTCATTTACAAACCATTGGCATTGGGTACAGAACTCACTATTTTCACAATGGCAGCTTAGTGGATTGGCTATTTTGAAGAGGTAGCAACCAAAATATATGTATGATTAGTGTTAAGGAAAAGGTTAATTTGTCGCATGAATGGAGTGTACAATATATAATTGGACTTTTCCAGAGTGAGCACTACCTGAAAATGTAAATACAACGACAAACAGTGACCAGTTGTAGGCCCGAGAATTAGGATTTTTATCAGACATAGAAGTCGCCTTGGGGCAAAGAAATAAGGGTCACCAATAGGCCAAGTGCCAAGTGCCCCACTGCGTCAAAGACGAAGTTCACTGGAAAAGGTTGCCCCGATAGTGGATACAGGTCCGAAAGTACTGGCGAGTTAATATAAATGGTAACAAATTTTTGAAAATAAGTATTATGGGCTAGGTGCATGTACCATGTATACATGTTAGCCATACAGATAGAAGGAAGTGTGACATTGTCTTGGAAATGATGGATCTTAGGCTCATGGTCACACACTAATATGAAAGGACTATGGCATTCTTTTAGTGTTATTATTTAGATCTTGAGTGACCTTGAAAGGTCATACTGACACATTGGGTTATGTCTCTGTAATGGTGGATCCTGGGCCCATGGTTATTCAACACTTACAAGAAAGTGTCTGTGGGTTTTCTTTTGGTATTGTTAATTTTGACCGCCAGTGACTTGGACAGATAACTAACATACCGGCTTATAGCAGTGGATACAACCACTGCCGTGACAAGCCACATTGCTTTTACTAGGCTGGGACATGGAGTCAATTTCTTTGCAAAATTTACCTGTGGTGACAGGTCCCCTGCTGTATGTGGCCACTTTTCTTGGCAGAAGGGGTGGCCACATTCAACAGGTACCACTGTATTTTGCATCTGAAATATGATCACTCCAGCACTAGATGAGTGAAGACTCTCATACTGCACACTGTGACAATGGTGTTCAAAGAAAGGTGACCTTGATATAATTTCAAAGGTCACAGGACCACTTCAGTCTGCACATCCACGGTCAGCTGAGTGTGGGACTGTCACAGTCCTGTAGTTTTCATTCATTCTGGGAAATAGCAGGGAATTGTGTCTTAAGAAACTGTAGCTGCAACAGATGCAAATGTAATTTGTTGGTGGAAAGATTTTTTTGGGGTGGGGGTGGGAGGGTATTTTGTTTTTGTTTTTGGTCAGTTGACAGACAGTCTCTGATGTTGTAATATTGCTGAAATGTTTGTGCCTCAAAATTAAGTGAACAATTTATGGCTCTGATTGATATAGATCCACATTTCCATGGCCATTAGTCGGACACTTTGTAAGATACAAATGGAAATGAGGCAATATATATTACCACATATATGCTATAGGTTTCTTTACAATTTATCATATGTGAACCTGTATATAAGCTGGTTGTACAAGGAATTGGAAAAGCTAGGCCATAGTCATTATGTAGGCCTATATTATATAACCTCATTCAGTATGTGGGATACACCAACTGTCTCTGTGGGAAAACTATTACTGCCTTGTTTGCCAGGGTGACCTTGGATAGAATGGATTTATAACTGGGTGACCAGTATCATGGGTTTTGAAATTAATAACAATATATGTATGAGGTGATTTTTCTTAAAATATTACATGTCCTGATACATATTATAAGTATATCTGTATGTGTAGGCCCATTTCTGAAAGGAGTTTTGGTACATGTGTCTGAGATGTGGGCCCTATTTTTAACATTTTAATGTGTCTCTGCAAGTGCATCTGTATTTGTACGTCTATGCGTGGTGTAGATATATGGTTGGCATAGAGCCTCATTAATGTTTAACTTGATAAACCCCTTGCATGCAAGTCACCTGAAGGCACCTGGATGTGAAATTTCATCTGCTGCAAATGTTTTACCCCCTATTTTTTTCATTTTCAGTGAAACTTGTAATGAAGATTATGATGGTCAGATGGTAGCATGCCCCTGGTCAGCTGACCTTTCTTTGGCATGTCAGGGACAGAGCTAGACTTCAAAACTTCATAGCCAAAATTGGTAATACAGTATAATTTACAAAAAATTTGCCTTGGCTGTTCAATAATTTATCTAAATATTTTAGCTTTTTTCACATTTCTTTAAATAGCCAAATTCAGAAAAAAATGAGCATTTGGCTAATTACGTAAAGGTTAGAGTGGTCCCTGGCATGGCAGGGTGTGTGCTCAATGGCTGTTTTGCTCTATTCCACAAAGCCTATGACACGGAAAGCTGTTGACTCAGTCTAGTGCTATAAACATGATAAAGGCCCCATATTTTGTTTCTTGTTTATCATCACTGCCAGCCCCTAAATTTTGGACCTGCCATTTCTGTTTCATTTAGTCAAATCAAAACAGGTTTAGTCCATTTGATAATTCAATGGAAATAACCCTTTTCTCATGATTAAGTGGATGAAAAATAAAATTAAAATTCTCCTTACCGACCCCTATTTTCATTAAAAAAATGGCAATAAACAAGAAATTTATTTTATGGTGCCAAATAAAGGGAAGTGAACTGGTGGTACAAGTTTAGTGCCAGTAGCTAGTGTTGCGTGAAGTGTAGTCAAGTGTTTTGTGAAGATGGCTGCCTGAGCCAAAACCATTTACTTCTGTTCTACTCATATAAAATGCCAAGTTGAAATGTGTATATATCAAAATTTTATAAAGTCTGAAATTTTGATTTGCCAGTTTCATGGATTAAATTGGGTATTTTTCATGCAAACTCTTTCTGGGGTCAAGCAGTGAAAATTGATTTTTAATGTTGCATAAGCTCACACACTGAGATACAATGTTCTGTGTTACATGTATGCCATAGCTTTTAGCATTTATAAATACTACCTAAAGTGATCCCATGTATTGCAGCCTGGGCAAAACTGTTAAAGTGCATTTGATGATTAAATCTACACATTTGCCATATATGGTTGATGTTATTTTGGCGATAAATGCTATAATATAGTTCTGAGGTTAATACTTAGTTATTGAAGTGCCCAAGGCTCCATCTGGAGGTCATATGGTAGGCCCTGTATACACAAGTATGGTGGGTTTAGAGAATCTTATATGGCTGAGAGCGAGTTACTATTTTTGTCTCATGCGGGATCATTGTTGGGGTGGAAAATCACGAGTGATGGCAGGTCACGAGTGACTTTCAACACCAACAATGATTCCGCGTGAGAAAAAGAGCAGTAACCCACTGTCCAGCCATGTAAGATTTTGTTTATTCTATGTTTAATAGACCAGTTCATAGGACTCAGGTTTATTCAGTTCACCTCAGGAAGCGCATCCTGCTTTGTTTATATTTTGTGCTTGACTACACTGGCTGGATTACATGTGGAAGGATCAGAAAGTAAAACACAGGATGTGCTTGGATTTAGTGTAAAATCAAACTGTTGGCAAACTAAAAATGCATGTTTCACCACTGATGTGATATTTTAGGTAAAAGATTTGCACTGTTCAGCACAATGCATGCTGTAATCACTAGTGTTAGCCGCGGCATCCATTGTAAACATGAAGGCGTGGGCAAGACTAGGTCACTTGCTGATTGGATAATCAGGCCAACAATGGAATGCATAATTAATTACAGTCCAGAAAAGTTTGGTACAACTCGGTATGAACAGGTCTATTGGGTATTTATTGCAAAAGAATATGCCCTAGGCCTACTTTCAATGTCAACCTGGTATGCCCTGTTTGTTTATGTTTGTGGCAGTTATTCTACTTCACGTCACTGATACAGGCGTGTCACGATTAACTTGTAACAATGTTTACGTCGAGTGATCTACAGTGAGTTGCTACTTTTGTTTCACTCTAGAAAATGATAATTCACCCGTAAACAGAATAAATCGCAGTATTACATGATATACATATTTATGGAGTATTGCAGTATAGTACGGTATACATATGTATCATCACGTGTAACAGTATCACATGGTATAATATATGTAGAGGTACAGTACAGTATACATAGGTGTTAATTATGGCTGTTTAACTGGGTTATGTGTTATGTATAACAGTAGGATATGGTACATGTATACAGGGTTCTCAGAAAGATTCAAAGTAAGAGGGCAATGATTCTGGGTTGCAGGGCAATTTCATACTGTTTACGTCACTTCAATACAGATAAAGCAGAGGTAGGCACACTTTGTACTTATTGTAGCAGGTCATTATGCCCTTTGCCTGTCTTGTTTTGAAATCCATGGGTATATATGTGCAGCATGTTCCTAGCAGTTTAGCATGGCATACATGATGTACGGTCATGCCAAATAAATCATTTCTTGTGTATATTTAGAGCAAAATGGAGGAGGACAGTTGTTTTTATTTCAAGGACTGATGTGGGTGGTACCTGAAAAAAATGCCATTTTTGTCCTGATACAGTGAAACCTCTCACTACCGAACACCCTGGGACAGGGTTAGAAGCAGAGCATAACAAAGGCTTGTCTTCTCAGGCTTATTGTGTTGGCCCAGCAGGCATGCAATGTGTCAGCTTTTGGCTCAAAGAGAAAGCACATGTTTGGTAATGCGAGGTTTCATTTGTGGCTTTGGGACTGAAAAAAGGTGTTCGGTGTTCAGAAGTGAGAGGTGTTCGGTAGTGAGAGGTTATGAACATCCAGGAACACTCAGGTGCCTATTAAATAACATGTAAAAATTTGGGACTGAAAAATAGTGCTCCGAAGTGAGAGATGTTCACTAGTCAGAGGTGTTTGGTAGTGGAGGTTTTACTGTACAGTACTTTATACATACATATAGCATTATATTTAAATATATATGTCTGTCAGTTTAATTCAGCATACATTTAAATGACAAAAATTCAGTGTAATACAGAATACAATGTAACAAAGTATACATTCAAATGAATGGAGTACATTACTTTATCCCATTTTTGATAGAATCCTTGGCTTCTGATTGGTTAATAGCTATGGTACACTCTTTGTATTACCCTTATTTGTGCATTAATTACTGCAAAGGTGAAATACAGCGCGATTCCTGAAATTGACCGGGGAATACAGCGGTGTTCTCGTAACTGGCCGGGGAATACAGCGGATCTCCCTATCTAGTTAGTGCATTGATCAGCCACCAGAAGTCTCTGTCATGCGATACAAGCCTTGACGCGCTGCAGACGACAACATGATGGCGGACTGTGAAGTGAACTGCAGCAGCAGCGGGTCGAACAGCGAAGATTTTTTGGGCATGGAATTACATCATCAAAAATGGGATAAAATCGTCATTCACTGTTTTAGTGTGAAATACAGGAAGTATCTCCCCCAAGACAGCTGTATTTCACACTAAAACAGTGAATAACTAATAGTATATATGTGTAGCCAGGGACAGATCTCGACTTCGGAAATTGGTAGCCAAAACTGAAAACATAGGCATACTTAACAAAGATTCTGTCGTGGCCCTGTTATAATTCCTCTTGTAAAAATTCAGCTCTCCACGAATTTCTTCAGCCAGATTCCCTAAGACTAACATTTAGCTTGGCTAATGGTCAGAGTGTTCCCTGTGTCATCTGTAGTACCACAATACACTATACATGTGTATCGTGTATAACAGTATAATACAGTATACATGACTATTATGTATGGTACTACAGTACAGTATACATAATTATGTATAGCAGTACAATGCAGTATAATACTGTATACATGCATTATGTATAACAATATAGAATACGTTGTACATGCACGTTTGTATCCTGTATGGCAGTATAATACAATTTACATATGTGTTATGTATAACAGTATACTTGGAATATATAATACAGTAAAAATGTGTCACATGTAACCAATCAGGGACCAGCCCACATAGTTGGTAATGTTACCAATATTTGGTAATCACACTGTACAATTCCCATTCATATTACCACTGCCTGGTAATCAAGCTTTTGATTGTCACTGTGCTTTCATTCAACCTAAGTAAAGGAGTCAGTGTGAACATTTTTATTGTTCAGAATCTGTCATGTCAGTCTGAAGTACTTTTCCATTTTCTATTCTTGGAAGTAGAACATATTTTGGAGTACACTGCACAACACCTGTAATACAGGCTCCATTTGCATTCCATAATACGTGGAAGAGACTGCATGCTTTGATCAAGTTCAGGAGAAGTATCAAACATAAATTCTGGTGTCTGTAAATTATTGCCAGATGTGGTGCCTTCACAAGAGACACGTTGCCTCTTCACCTCACAAACCCAAACTGTCAGGGTTGTTCTGCATGTTGACTCCATATTTTTGTGTGATTGGCACCTCATTATTGAAGAGACCCATAAAAAAACCAATGACATGCCTACTTACCTACTGGCGATCACACACAGCCTTTTTAGAAACTGAAATCCAACAGACTTAATCTCTTCTGCAAGAAGACACCTGTGGCAATGAAATAGAGCACATACGCTCCATTCTTAACAAACAGAAACTAGCTGAAGAAACAAGATTGAAAGACAGACGGACCAAAAATGGGCAGGAGATTCATTAAGAAGAGGCAATGGTGCAAGAAGCAACAGTCAATCAGGACACAGGGGAACCCCGAGGCAATTCTTAACTTATCTAGCCATGCATTAACAGAAAAAGAGGTTGCCATACTGTCCAAAGTTTTAAAATTTTGCCCTACGCCTCCTACAACTACCATCCAGGCTCTACATGGCCTAATTAAGGACAGGCCTAAGGATATCAACACAAGTGCTGACATGGAACATTCTGATCTAGATTTTATGCTGCCCATCAATCGTTCTAATTCTCCATTACTCCATGCAGGAACTTGTGCCGTGAACTTGATCTCTACATCGATACTTTTGAAGCCAGTGTTCCAACTCTTCCCAGCAAGTCCTCTTACATGAGAAATCTTGACAAATCTCAGCACATCACATGAAAGTCACTTGAACGTAAAAAAACCACGGTCATACGGCTGGCTGACAAAGATGGCACAATAGTTATCTTAAACACATAAGAGTATTCACAAGAAGGCCTACTCCGGCTATCCGAAACCACTACCTACAGATTAGTCAGCCATGACCTAACCTGGTCCTTCAACAATACAATTAACTCTTTCATTTTTAACATGCGCAAAAATGCACACCTCAATTAAGAGAAGAGCTTCTCTCGACCACTCATCCACGCACCCCTATCCTGTATTTCCATCCTAAAATTCACAAAACTAACAACCCAGGAAGACCCATAGTCTCGGTGGTTCAAAGCCCCACTGAGAAAGTTTCAGTATTCATGGATATTGCTGTAGCCTAGGGGTCTGATTGGTCAGATTGGTCGGACCAACCTGCAGGTCAGAAGTGTCACTAAAACTATGTTAATATACTAAAATTTGCTTAGAATTTCCAAATTTCTGAATTTGGCTTGACCAACTTAAAATTGAAGGCCACAGTACTGGTGGACGCACATCTTCTACCATTGGTCTTCAAATCTAATTCCTTTCTAAAAGGTACCACGTTTTTTTCTTCAAAAACTATCAAGAGTTCAGTTTTCCTCCACGGACTTGCTCGTCCCTATTGATGTTATATTTCCCTGTACGCCAGTATCCCTCATCGTGAGGGCATAGCAGCAGCAAAATTCGTCCTGAACACAAGGGCAACCCCACATCCACACACATGGCTAATTCTTAGACTTATCCATATTGTCTTAGCTGACAACTGCTTCAAGTTTAATTATAAATTTTATATACAAATTTCAGGGACCACCATGGGAACAATAATGGCTCCAAACTATGCTTATTTATTCATGAGTGACCTAGAAACTCGAATTGTCCACACAGCCGTACTGAAACCAAAAGTTTGGTTTGGTTTCATTGACGATGTTTTCCTTGTTTGGCCTCATCATGAAAATAAGCTGTTATCTTTTCTAGCATTCATTAATGATTTTCACTGCTCTATTAAATTCACGCATGAATACTCTGACAGATATAACCACTTCCTCAAGGTACTCATAAAACTCCACAATGGTAACATCCACACCACCGTGTACCACAAACCCACAGATCGACACACTTTCACAGATTTGATTCATGTCACTCCAAGCACTGCTTGAAATCCATTCCATATAGCCAAGCGGTCTGTATTCGTTGTATTTGCTCAGATAAAGCAACTTTCGTAAGACAAGCCACAGAGTTAATATCCCACTTGCTTTGCTGCGGATAATGGAGGACTTTCACATAGAGGAAGCCATTTCCAGGGCATCTGATCTCGATCTAAACTCACCCCTTCAATATAGGGCAACAGATAGATTTTTCCAAGCCTTGAAAATTAACTTAATCACTACTTATAACCCTTCTTCTCCTATTACCAGCCACACTTGATGTAAGAACTGGGATCTCCTGCAATTCAATCCGGAGACCTCTAACACTTATCACCGCCAGACCGGCATCACATACAGATGCCCGCACAACATCAGAGACTATCTGGTCATCACTGACATAACCCGCCCCCTTTCATTTCTTGGTGCACACCATGTAATAACCCTCACACCCCCTATTGGCATGTCTTAAAAAGGAGGGAGTTCAGATCTTACACCACAAAATTCACATATAATATAACACAGAGCATTAATTGCCAATCATATAATGTTATTTATTTACTTGGATGTGATATATGCCAAGTACAGTATGTAGGCTAGACTTCTCAAACTCTGGATAAGCGAGCCCAGCAACATTGGAAAGATATCATTCATAAGAGAGACATGTCAATAGCTTCACATTTTAACAAAGCAAACCACTGAGTTAACAATATCCAAGCCATAGGTATCTATCTTGTAACTAAAAACAACACATCAGCTCGTCTTGTGACCGAAAGTGCTTGGATTAGTGAGTTAACCATGGACATACTGTAAGGCCTTAACGTACAGACTTAAAATTCCAAATATCAGTCATATAGCCCAACTGTTGATTGTCTTGCATGCTCTCCCAAGATGCAGGAGAAGGGGGGGGGGGGGGAAAGTATTGCACATGTATGTTGCAAATCCTTTTCAAGACCATGGGCATTGAGAAGATATGATAGGGCTCATGACAGAGAGGCCATAAAATCAACTTGCCCGGAATCTCTTCACAATTTTGGGTGCAGAGACAATTATGACCGCCATCTTAGGAAACAGCACTCAGGAGAGCTTATACCTCCTGTGCAATTTAATCCAAGAGCATTAAATTAAAGCAATCATTCATTAATTCATTCTTAATTTGACTGTTCATGTGTTTTACAAACATTGTTTGTATAAGAATGACCATTCCAGGTGATCCACTCTCTTTTTCTACAAGTGACAATGGGGATATTATTCAGATCTTCAGCTGATCACCTGCACTGAAATAACAACACAACTAATTCACAGAATGTTCAGTATCTATATTAATCGGAACACAACACAAGCAATGCATTTCTTCACCTTTATCACCATCTTGACACACACTGGACCGGAATAGCACCTCTTTATTAAAGTACTGTTTTTAATAAAAATATATTTGGCGCCCCTCATGTCCCCCGATGAAGCCCTGACCTTCGGGTGAAACATGTTGGGGGAGGGACTCCTCTCTATATACTTCCATACTGCTTTATTTACTTTCAATCTCAGTTGGTACAGTTTATCCAAACTCTGCTAGGCCCGCTATGTACATTAAAGTCTCGTTAGCACCTGTTGAGCCAGCCCTGGTACTAAGTAGGGTCACTGGGTTAGTTTCACTGCTACATAATATATTCTGGATTGGATGCCTGCTGGAAATCCTATATGCTAGGGTATGATACCACAGATGCAAGACTTGTCCTCTTTGATGATAAAGGTTGCTCTTTATTGTCAGGGTTTTTTTTATAGAAAAAGCACACTTGTGCTGCCATCTAGTGGTGAAAAACCAACAAGCTTTATGGAATTTCCATAAAAAAAGTAATTTTTAATAATGAAATCCTCATAGAATTACCACAAATATGTAACATTACCATCATTGTGGTCTGGTCCATGACTAGTAACAGTGCAATACCATATACATATGATTGTGTCATGTAACAGCACAATACCGTATACATATGAGTCCTGTGTAACAGTATAATACAGTATACATGTGTCATGTGTAACAGTGTAATACAGTATACGTATGTGTCATGTATAACAGTATAATACAGTATACATATGTGTCATGTGTAACAGTATAATACAATACATATGTGTAAAGTAGCATGAAGGAGTCAAAGATGGTAGCTGAACTTCCACTGCCTACAGGTAAATTTGAAGAGTGGTCTCCTATAACAGCTATTTCAGTGACGTAAAACATTTCAATTTAGCTGTTTATTTATTTGCAGTCGGGGGGGGGGGGGGGGTAGAGCAGTACATTGAATTCATGATCTGGAGAATAATTTGGGGTAGCACTACCAAATTCCTATGAAGTATGTGCTGGGCTAATTGTCAAATTTGTGCGAGATGAGAGAGACCTTACACCCTTGTGGTCCAGGCACAGGGCACTTTATGTATAGAACCACTTAAGCAGTCTCAGTCTATGGCTTTCCTTGGGACACTTTGCCCACATTGCATGCAAAGTGTCCAGAGGAAAGCGGTTGATTCAGTCTTAAATAATTGCCCAAAGGAAAGCTGTTGACTCAGTCTTAAATCAGCACTTATGCTTAAATTCAAAAATTGACTAAGCATTGTTAATTTCTAGGAATCCTGCATGGGATTAAAATGTGTAATATGAGCTTCACCTACTTTTCCCAGGTCAGTCCGGTGAAAAAGTTGATGTGATTTTATTGTCATGGGCCTCACATATTAAGAAAGTACATGCATATAACGTTAAAAGCACCATATGGAAACAAAAGGGTAGTGCAGTGCTAGTGGCATAAGCAATGACATTTATTAACTCTTTAAGCTTTGATTTCAGACTGAGTCAATAGCTTTCCACAGGATACTTTGCATGCAATGCACACAGTGTCCCAAGGAAAGCTGTTGACTCAGACTACTTTTGGCTTTAGACTTAGCTTCCTGGTCTGTGGATGAAAGGCATCTTCATGAGGAATTTCAATATTTAAACATTATATGTTTAACAGTAATGAGAAAACAATCATAGCTGTGATTAGCACTTTAAGGGTTAAAATGAACAGCACAGGGTGGAAAATGCATTAGATTCATTACCTCAAAACAGATTAGACTAGCACTCATATTTTTACCAAATTGGTTTTGTAGGTCTACATTCCAATTTAGCTGAAATAAGATTATGTGTATAATGAAAGAAGAATATTGAAATCCAGAAACAATTGAGCTAGGCTTATTAAATTTACTGGAATTATGCACCATACTGCGATATATAATATGGTATAATGTTGAACTACTTTTCCAAGGCTAAAGAGGCTATGAAGTGGAAGTGAGCACTGTCCATGTCATTGCATAATAAGGCATCTCTGTTGGTTTTTGTTTTATGACTGGCATTTGTGGCCCATGGTTTATTTCGGAAGTGTCTTTAACCAGACTATTGCAAGCATTATTCCATCTGTGTGGTATATTCATCTTGTTCACACATTCTAATATACCGTTTTATGATAATTTGTGTTGTGATGTATATGTAGGGTATGCATAACTTGATACAAGCTTCTCAAGAATATGCCTGCTATGTAATTAGTTGCATCTCTCTAAGTTTTCATGTGACATCTAACATTATCCTTTTCAGTGTATTTGTACCATGTTTGGTTTTTGTGGTTTCATGACAAAGTTATTAGACATGAGTACTGTATCTGTGTTATGCTGGGTATATGGAGGGAGCTTATTGATATTTTTGGTGCCTTTCAAAAGTGTTCACAAGCAAGTGCCAGCTTTAAATTTCAGCACTGAGACTGGATGATATGCATGTATGAGTAGGTAGCACTGATACCCAATCCCCATCCATTTCCTTCAAAGGTCAGAATGGTCATGGATTAAGATTGAGACATGTGCCGTAATACATGTCTTTTGGTGCATTATAGGGTGACATCATCTGCAACCCATTAATATAGTGTATTCTCAAGCTTTATCCTGCTTGTATATATATGTAGCTTGTAACAGCAGAGCATAAGGCAATTGATATTTTGTTGCTAAAATGGCTCATGGATTGTTTAGCATGTTATATTTTTGAGAGAATGGAAAAAAAATATAGAAAGAAGGAAAAAGTGTTTTAAACTCTTTCAGTGCCAAATTTTGGACTGAGTCAACAGTTAAACAACTATGTAACAAATCTTCAGTTCTGGAACAGTCAGGGTGAAATGATTTTGTTTATTTCGGTTGAGAATTTGCCATGAATGGTCTATTTCGGCCTCAACTGTGAGAAATGACAGATTGAGTTTGACCTTCCCTGAAGAGCATCTTATCAGCTATGTTACATGTCAACCACAACACACTTTTCTGATCCAATATTCATAATTAAGTACCACAAACATGTATGTATGCTTGTACTAACACTTCAAATGACATTCTTTCTGACTGATGTCGAGACAAATCAATGCAAGTACAAGTTTTTTTTTGTTCTGATAGCTGGTGTTAATCTTGTCTGACCAGGGAGCTTTTATAATTGGGACATCAGATTACATTAAATCAGATACTTCCAAAACATCCGTCTAAATGTTTTGTTCCAAGTCCAAATTCACATGGTCTTGATTGATGTTGGTTTTGTCTCAACCCTTTGAATTCATTAAACACACATAGTTTTAGAGTTATAGTAGTTGTGCCACATTCACCAAAATGATGGAAGATACTAAGAATTTACCAGGACTTTTTGGATCTGACAAATGGGAGCAAGCACTTCAAGATAGGGATCCTAAGTTCAGAAATTAATGCCAAAATTGAGAGAACATTATTCTCATGAATGCTATGGCTGTTCCATGCAAACAAATTGAAGTGCACTTGTTCTTCATGGTTTCAAAGATTTAATGTGACAGGCATCACATTCATCAAAGTTACTATTTGTTTTAGTGAACAACATTTATTAATCCTCCAAAGGACAAATTAAGGAACTGTTGTGGGAGTAAACACCATCAAACAAAGCAGTACTTCTCATTGTGTCGACAGATACCACACCAGCACACAACTAAAGAAGCAGTGATGTAATGAAACTTGCATTTAGCATCACAAGTATTAACTGAACAATGAATGGGAATGCTATGACTTTGATATATATTATATATATATATATATATATATATATATATATATATATATATATATATATATATATATTTGTATATATATATATATGTGTGTGTGTGTGTGTGTGTGTGTGTGTGTGTCTGTTATATTGAAAGTTTTCACTTGAACATACAAATTTATATAAAAAAACCACCTTGATTTGTAGAGGCCTACATGCCATCCATGCACATGTACCTATGGTCATTAGTGCAAACACAAACTTAGTGTGGGACAAAACAGTTTGCATGATTGCTAGCCTAAGCCTAGTTACATTTATATAATTTCTTTAATCATGGTTAGGGAAAGTTAAAAAATTAAAAAGAAAAAACGCTCTGTGACGGCCAAAAAATTTGCTGGTATGCAATTAACCCTTTCAGTGCCAAATTTTGGACTGAGTCAACAGCTTTTCTCGGCACACATTGCACCCAATGCATGCCGAGAAAAGCTGTTGACTTGGGGTATTCTCTCTGGAACTATAGACAAACTGGTACTTGAATGAAAGGTCTTTTTAAGAGAAATACAGCTCTGAGATCCAAATGATAATTCAGACTTGTAGGACTTAAGTAGACTAACTATAGACGTGATTGGCACTGAAAGAGTTGTTAACTTTAATGAATTGATAACTGCATGAGGACCCCAAGCAAGCAAATTTGAAGAGATCTTTTTCTGTTGAGGAATGAACAAAAAGGATTGGACTATAGGGGATGGAATATTTTAAAATTTTGAATTTCAGATGCATGTTCTTGCCAAGATCACACATTTAATGGTTTATGTAGCTGGTACTCACCGGTCATAATGGTAGTTTCCATTTTCTTTTGTTTTAGTTCGTCATTTTTGTCAGAAGTCTAAGTTTTAGTATTTTGGTCAGATATTAAGACAATAATGTCCCTCTATATTTTTTTTTCATGGTGGGGACTGTCTATCCATATTGGTAGATCCATGAGTTTTTAACAAGTACAATTGTAGTCAAAAAAAAAGGGGCATGTTTGAAACTGGTGATCACTATATGGTCAGATTGTCAGGATAAATGCAACCTGTAGGCTTCCAAGCAGAAGTTGTTTTGTAGGCACATTGTACAGAAAGAATACCTTAATGTGTGAACATGTTTTTCCCTAGATGGACCTCTGGTATGTAGAACTTGATGGTAGTCGCAAATGAAGTAAAACTAGCACATTATAAGATGTATTGTTTTCTGTGAATTTGTTGGCTGGGGGTGAGAATCTGGATTAAAACTGAATCATGTCCAGTTGTTGGAGTCATTGTTTTCGTTTTTTTGTGTCTCATTATCTATGGAATTATGAAAGCTTTGGTATGCATGGGATATTGCGCAATGGAGATCAGTAAACGGTGGAACAATACACCATGTTCAAAGTGTTTGTTCTCTATGCTTATCACATACTGAAAGCAAGAAGAATGGAACAGAGGGAGGATCTACTTGTAGCTTGGACTGGAGAGCCATCATGTTAGTGCTTTGTACTGTTTGGTAATCCAGGGAAATATATTGAAATTAACATGGTTTTTAGCCGTGTCCATCCGTAACTTTTGTAAACTAGCTAATCATGCCCCCTTCAAAGAAGGCGGGCATATAGCTTTGCTCATGTTGGTCGATAGAGAGACTTTGGTTTCTGCACTGTCACTCAAGAAGTTTATAAGATAGGACTTTGATAGTGCCAATGGATATGCTCCAGCATCAGGGTTAGGTGAAGTATGAAGGTGATTGACCTCGACACTATTTTCAAGGTCATGCAGGTGCTGCGGTTTGTTTTGGTTTCCACATGATAATTAGAAAAGTTATTATGATAGGACCTGTATATTGCAAAGGATTATAGTCATTATCCAGGGCTAAAACAGCTTTGAAGATTGGTGACCTTGACCTAAGTTCAAAGGTCAAAAAGTCACTTTAGTGAACTTGGTTTCTTCAATAATATTGTGACTCAAAATATAAATTATGACTTCGATATTGCATACGATAATGTCCTGAATTAGGGGTTGGTCAGCTTAGAAGATGGATGACCTTGACCACATTCCCGATGTCAGCAGATCAGTCAGTCAGTCGGTAGAGAGACTGGTTTCCACACCATAAGTCAAAAAATGTTGAGAAGAGACTTTGATAGTGCCCAGGTATATACTCCTATATAAGGGTTAGGTGAAGCATGAAGGAGGTTGACCTTGACCATATTTCCAAGGTCATAGAGTACCATAGTAAGTTCTGGTTTTTGCACAATAACTGGAAAAGTTTTTTGTGATAGGACCTGTATATTGCACAGGATTATACATGTAGTCCTTATCCAGGGCTAGGGCAGGTTCAGAGATGGGTGTCCTTAACCTTGACCATATTTCCAAGGTCATAGAGTACTATAGTAAGTTCTGGTTTTTGTACAATAAATGGAAAAAATTTTGTGATAGGACCTGTATATTGCACAGGATTATACATGTAGTCCTTATCCAGGGCTTGGGCAGGTTCAAAGATGGGTGACCTTAACCTAAATTCAAAGGTTAGATGGGCACTTTAGTGACCTTGGTTTCTGCATTATAACTCGGAATTTAAGTTACGTCCTCAACATTGCACATGGTAATCATCTTTAATTAGGGCTTGGTCAGCTTAGAAGGTGGATGACTTTGACCAAATTGCCAAAGTCACCACCCGGAGTCCTGTTAGTGAACTTGGTTTCTGCATAATAACTAAAAATGTTGTTCACCTAGGACTTTCATATTGCATAAGAATATAGCTTATAAGAGCTGGATCAAGTTCTGAAATGTGTTACCTCGAATCAATTCCCAAGGTCCCCTAGTCACATTACTGAATTTGGTGTCTGCTTGATAACTGCTGAAATTTTTTAGCCAGGGCTTTTATTTTGTAGATGTTTATAGTCTTCTGGTAGGGCTAGATCAGCTTCAAAGAAGAATAGCCTTGACTTAATTTCCAAGGTAACGAGGCTAATTTAGTGAATTTGGTTTCTACGTCCACTCTTCAAGGCCCCATTTAGTACACCAACATGACAATGATGGCAAAACTTAGCATGGCATCATTTATATGTTTTAGACATGTCATCTAATGAATTAGATATTATCAACTTCCTAGCATTTAAGTGCATGTCAATTCTCATTTATTTACTTTTGATGCACGATTATGTATAAGGAAAGTCAAACTTCTAAACTTAAGTGGATTGTGCCTCCATTCTATTGTAGATTCTACCTTTACTGGGATGTATAGTTGAAAAACGTAGACATTTCGGGGAATAAATTAAAGAAAATAATTTCAATGGGGTATTGGGGAATGCCTCGTGTAAAAATGCTTTGGCTGACACAAAACGAAATCGACCATATTGATGTACACAGCTATTTATTCCTCCAAAATATTATGATGCTAATTACAAAGTGTGTTGCAATATACCTCACTCAAATATATTGTCAACCTAAGCCACACAGTTCCTGTTCCAGTGAAAAACAAGGTAATACACTCGGCAGGAATTTTTCATCCCACAAAGGAAAAGAGAGCGGGAACAGCAGTATGACCAGGAATTATGGGTACATTCATGTAAACAATAACATGCTCTCTATTCTAAAATGACACTGTACTGTCCCAGAAAAAAACAGAGAGTTAAGCTAACATAATACCTACAATTTCCCCAATTGTTGTACATTCAATATTGATAAATGCTAAACAAATGCAAGTAAAACAAATCATTTTACAGTAGTAATGGGAAAAACTTTATATCACATTTAATTTTCACAACTGCTACAGCATTAACATAAAGGGAAATTTAACCGCAGGGAGAAAACATTTTGTGTTGGTACAAAAGATTATAGCACAGCATACCTTCTTGCTCAGTCGATTTCCAAGGAGGAAGAGAACAATTCTTTATATAAAACAGGTGCATCGTTTTCTCAAAGATGAACACTTCAACAATTTCAATTAATGATACTAGTTGGTGGGTGACACTGTATAATTTCGTTTTTGCTTCCACACTACTTTGGATTGTGTATGAATCCTAAGTAAGATGTCTGCTCTAAATCTAACACAATTTGCCTGAAATGTTAAACAAAATAATTTGGCCTGAAGAGAAACTTCAGTTGAACAACTCCGTGTTCAATAAAGCGAATACTTACTCCTGCACCTATCCTTATATGATAAGCTTAACCTTTCTCCGTCTGAAACGTCTGTAATATGTGCATCGGGAGGACATTAGGGGCCATGCCTTAGCGTCAATTTTTTTCCCATAAGCAGTTGTCTTGGTCCATCATAATGAGTCTCTATTGCTTGATCATGTCTTAACCTCCCACTTAAATATTTATAGTGTGTGTGAGAGAGATATAAACCTACACCACTATATATATATATATATATATATATATATATATATATATATATATATATATATATATATATATATATATATATATGTGTGTGTGTGTGTGTGTGTGTGTGTGTGTGTCTGTGTGTGTGTGTATGTGTGTACATACATGCATGCATTCCTTCCAACTAAAGCAATCACCCCAACACAAGCATGCATCCAAGTGACCTGCACACACAACATTAAATTACCCTCTGTAAAAAAACAACACATCTCTGCACCCATGAATGGATGAATGTTTTGCTACTTCAAGGCTGCCATCAAATATGGAGACAATGTTTTAGCAGATAGGTCTTCAAATGTAATAATTTGTTATAACCTCACCAGCCTTCTTCCTCGAATATTCCTTTTTATTTTGATATATAACCATTTTCGAGGACCGACACAACCAGCATGCAGCAGTTAGAAATATGGTTCAGGAGGCCCAACACAACTAGAAGAATGTTGTTTCCCTTTGCCCATCAAATAAGAAGCACGCCAACGTGAGCTTTCTGACCATCGCCCACAAGCAGAACCATAAAATATTCCCTCCCTTGCCTGGCACACTTTAGGGAGTCTGTTTTCCATATTTCTTGATGCTGTTAGATAAATGAGACAAATATTTTACGCCACAGCACCCGGAAGCAATCCTTCAAGCAAATGTGCAGTCAAACTTATCCCCTTGAAAATAAAGAAGGGGAAAGGGAATATGGCATTGGAGATGCAAACTTGTTACTACAACTGGCAAGTCAATATGGCTCCTTGCTGTTTTGTATTCAGTGTGCTTATTGCAAATCCATCCAAATATGATGTAACATGGCTTTTCGAGAGTTTTTTTTGTCTGGACCACCTCATACTTTTTATAATATTTCAGGGGGTTCAATTTGGGTGCATCCACCTGTCTATTGCCTCTTGAACGGCACTCCTGCTCTTAGGATAAGCCAACCTTTGGGAAAACAACTTAAGCTCGTTTTCCTTCAACACTTTGGATTCTTTTAAATTTTTGTAAATATGTAATATTTCTCCTGCAAAAACAGGAATTCTGCAATGACATATATTCGAAACAAAGTGAGTCCATATATTTGCCATTATCTACAAGAGCAGACTCTCTGGCAGGAGAAAACAGTTATCTTTTCCCAGCTTTGGCATCCAAAGATACTTCCTCCTTTAATCTGTGTCTTTATGTCTGCTCAGATCCCTCACAAGTGAGCACAGCCTTACAAAAATGTTATCATTTTTCCCGAAATAGCCTGTAACTCTTTTGCAACAATTCTTGTCTATATTGTCCATATTGACTTGATATTTCAATTCGTTATGCATCTGTAAGTAAAAGAATACAATTAGAAAAACAAAAACAAAAACAAAAAAAAAAAAAAAAAAAAAAATTAGATAAAAATAAATAAGGCACAAAATAACACTTAAACAAAATATTTCCAGTCGTAATAATAATAATAATAATAATAACAACAACAACAACAACAACAACAACAATAATAATAATAATACAATATTATCATTATTATAATTATCATTGTCAATGTTACCTTCATTTAATTATTTAAAATTATTAACATGTCATTATCTTATTCTTATTTGCTCACTATTTAAAGATAAATAATCTCAAGAACGCAAAAAATTCCACCATTAAAGTTTGAATTATGTGGAATTTGAAAAAAACGGCACTTCCCTAAAAAGCGCCAGTCACATGGCTGTGACCTTTACCAAAATGGTTGCAAATGACGCCTTATTGGGCAAGAAAATGCTTTGGACAAATAAGTGAAACATGAAACAGTGAAAATTTATTCGGATATTACGATGACCATGTGAACAATCTTTTCTTGCCTGACCAATCATCAACCGTGACGAACAGTCTATTTTTGAATACTTCCTTCAAACATTTCCGACTCCCTGACCCCTTCGATGCGATTATTAAATCCAAAGGGGCCACATGGTACCTTGTTCTTTTTGCCAAAGCAGTTCCGGCTCCTCTCGTCTACTTCTAAAACCTGTTTCTGTTTCATTTTCACGTGGCATATTTTTTCAATAATTTGAATGACAAAATTATGACCCATTGAAAAATGTCTACTTCGAACTCTTTATTTTCTGAACGGTCTTTCCATGACCACTCACCCGTCCATAGAGTGCTGTAGCAGTCTCATGCACATACTGAAGTCTGCACGATTGATATGACAGTAAATAAACGACGTTTCCTGATCTACAATTCAAAAATGATATTACATCTCAACTTGAAACTTGGTGCGCTTTCTTTGTGAAAGAGGACAAAAACTTTGATCGTATTTTCAGAATTGAGACTGTTTCCCATCTGCAAATTCCACATTCTTAAATTTTCAATTTTCTTTTAGTATCAATAGAAACGCAATTTTATAGACAAACAATGCATGGCTTGACGTTGAACTCGTTGATTTGTTGTTTAACTTGGCATTTGGTCACATCCAGTTCATTAAATTAACATCTCAAGGTCTTGTCATGCCAGTGTCAATATTTGATGGTGCATTACCATCCACAAGATCCACATGACTCGCACTCTGGGCCATGCTTCTTGCAAGGCCTTTAATCCTTCCCCCCTCACACCGGCCAAAACCGGCTGGTGGTCAAATGTCGTCTGCTTCAGTGTTTTCAACTAATTTCAACAGTTATGAAAAACAATTTGACTGAGAATTGTACATGAGACTAATCAAGATCACATGCCCCAGGTCAACAGCTTTCCTTGGCATGGGTTGGGCACTTAGTGTCCACCCCATGCCAAGGAAAGCTGTTGACTCAGTCTTAATTCAAGAGGGGAGGGGTAATAGGAAACTGTCTATGCCCTGGTCCTTTGCGTGGACATAGTAATGTATTACACTTCACCTGAAATGAGAATGTGATGTTGGAGAAAAGTTCTGCAGCACAAAACAACCTAATGAGTCCTTCCAAATAATCAGTGACCATTACTTATCAAGAATGATATCCAAATTCAGTCCAAATTCAAACCATTCTAAATATGACAAGTAAGCATGAACACGACCAATTACATACAAGTTCTGAACATTTATCAAGCCATTTATCTGCCAATCTCAAAGCAGGCAACCGCAACAAAATAAATATGACTGTCATGAAATATAGAAACAGAGAACAGTTTTCAATGATGTCAAAGAGACTGCAGCTAATTCTGTAAAATTGAGAATCAACCATGATCCAAATCGGGCCTATTTTTTTGGGGGGGGGGGGGCAAAGATCAAAGGTAAAAATTGCCAAAAATGTAAAATTTTCATAACAAATCATTTTATGTATGCTTTCACGGTGTGATATGTGTTATTAGATCAGCATGACTTAAGTGGTATAATTCGAAAGGAATTGATGTGTACTTTTTTCAGATTTACAATAATACTATCAAATGTACAGAATAATATCTGTTTGGTGGCAGTCAAAGGTCTTATACTAAAAATTGCAAAATCAGACATAAAAAAATGGTTATACGTTATTAATTCTCTTCAAGTAATATATAGTCAAGGATCAAGGAGGTAGACAGTAAATAGCACCCTTTATGAGGTCTTAAAATGTACGTTTTGGAAATGTATAATCGCAGTATAAAACGTATACCTTAAGGCCCATTTTAGGTGGTCAATGGTCACTACCTATATGCGCCGAAAAGCGACTTTTGGCAATGAGTGGTCATTTGCATAGTAACTGTTTCTGATTAGTGGGGTATTTTTTTTCCAAAACAAGTAAAAAAAAAAACAATAATATCAAACCAATATAAACTTCTCATCCCGTATTGTCAACAATGAAATACAAGTCTTCATATTTACACCAACTCTCTTTATCCAGTGTTCATAGGCAGATAGTACGTGGCACCGTTGATAAGGTCTTGAATTATACATTTCAGAAATGTTTAAAAGCAGTAAAAAACTTAAAGCTTAAGACCCATTTTGGATGGTCAAAGTTTACAGTATATATATGACAAAATGTGACTTTTGGCAATGACTGGTGTCTGTTCTTTGCTGGGTATGTTTTAAGCTGTAAGTTATAGGCTTATATTTGTTGAATATGGATAGATGGGTTTTTTTTTTTTCAAAACAAGTAAAACATTGGGCAAACATATCATCATTTGATGATTAGAATACAACACGACACAGTCTATCAAACTCATGTAAACTTCTCATCCCGTATCATTAACAATGAAATGCAAGTATTCATGTATACACCAACTCGCTTTATCCAGTGTTCGTAGGCCATTATTATTTTGATTTGGATTACCGAATGCTCCCTAGTGTAATGTGCATCAAAATTATAAGACAGTTCAATGCTCCCTTGTGTATTTTCTATAAAAGTTCAAAAGTTTATTAATTCATTATTATAATATAAAAAAATGTATATAAATATATGTCCCACTGACTTTTGGCTTTAAAGGGTCATCTGCCCAAATACTCGAGTTTTAGAAAAGTATAATAAAGTTAACTATTCTAATTTGAATCCCCTTTTAAACACCGAATGCTTTTGAACTAGCCCAGCTGACCCTAGTCCTAATCATTATTTTGTCTGTTTTACTGTCCATCGTTTGTCTAGAGTTTCTGTTTTCTAAGAGGGTTGCGCATTGGCTTTCAAGTCAGGTTTCCTGGTTTTAGGTGACAAAGTGTTCAACCACATGACGTTCGCGTTTAACTGATAAACAGTGAGAGGTTAGATGCCCACATTGATCATTGTGTGCACAGTGGGTCCAGTTGAATTGCAGTGACCAAAGTTGTGTTTTAGCTTTTGAGCCAGTTTTTTTCCTGTTCAGACATAAAACGGGATTGGCCTAGTGTTTATTGGTTAAGTATCTAATAGATTGATTTGTATTGTGACTACCCTAAGTACACTATTGGTGTTGTTTGGTAGCAATAATTATTTATTTCTCTATTCCTTTCTTGTAATCCAAAAGGTTAATGTAGATTTGTACTTCAAGACATAGCTTTGAATTTTCAGTTTGCACTTGCACATATGTTAGTGGTTTGACATAACATTTTAAAAGTCGCACATCAACCTGATTATAACTCTATACCCTAAGCATTTATGTAAAGTCTACGTTTTATGTATTTGACGTTCATTTGTACAGTACCTTAACATATGAGACCTGCCTGATTGACCTTAGCCTAAATACCGTTAGTTTAAATTGACGTTTGTAGTTATGTAGGTACAATCGGGTTATCCGGTAAGCTTTTGCCAATGCTTTAACATATGAGACATATGTGATTAAAATAGGCATAAGAACGTTCAATAGATGTTTGTAGTTATTTGGGTGGTTAGATTATCAAATTAGCTTTTAGGGCTTAATGCACTTGTCGTTTGTGGTGTCTTACAGCAGAAAATGTTACATTTTTGCAAGTATTAATGATTTTATAAGATTTTTGTTTTTGTCTGTATCACAATATTCTGAGAAAACATTATTTTTTAGGATGGCTTTGGCTGCTCAAAGCAGAAATTTGCATATGAAAGACGTGTTTGCTCACAACTTGAGTGTTTTTCCTTGGTCAATTTCAAATCCTGATGGTAGCAAGCGGAAAACAAACACAGCCACAATTAGTACTGCACTTCAGAAATATATATTTCCTCTTGAGAATATTCCAACCCCTTCAAGTTGCATCATTGATGGAACGGGTCTTGTGTACAAGATTGACGGTGAACAAGACATTTGGAGACATTGCAAAAAATCTTCTGTTGATGGTGCTCAGTCAAGGTAGGGATAGTACATGTAGTAGGGTTGTTGTGATCATTAATGTATATAGGGATGATTCCATCAAGTCAACGGAGAGAAAACATAGGGTGAGAAAACAAGTGGTAGTTTTTGCACATTGTTCTTGGTCATACAATTCGGTATTAATGAGGTATCTTTCTAGTAACCCAAACAAAAGAAATCATAGTAATATAAGTTCATTTTGAACAAGTGGAAAAAGAAGGGAAGTCACTTGAAAGAGAAAGTGTTGTTTGTGACATCTGATGACAGATTTTACAAATTGTCATGTAATGGCTCATCTGAGCTCACTGGGGTACGCCGAGCAGCAATTAGGTGGAGGCACATGCTCGCATGATTCTACATAAAATTCCTGCTTCAGAACATGGAACAAAATAATTTGTGATTGCAACTGATGACACTGATGTGTTTATCCTTGCCCTTGCCTTCACCTACAAAATAACCACACCACCTTTCCAAGTATGACACTAACATGACTAAGGCAAGAACTCAATACGCTTACATCTACAAAATAGCACAGGTGCATGCCAGAGATGCATGCATGGCATTGATTGGTCTCCATGCACTTATAGGATATGAAGCAGTAAGCTGTTTTGCTGTAAAGGAAAAGCTGCAAGTATTTAAAATGTTAGAAGCAAATGTAGAATATCCTGAAACTTTGTCCCAGTTGGGAAAGGAGTGGGTGTTGTCCAATGAGTTCGATAAGAAACTTGTCAAATTTGTCTGTTTGTTGTATGATTCCAAAAAAATTCACAAGGACATCAACACATTGTGATATTCTCTTTTCAGCGCTTACAAGGGCGATATTTGGCAGCATAAGCTTCCACCACATGGCGATGCTCTCAGAAAACATTGCTATAGAGTATATTATCAAGCCAGCATTTGGCAGCACAGTCCCAGAGTGTAATACAAAAGGAGCCTTCACCAGCAGGTCTTGTTTCGAAGCATGAAGGTGACATACTCTGTATTGACTGGGTTGATGCATGTCTCGCGCCACAGGCAGTGCTAGCTTTGCTTGCCTGTAAGAGTTCAAAAGCATGTGATGCCAGAAAGTGCATACTTATGCAGTACCACCTTGCATTGATATGTGCAAGTGCAGTACCTGTGCCAATAGGGCTCATAAGGAAATAAACCTGGCAGACGAACACATGTATGACAGTACTGATGATCACATTGGAGACAACTGTTTAAACACATAACAGCTCTGTGCCCCTAGCAGATGAAAAGCCTACTCGGGTACAGTGGAGTGGGGGTGGGGTCCTGATTAAGGTTCTGTCTATTCCATGCTGATAAGAACAGTAGGGTGCCCACTTACCCATATTATAGACAAAGGAAAATAATGAACAGCCACTGTAATCTTGTATACTTGTTACGAATTAAATGCTTCTCCGTTTCACTGTTTCCCAGTGATAACAGGGACTGCTGCGGTGCCTCAAAAATACAGCTACTTGTTCACAGCTGTAAAAGACTGTTTCCAGCATGATCAAAACGTGTTATCTCCATTGTGCTTAACAATTACTGTGTAAAAGTATATATAAATCCATACATTGATCACAATCATTGGTCATATTGACATTTAGTCACAAGAATATGTGTTTTTTGGAGTCTGTATGCTATAGTCTAAGTCTTAAATAGGTGATTATATGTGTCATGTTCACTTTTTAGAGTACCTGCTGATTGTTCTTTACCAACCTTTAATGCCGAAATTTAAAACCATGCCAAAGTTAGTTGTGTAAATGTAAATAGATAAATTTAATGTTTCCCTTAAGGTCTATACTTAGAGAATATGGCCAACACTCGCTGGCGTTGAAGCATGGCTATGAATATATAGATTGATAATGTTTTTATTTTGATCGAATGCTATCACTGAATGCACAGGTGCAGGGTTCTCCATATGGCTGTGATCCTGAAATTAAGGCTGACTTAGGCTTTCCATTATGAGGTATAGGAGGATAGGGCTATAACTCTTGTAATTTGCTCAGATTTGATAAAATATGGAAATCCACTACAGTTCTAGGATTACCTGGGGAAAAACCTTGCAGGTAGTAAACTGAATGAAGCTGAAGTTTGAAATAACTCAAAATAAACTGGGTACAGTTTTAGCAGCAAATTATGGCTCATAATTCAGTATTGTTGCTTCTTATCGACTGGAGCAAAAGCTGTTATGATGTCTGGAACAAACGTTCTACTACAGGCCTGCATTCCGTTATTTGATCTATTTTTTTTTTTGCATTATTAATGTCTGCCATATAATTTACATGATTAATGTCTCACATATGGTGAATATATGACAGAAAATAGGTTTAGCTAATTAATGTTCGTAAACTAGTGAAATCAGGCTGAAGGAAGTATGACTATAGGGACAGCATATGACAAAACCCTTAATTTGGGAGAACAAAACCAATTTTAGTGGCACCATCACCTTTAAACTTGAACTGGCCCCCTCGACCTTGAGCTATGCGATACACATTGGTATGATACATTTTGGAAAAGTACACATCAAGACCTTGCCAATGATACCTATAATGTTTTGCCCCCCCCCCCTCCCGTGGTACGAGTCAGCCCCCCTGGTTCATGGCCTACTATAGATCTGAAGCAAGGATACAGCAGGAAGGGGTCTGTGCAAACAAGGGTCTGGCTGTGCAGTGCATAAACTATGTGTGCCAACAGCAGCGTGCTTCATTCCTTGGCGCAACAAAGCAGAGGCATTTTAATTGGTTAATACTTACATAAGCGCCAAGGAGTAATTTAGTTATTTTTGTGCTGTTTGAATTGACAGTCGGTATGCTTCCTTGGGATATACTGAATGTTACTTACATAAGCGCAAATGAGATATAGAGTATTTTTGGGCTGTTTAAATTGACACATGCTTCCTTGGGATATATTGATTGTTACTTACATAAGCACAAATGAGAAATAGAGTGATTTTTGTTCTGTTTGAATTGGCATCCGGTATGCTTTCTTGGGATATGCTGAATGTTACCAGAGGAACAAACACTCTGTATTCTCAGCAGTCAGTAATAGGTCAAATAATGCCATGAATAGCTTACAGAGTTAATATATTCATTGGTATTCGAAACATAATTTGTACTCATTTGGATCTGGATAGTGCTTGGACTTACGATTCAAATTCCTCATGTTAAGACTCTGCCAGCAAGTCTAGATTTAAGATTGCCTGAACTTTTACTAACTTTGGTTGGTACCTGTCTCAAAACAGGAGAAAGATTTTTTCCTTTATACCGCATTTCATATTCATCCACTGATATAAACAGGAATAAAAGGTATTGGTATATCCACCTTGGGCTTCCAAATTTCGACTCTGCTTGTTTGGTGGCTGACATTACAACAATCAACATCATGGATGCATGCCAAACAAAAATGAGAATTGGTCTTTTCAACACATGGTCTTGGGCCAAAAGGCATAGAGATATCAGACAGACACATGACATCATGACTATTGACATTTCTATTTGATACCTAGTCATGTGCAGTCTATCGCTGTCATCGCAATTTGCACATCAAGCAGACCATTATTATCATCATACACATACGGGTGTGGATACAGCAACTTCTTCTAACATGAGTACATCACAACATCCAACTACAGCCACAGCTACATCAAATTACACAATGCTAGTATCAGCTGACATTATGGTGACTCTTTATTTCAGTTATGTAATTTCTAACGACAAATTTGTTGTGTATCACCATAGTGGCACTGGTAGTGAATTACCTTTGAGGTCTGGGATACACCCTTGCCCTGGTCCAATTAGGAATCCATGTAGTGTGTGTCAATGTCCTGTGGCTAAGAATCATCGATCTTTATTATGTGATGACTGTCATCTGTGGACCCACATCAACTGTGCGAATGTCTCAAATGACTTGTACATATATCTTCATGATAAAAGCCAAGACTTTAACTGGATTGCATTACATACGATCTACCCTTTCATGAAGTATCTCAAATATCATTAGGAGAAACTTTTATTCAGGAGGACATTTACGATATTTTTGATAAGTTGCCCTTTAACAATACTAATAATATGTCTCTAGGCAACACCAGTTTTTCATTTTGGTTCTCATAATCACCAACAAGCCAAATCTTTTTATGCTTACTGACACTGTTGATACTGGACTCAGTGATTTTCACAATATGGTATATACTTTCAGCAGATCAGTATTAGATCCGTTCAAACCTAAGTGGATAAGTACAGGTCATACAAGAACTATGATAACAAAAAAATACTATGTTGACGTTCAGGCCATGCCATTCAACGTAGTAGATGTTTTTGATGACCTGGACGATTCATATTGGTTTCATCAACAACTATTATTAGATGTTATGAATGAGCATGCTCCTTTGAAGAGTAAGAAAACTCCCAAATTCCAAGCACCTTTCGTGAATAACAACCTCAGAAAAGCTATAAATTATAGGACAACTTTGAGAACTAAATACAGGAAATCTAGGAAAACAGCCCAAGAATCGTACAACTATAACAAATACTGTTCTCAAAGAAATTATGTCGTTAAATTAAAGCAACAATATATTCACACATATTTTAAATCTAACTGTACATCTGGTCCATGTAACAAAAAATTTTGGCCTACAATCAAACCTTTCTTGTCCAACAAGGGAGTATGCTCATCGAATTCCATAACCCTTTATCATGAAGGGGAACTTGTAACAGATCAAACGGAAGTTTGCGAGGTTTAAATCAATATTTCCTCAATATAGCAAATTCTATTGGTGATCCTGAAGTCACAGCTGAAACCAGCTTTGCAGCTATTTACGCAAACAATAATGTAAATTCGCCCTCTGCTCTTGGTCATGCTTCTGCTACTGATTATGATAGCAGTACCTCTTTTCGCTTTAGGCACATTTCCCAGGGCACAGTGAGAAAAAAAAATCAATAACCTCAATGTCAAGAAAGCAACCGGTCATGACCAGATTCCAGCTAAGTTACTTAAACCTGTTTCTGGTTTAATTAATAATCCACTGTCTTCCATAATCAACAGTACTATATCTACTTCCAATTTTCCCTCTTCCCTTAAAAAAGCCAAAGTTAGTCTTATGTACAAAAAGAATGACCACCTGCAATGTAGTAATTACAGACCATTGAGTATTTTGCCGTCTATATCCAAACTTTTTGAAGGAATTCTGTCTGGTCAACTCATTCAATTTTTCGACAATATATTCTCTCCATATCTATCAGCTTACAGGAAAGGTTATATCGGCAATTCTCTACTTCTGGACTTTGTGGAGACCTGGTGTTGCTCTCTTGACAGCAATAAGTATGTTTGAGCTGTTCTGATGGACCTCTCCAAAGCTTTTAACTGTTTGCCTCATACTATTCTTATAAATAAGCTCAAAGCATATGGTCTCTCTTCATCTGCTGTAGCATTTTTACATGACTATCTTTCTAACAGGCAGCAAAGAGTTAAGCTTCACTCTTGCCATAGCTCCTGGAAGACCATGTTTAAGGGTGTAGCCCGAGGCTCCATTATGTGGCCACTCCTCTTTAACATATTCATTAACGACCTCTTCTATGTCATTAAGGATTGTGATTTGCATAATTATGCAGATGACAACACTATTTCAGTATCCAACAGAGTCCTGGAAACTGTGAACTTTAAACTCCAGAACAAAGCTACAGAGGCAGTAAATTGGTTCACTGAAAACCAAATGCTATCTAAAATTGAGATATTCCAGTCGATTTTCCTTGCACCAGGAAAAAAGAGATGCGAGTCTCAGTCACTCGCCATCCACCACACTATTGTCAACTCCGACAAATCTGTTAATATTCTCGGTGTCGCTGTTGACGATAAATTAAGATTCTTCGCTCATGTGGCGAATCCTTGTAAGAAAGCTGGTAAACAACTCAATATTTGAGAAGACTTTCCAAACTACTTGATATGGAAAGCAAAATGGCTATTTTTAAATCTTTTGTGCTTTCCAACTTTGACAAGTTAATGAGTATTGCAGAGCAATACATAGTCCCCCGCTCGTCGCCCACGAGGTTGAATGGACTACTATATAGGGGTGTGACCTAGATGAAAAAAAAAAAAATTAAAAGGCCCTTTAATCCCAAGAGGATCAAGTATTGCCTATTTATGTGTAGTTCCTTACCAGACAGCAAGTAAATGTAGTAAAGATGCATGAAGTTTGGGATAACAATGTTGTTTGGAGTTGAAAGGAACCTGATGCAAATTCACTAGTTTCTTGAATGGTAATTTGGCTGTTTGTTTTTACAGATGACATCATCATTTGAAACTGTTCAAAATTCATTAAAAGCAAGACGAAAAGGGTTGAAATGAATGGACTAGTGTCAAGTTCACATCCCTCATTTCCAAGTAACCTCTACTTTGGTTTGGTGCCACAGAAGCTGTTCAGTTTTGCAACCAAAATGATACAGGTGACATGAAAATTAATCAATGCATTCTAATATATTATCACAACTACTTTCTTCTAACCTAGTGACCTACTTTTGCCATGTGACGACAGCAATGCCCCAGGAACTATGCAAGCAACATTTTGGTAGCTGTAGGTGTTATGGTATTTGAAATATGGCCTGGACAAGGATTTACACGGAGTTTATACTGTGACCTACATATCTGACCTCGTGACCTATTTTTGCTCATAACACATTTTCAAGTCACAATGAATTAACAGGTAAAATTTCATTACAAGAAGTCAAAAGTAACACAAAATTATAGTCAGGACGTGAAAATACTGAATATTTACAAATGACTGTGACCCACATATTTGATCTGGTGACCTAGTTTTGCTTTATGGCACATTTTTAGATTAAGCTTCACATTTGTGTAAAATTTCATTAATCTAAGTAAAAGGACAAAAAAGTTATGGCCCGGACAAGATTTTGAATGGATTTCACAGTGACCTAGATATTTGACCTGGTGACCTCCTTTTGCCATGTGACACAACAACTCCAGAGGTAGTATTAAAATGATAAATTTGGTAGCTGTAGGTATTATAGGAAGGGAAATATGGCATGGACAAGGTTTTACATGGAGTTTACACTGTGACCTAGATATTTGACCTAGTGACCTAGTTTTGCGTCGTGACACACTTTTAGGTCACAAAACATTATCAGTAGAATTTTATAACAAGAAGTCAAAAATTTTTAAGAATTACAGTAAGGACATGATAATACTGTACATTTATGTATTACTGTGACCCAAATATTTGACCTAGTAACCTAATTTTACTTTACGACAGATTTTCATGTCAAGTTTCACATTTGTGTAAAATTTCATCAATCTAAGTAAAAGGACAAAAATGTTATGGCCCCGACCGGTTTTTACATGGATTTCACATTGTGACCTAGATTTTGAACCTAGTGACCTACTTTTGCCATGCTACACTCCAGCAACCCAAGAAGTATGCACATAACAAAGTTAGTAGCTGTAGGTATTATGGTATAAGAAATTTGGTGCTGACAAGGTTTTACACAGAATTTTATACTGTGACCTATATATTTGACCTAGTGACCTAATTTCCCCTCACGACACACTCTTGGGTCAAGGCACATTATCATGTAAAATTTCATAAAAAGAGGTCCAAAAGTTTAAAAAATTACAGTCAGGACCTGAAAATTCTGTATATTTACATATCGTGGTGACCCAAATATTTGACCTAGTGACCTAGTTTTCCTGGATGACACTTTTTTAGACTAAGCTTCACATTTGTGTAACATTTCATGACTCTAAGTAAAAGGACAAAAAAGTTATGGCCCGGACAAGATTTTTCATACATATGTATTCTGTGACCCAGATATTCGACCTAGTGACCTATTTTTGGCCCACGATACATTTTTGTCCTCGGAAGTACAAACACATAAAATTTGGTGGCTGTGGGTGTTATGGTGTTGGAAATATGGCCCGGAGAAGCTTAGGACAGTCAGACGGAAGGACGGACGGACGGACGAGGTGCAAACCCATAGTCCCCCACCAAGTGGGCGGGGGACTAATTACTGTGCCACAGTATGGCATTTTTGTAGTAAGACTGATGCTGTCAAGCTAGAAAAGATTCAACAAAGGGCCCCATGTTTTGTTTTCTGTGACCATGAATCTACACATGATAATCTACTTAAGAAAGCAAACTCTACCACTCTTCACATTTCCAGGATCAAACAAATTGCACTTGAGGTATTTAAAATTAATAATAAAATTTCTCCATCATATTTAGGAAATTATTTTGGCTTGCGAAATTCACGGTATAATACCAGGGGTAACAATAATAATTTTAATATTCAGGATAACATGACCACAACATAAGGGACCCAATCTTTTAGACACGCTGGGGCCAAAATATGAAACCAGCTGCCCAAACATCTCAAGAATGCTATTACTATTGGTCAATTCAAGAATTTAATCAAGACATTGGCTGGAGCTGGCAGCACATGCAACTTCTGTAGAAATTAACGCCGAACCATGTGTAATTGACTATTCCATGACTGTGTTGTGTTACGTTTTATTGTTTTGCTTTTCTTTTTTTCCCTCATAGTTTTATTTGTGCTTAATTATGAGTTGGGGACTATAGCACTCTGTCATTGTGCCATTTACCATTGGTTCTATCTGTGTCATGTTTTCTCTGCTTTTACATATGTGTTTATTTATTTGACCATGTCATGCGTAACTTTTGAATTAAAGTGGTCAATCATTGATTATTATCAGTAGCATTAATAGTAATAATGTTATAATAAATTTTTATAGTACTACTATGTCATATTTATTGTCGCCAAATGGCCCATTAGGGCTAATGTTCTTTGTACCAAAACCGACGTGAAATAAAGTTTTATTCTATCTTATCTTACCTTAGAACTGCAATATTGATGTATAATGGTCTCATACTACTATACAGTTCAAATCTAAGGGCAACATAAAACAATTCAGAAATAATTAATAAGGTTGATTAACTTCATTTTACTTTTTCGTGATATTTGGACTAGACTCACAGAAAACTCGAAGAAAGCGATGAGAACGGAGAAGTCACCAGAAAGTTCAATTACCATTGCAATTTTCTTGTAAGACTAGACCTAAGCCTAGGCCTATTACAGAACAAGTGTCCATTGCTTCAGCTTGCGAAGATCAGCGTTCTCTGGTGACAATGACAGTAAATATTTTACATCAAGAACAGGCCTAACTAGTCTGATAGAAACACATAAGCCTGGGCAGCATATAGCTATGTTCAAACTTCAACAGATGCCTGACCTTATTATTGAAGTTTAATTCATGGATTAAAAGAAAATTGTTAAGAAGAAACTGCTTACGTGCTGTTCAATGCATCGAACTGCGACAAGTCACACAAAGAGCTAGCATGTATGCTGCAATCTCTGACGTGAAATGACAATCTGATTAAAAAACATAAAAAAAAGCAAAGGGTGCTATACCCCCTCCCCAGTATTCACTATATCAGCGCCTGCACAGGTTCAGCGCAATGTACCCAATTTCTAAGACCATATGCCTATTTTCAGGAAAAATGTGGTTCTGTATTTCACATGGTCTTACACTGTTGGTAAATCGCACATTTTACCAAAATCTTATTGAACTGGCATCAAATGAGCATCTTAAAAAAAATAACCAAAAAAAAAAAAAACCCACCAAAAACACCCCCCCCCCCAAAAAAAAACAAATGCCAACATCCATTGCCAACTTCTTAGATGATGAATTTTGCCTCTTGGGTCTTCAGTTGGGTAGACACAAAATTTACAGTCAGTCAGACATGCAGTATGTCTCTCCTCCCTGTTTTTGCCCAACTAGTTATTTCTGGGCTGTTTATATACCTTTCAAAGAAAGCTTCACATGCTTTCACTCTTTGGTTTAAGTCATAAAGGGTCTTAATGATGTTTTTTCATGCAACATGGAGGGCAACAACATCTGCACAGAGGTTTTTTGTATGTAGGTCCCTTCTGCCTGTAAATAATGCTTCATAACAAAAAAAGACAAAAACAAAAACAAAAAAAACCAAAAAAAATAAACCAAAAAAAAAGAAAAAACAAACAAAACAAAAAAAAAACAAAAAAAAAAAAAAAAAAAAAAAAAAAAAAGGAAAAAAAAAAAGAAAAAGAACTGAGTGACCTTTCCGCATTCACACTTTTATTCACAGCAGAAATGTAACTATTTATATGCCAGTGTTCCTGCTTGAAAACCTTTTGGGGATTTTTATGGGCATTAAAACCTAAAAATAGGTAAGAATTGACAGTCAAGCACTTTTAGTAGCCAGTGCACATGGGCAAACTGGTGATACCATCATACCTTCTTCGAACAGCTATTCAGTTAATTGGCTGCGATATACATGTATACATAATCTGCAGTAAGGGAAAGACACAAATTTTTTATTAACATGATGGAGTTCATCGTATTGCACGGAACATGATGATGAGCTGACAGTTTGTTTCCAATATCAAGTTCTCTCTATCAGCACCGTTCTTTTAAGCTGCAAATTGTCCTCTGACCGCCAGTTGTCTCCCACCTGCCACTTCTGTCAGCAACCACATCTTTCACAGCTGCCATTTCTCCTCCAGCTGGCGGTTTGCTCCTATCTCCCATTTTATCTCCAGTTGTGGGTCATTCCCCAGCAGCTAGTTCCCTGCTAGCAGCCAGTTCTTTCCCTGATGCCCGTTTTCCCCCAGCTGCTAGTTCTCTCTTCTATCATTACTCCTACAGCTGCCATTTTCCTATCATACAATAGGTCCTCTCAGGCTGCCAGTCGTTTTCAGGTACTAGTTCTATGCCAGCTTCCACTTAATTGCCACTTCTCCAGGAGACATTTTTGTAACAGTTGCCAATTTCCGATCCAGCTGCCAATTCTTGCGAATATTGAAAATCTGATTTCAGAAACTGGGCAGCCAAGAAAAACTGAAGGCTGGCCAGACAAAAAAAAAACAAAAAAAAAACACCCCCCCAACCCCCCCCCCCCCAAAAAAAACAAAAAACTGGCAGATGTGGAGGAAATGGCAGCTCAACGGGAGAACTGGTAGCTGGGAGAAAAATAACAGCTTAAAGAGAATTGGTATTTGGACCAAAACTTATAGAATTGGTTGTAGGCAATGAAAATAAAGAGTTTAAGAAACCATGGGTAACCTTCTAAAGTAAGGTCAGAGAATAACTCTCATGCTGCATTGTTGTGCTGATATGGTTTATATGACACACCATAATAATAATGCTACATATAACGGATATTTGAGGAAAACTCAATACACAGTGGACAACATAAAGCAACATTGTCATTCAATATAAGACTATTGCTAGACCTTTATCTGGTGAACATTGGTAGCTAATACAAAATTAGTTAGTTGAATAGTTCGTGACTATATTACAATGCAATGTGTCTCCACTGAAATGACTGGGTCCTAAACAGTTGGCATCTGGCAACTGCAGGTAAGAGGCCCCACATACTCTTTATACCATTCTACACTGTAAAGAAATTTCACACTCTATAGAAATGGTACCCTCCACCACCTTTTGCCCCCTGCCCACCCCTATATGTCAACATACAATGGAGACTATGCAATCTTAGAAATAACAAATAGGCCTACATTGTGTTTGTTGTTTTTTTGTTTTTGTTTTTTGAAAAACACCCAACGTTGTAAGAACGGGCTTGGTACCAGCAGCGGCATTAATTTACGTATTCGTGCCCTGCTACAGCAGGGGAACTGTTGCAGGATCAGTTAACTCCTTGCCAACTTGATTAATTTCTGTCGCGAAAGTAAATGCTGTCGGCAAAATGTTAAGCATTTTCTCATTAAGAACCTGCATATTATATCCCTCCCATTTTACACAAAAACCAAGATATATCTGATAGCCAATCAAAAGTCGAGATGTTTAACTTTTGTTTTGCACCAATGTGATGTTGACATTTCTTCAGCTTCTTTACCAGACGTAACAGATACACCCACCTTTATGTTCGACAATTCAACTATAACTGAAGCTGAAATTCTGAATACACTCTTCAGTGTGGACAGATCAAAAGCATCAGGTCTAGATGGCATAAGTGCACAGCTTTTGAAGAAAGCTGCCCCTGTTATTACTCCAATTATTCAACTAAAGCTTAGGTACAAAAGAATTTTCGGCTATTAAAAACAGAAACTGTTTCATCTCTTCATAAAAAGAGCTGAGAAAATGAATGTAATTATTACCGGCCTGTCCAATTACCTAATTATACGGGGAAAGTATTTGAGAAATTAGTGTTCAAATATGCATTTATTATTTTTTGCGTATAAACTAAGATGTATCTGGTCACAAATCTGGGTTTATACCCGGCGACCAAATTGTTCAGTGCTTCTTTAAGTTATATGAATATTAATGTCCCATTGTTACCATAGGGAATTTCGTCTTATATTTTGGATATTAGCAAGACATTTAGTAAAGTTTGACATCCTGGTTTAATATAGAAATTACAAACGAGTTGCATATTACGGAACTTACTTGATTGGTTTTCAGACTATATTATTAACCTTTATAAATGAGTTGTCATAAAGGGGCTTTCTTCTAGTTGTGGTAGGATGCCAGTAGGTGTCCCACAAAGAAATAACCTTGGGCCGTTCATGTTTGTAATGCGTGTCTTTGCTTATGTTTTTGATATATTTATGTATATATATGTACATATATATACATATATATCTGTATATATATATGCATATATTTACATGATATTGTGCATCTTGTTGATCGTAAAATTAAACTATTTGTAGATGATACTTTTGTAATCAGATATTGATAATCCAGTCGAAGCAGCAGAAATAGAATACCGATATTTCTCATAATATACTCTCGAAAATATTGACTTTTCATTTGTAAGACCAATCCGTGAATTTGATGGTCCAGTTCGGAGTGATTAAACAGTGAGAGGAGAAACAAAATTGGAAAGTGCTTGCGAAAAAGCTGCCCGTATTGTCACTAATCCAATACAAGGTACTGGCAAGGCACAATTAAAAGAGAAAACGGGATGGCATACCTTCGCCACGTGGCGGGAAACATCCAAACTAACAACAATGCATAAATTGGTTATTAAATTCTCTTCTGATCAGTTGTGCTATATGATCCCAAGTGTCCCTGCCTTCAGCAAACCTGGTTATAATCATTACAAATTTATGACCTCCCACATTAAAGGCTCACACAGACCTATATGATAAATCCCTTTTCGTTCCCCAGCCAGACTGTGGAATGACCTACCTTTAGATATACGGAATTCAATTTCAGTATACAAATTCAAGATATCTCAGCCTGTAGTGTGACTTATGAAATTAACTGACAAATACAATTTTGGTAACCAATTTGCAGCTGAATTCTTGTCTAGTCAAAATTGCAGTTAAGGATACCGGACACTGGTCATGTGGCTTATCTGCTGAAGATATATGGAACTACTTTTACTCTTGACCTGTATACACCATTCAACGTTCTAAACCACACAGAAAGATATATCGATACGCCCCCTTCATACAGTTCTATATGGTTCAGCACTTTCCGAAAAGCTGAAGATTTTCTCAGCAGTTCATGAGTACATTGACAACAGTGCACGTCCCAGACCATCAGGTATTCGATAACCTACAGTCTAGCCTACATTATTCTTATTCAAAATGTTTTTTCTTTGTGTGTGTGCTAAAGCAATAAGTGAAATCAGACACAAACTTGATACTCTATGTACACATGTGTAGGTACTTATAAATATTGATTGTATACAGTAAACTTTTACCAGCAAATATACAAGTTTGCTATTAGAAATCACACACACACACACACACACACACACACACACACACACACACACATAAACATACATACATACATATATTATATATATATATATATATATATATATATATATATATATATATATATATATATATATATATATATATATATATATATATATATATATATATATATATATATATATATATATATATATATATATATATATACGAATTTTTGTACAACTATTTTATCAAGCGACCATCCAAGACCATTGATATTTTGTAATGCCACTTTGTCTGTCTCGTTTTGGTGCCTGTTACCTTCAGTATGTTTTCGTGCATGCCAGACGGTCCTGTGTTTTTCGTCCTTTCCCCCCATGAGGAGTTTATATAGGGCTAAGCTCCCTTCTTTTTTCAGTCGCCATAAACCAACTGTTAAACGCCAATTTATATATATTTTTCTATATAAAATATATTTGAACGTCATGCATAAATGCCAGTTTTCCTGTCTTGATATATTTTCATTTTTTGAAATATACAGCCTCAGTTGATCAGTTCGAACTAATTTATACACGGAATAACAATAAAACCTCACTCGGGTAAAGACAATGGTCGTCATTTTTGCAAGGCACTGGCGTATTCAGAAACCGCCAGGGTAAACTCTGTGGTCCCACCTGGCTTGGATTATACTTCATTTATCCAGGAGGTCCATGGCTATGGTTGTGCCATGTGAAACGATGGGGCCAGGTATGAGAGTAGTTCCACTGATTTGTCACATGCATCTGGGTTCACACTTTTCGTTCGCTAGATGATGCACCTCGTAAAATATTCCGCCAATTTATCTGAAAGGCATTTTTTTTCATGGATTTCAGGAAATGTTTAAAAAACCATTTGGTGTTTGACTGCTGCCCTTCCAATGCTTGGTAATTTTTTAAAACCGTGTTTAACTTGGTCCCTAAAGGTTGTGACTGATACCCTGGGTGAAATATGAAAGTAAAGTATATGGGTATCCTACAAAACCCATATACAAGAAAAGGGAAAGGGACAGAATTATTCAATAAAATGTGATTGAAACCATGGAAAAACATACTAATGGATCCAAATCTTGGTAATGGTTTTAAGTATTATGGTAACTAAATATTTTGCCTAAATTTCAAATCAGGAACCACTGATATAACTGAGATAACAACTGAGAGGCTTTAGCACTAATTTTAGACTAAGTCAACAGCTTTCCTCGACACACGTCGGGCCCATGTTGCCCTTAGAGTGCCAAGGAAAGCTGTTGACATGGACTATTATCTTCCATGTCACTACAGGCATGCTGGTACTAGAATGAAATTTCTTTTCACAAGGAACATGAATGTAGCATCCTTATTATTTTCAGCGTAGTTCGTTTTAATCTGTTCAACTTTAGTCGCAGTTAGCATTGAATCAGTGAATATGCTGATAGAATGATATACTACTGCTCTGTTAACAGCAGCAACTAGGCTGGCAGTATACGTTTTCTCGAGCGACCGACATAAAAGAGAACAGTTCAGACTATTTCTGAAAATTTGCAGTGAAAATATGAGGGCAAACTTCTCAGACGTAATGGCATGTTGGCACATTTAGAAAGAGTCAGACAGCGCCATGCACTCCCCCCACCAAAATGTAATTGTAATGGTAACACCTTCAGTAACGTTGATGATAATGATGATGATAATAATAATATGCCAAATTTTATATATGTGCGGTAAAGGAGCAGTTTAAATATGAAATATTTAATGAACACAACGAAATTTTACCATTTTTTTTAAAGAAATGTTCCTGCTGAAGCATATCGGATTCTCTTCACGAAACACGTCCCGCGTTAGACACTCCCTACCTGCGAGCCCCAAATTCATCTATGTATATTTTAATGGTGCCACCTGCCCTTAATTTTGGTATGGTGAGCAACGGCTCTTATTGGGAAACACATTTTACATTTAATCTTTTATTTGTATTTCAGGGCCTATCAACCGACAAATACACTTAAAGGGAAAATTTACATTTAATAAATAAAGAATATGTTTTCTATTAACTGCCACTTTACATTAGAGATGCATCTAGATTGAACGACCTGACACCTAATGCTAAACGCAAATTTACATTAAGCGCACATTAACATTCAACATAACATAAATAAGCCGACAAACCTTACAGAAAACAAAGCTTGAAAACATAGGGAAAAAAACAAAGGTTACAAAGAGCACAAAATAAAAGAAAAATGGCTCTGCAGCTCCTTATGAATTAGAGGCAGAACATGACATATAGCTCACATAAATTCATTGCTGTGAGCTTAATGTTGGCCTCCCATAAGACTGTGTAGAGTGTAAAAAAATCACATCAAGTGAGGTGAGGTGTATGCATGGTGTTCTTTGTTTGTGTGTGCGTGCTGAGACTAGGTAGTCAGGGCCTGCATTATATCGAAGCATGCTGGCAGTGTAACAATTCCAAAACTAATTTTTGGCAAGAGCACATGCACTAAATATCCGTTCTGGCGTGTTTTGCTTGTCTTCAGTGGATATCTGATCACGGTTTCTACTCTGTTCAGTTGTACCGTGTACTAGCAAGAAAAATGAAAACTTGTTTTCACGAGATAAAAGTCTCATTAGGTGAACTGGAATTATCTTCTTAGTTTGAATGCATTTTTCTTATTTAATAATGGCAACGATGATGGTGATGATAATAATAATTTCAAGACAAGCTGCAAGTGACATCTTTATGTCAACGGTGAACTTACAGTGGCCTTTTTTCTGTAAGGATTTTAAAAAACATATGTTTAAGTTCTTTTTATTCGGTGTGTACAATATATATAGTGCGTGCATTAAAACAAATGAGACAGTCAAAACAAATAGTTGAGCTGGTGATAAACAATGGTAGTGTATAAAATATTTTCACACTTCCTTGAGGAAAGCGTTTGTACAAATATCACATCAGAATATGAATTTCATCCATACAATATACAATTCAGCCGATGACATATGCTCACGATTGCCAAATAGCACTTGCCAGAATTTATAAGTTAATTATATGAGGTAATTTTCAGAGGTTTTGCACTGTTTGGAATGTTTAATAATGCTAAATATTTAAAAACTTCGAGTTCAAGACAGTTATTATCATGGACTTGATCGAACAAATATGAAACACATATGCAAAGATGTCAGGTGACGGTGACATAGCAATCAGTAAAACTATAAAACTGTCTGATAATCTGCCTGGTAAATAATTCAAGTGAAAATTGTACATCATGAGAACCAGAGCTCCAAATGAACCAATGGAAAAAACACATCTCCAGAGCATATGAAAGAGTATTCTTGTGTTGATTTGACGTCTGCCTATACGCCTTCTACTTGTCTCAGCCATAGTAAATAAAGCCACGTCACTAATGCAGATCCCTGTTGTAAACAAACCGCATAGAGTGAGGTATATGTATGATAGCCTGTATGTGTGCTGAGACAAGGGGGTAAGGGCCGATACTATACATAGAGATGTCGATGGCGTAATAATTTCAAATATAACTTTTCTATTGGGTCTACCGGTGTAAACAAACAAAATAAAAAATAAGCAGTCAGCAATACCTTGAACAATAAGTGTGTCCTTGATTGTCATTTGAATTGAGGAGAAAATAAAAATAACGTTAAAAGTTAGGACCACAGCTATGAGAAACTGAATGAATATGCCATTTAGATGACTTAGAGCACATAAATGTGACAACATTTTACAATCAGTTGAACTTCGCCAATGGAGATCAGTATCGATATATTCGTCTTTGAAATAACGATCAGCAATCGTTACTGACAGTAAGTAAAATCCGAATACCATGCTCCAGAATGCATTGCTCAGTTTGAGAATCATTACTGTATTCAGACACACTTGCCTGCATAAATACATAATTGTTATGATACTGAAGATAATGCATGAGACTGAAAGAAAAGCAAAGAATCCTGACAACACGGATGGCAACATTTTCGAGCATGCCAGAGAGTCTGGTGGGGATGGCGTACACTCTATTGATGTAGCCACAAGACAACAAATCTGAAAGAAGTCACTGTGAAATATTCGCAGATGTGGATTTAAACTTTTGAAATCTGTATGCTGTGTCAAATAATTTCCTTGAAGATATAGTTTTTGTAAATAAATTTGGTCTACTGTAAACTTCACATCAATTTTCTTCAGTCTGTTATAGGACAGATTAAGTGTTTTTAATGATATAAGGCCTTTTAATGCGCTTGATGCAAAATATGAAATACACTGATTATCAAGTGACAATACTGTTAATGTCAGCATGCCTGTAAATGCGCGTTGATAAATTGATTGAAGTCTGTTACCAGTAAAATCGATAAATTTTAAAAATCGAAGACCAGGAAATGTGATGCCTTCTATGTGAGAGAGCAAATTATGTGACAAGTTTAGAATTCGCAAGGCAGAAAATGCTGTAAAAGAGTGAGCATTTAAATTAATTAGTTGGTTGCACGAGATATCAAGTTTATGTATTTTCAAGTACTGCCAGTTCCTATGTTTCCACACTTTCAAGCCAACGTCTTTTAACACTAATATCCGAATATCTTGTCCAAAATGCGACAAAGGATAAAGTGCTACACCCGTGCAGACAATTGCATTCCCTTTACATTTGCACAAGTGGTGACACCATACTTTGTTACATAGTTCTTCGTCGTCTTTTGAGATGTGACAATGTATATTGCCGTCACAAACCTCCAAAGGATGCACACATCCTGCATTTTCACATCTAAAACGGTATGGACACACGAAAACATGACAATGGTGTTCATCAGCGCCACTTATACAATTAAATTGACCATCACAGATAAACTGAATTGGCAAACAATAAGACTTAGGACATTTTAACATCCTCGGGCATTCTATTCCTTTACAGCGTAATAAATGTTGGCCTTCAGGGCAAAATCGCAAGTTCCCGTTAGGAAATTGGTCATACAAGCACACAGCAGCCCTTGGATAACATGTTTTTTCCTGAACCTCATCACACATCACCCAATTTGGATTGCTACAGGTTAATATGGTTAGTCCTGTGTCTTGGACATGTTCAGTAGTTCCGTTTTGTGCAGACATATGTTGCTCCACATTATCACTTTGCAAGGCGGTAAGGAGAAAACAGTCACACTCATCACTTCCATCTCTGCAATTAACCTTTCCATCACATACTTTTGAGAAGGGAATACAACCTCCAATAAAACACTGAAAATAAAGATCCGAACAGGTACAATTTAAATTATGGCAATATTGAACACAATATATTATATCTGCAAGGGTACCATTTGAATAAGTGCAAACTGATTCACAGTGTATTTCATCTGTGCCATCTAAACATGTTATTGTCCCATCACATACGTGGTGCTGCAAGATGCACTCCCTATTGAGGCATTGGTAACGTCCAAGGCCACATTCATTCGGTGGTTTTAATGTCTCTGTCACACAAAATACTCCCCGTTGAGAATCAGTTGATACACTTAAATTAGATGGCTTTCTAAAATCAGGATAAGGGCCCTTAGTTTTACATTTTGGCAGTTGGTCATACATAAGTTTCAGCACATCAATAAACTGTAGCTGAGTCTGGCCTATTGCCAATGTGTAGAACTGATATGAATTCTTTGATAATGATTTAAACCAGAAGTATTCAGTTATAGTGTACAAGTTCCAGTAGTTCAGCTGTTGAAAAAAAAGCATCATATCTGTGGAGCACATATTTGCATATAGCACTCTAAACATCATCCAGGACCTATTCCGACAAATAGGAGGCTTTGGGCATATCAGAAATCCTTTATTTAGGACTGCACTGATTCTGCTGATCAAAATTACATCAGATTTGTGAAAATGCAGAATTTTTAAGTTGAAATGTTTACATGTTATTTCAGCTGCCTTTCCATTTTCCAATTTGTGTGAATTTACATAAGGACACACGCAAAGCCCGTTAACTTTGAAAAGTGTATATTGACATTCAGTTTGGTTGAACATGGGGGATAAGTGTGCTGCATGAATTACTTCAAATGATATTTTTTGACTAACTGACTCACAAACTACTACAGTGTGCTCAAATGATTGGGTGCAGGATATGGCTATCCAGTGTCCAGCCTGCCAGGGATAAATGATGACTATTCCTGCACATTGATGGTCCCTGGACCATACTGGCTGCTTCCGGTATAATGCCTCCTGCACAGAAGTCATTTTACTTTTATGAATTATTTTATTGCTGTCAGTATGCTTCATGATTAAAGACAGTTGTTCGCTTCCAAAGTCCTTTATTTTCCAATTGGTGTACAAGACAGGATCTTGGGTTATCCATATTGCCCTCCGTCCCTGCATAGATACCAGCAAAGAGTTTACACATTATATTTTGCTCCTGTCGGTGACATAATCTCTGCATCATAACTACAATATGGACAGGATGACTGCGATATTTTAATTTCGCTATGAAACATCCCAGCAATGAATGTTTCCCGAGGCTAAGTTAACTATGAACTGAAATTAAAAATGCTGTATAGCTTACCTTTTACGTTTAATGATGTGCATACCTCCATACTACCCTGACAACGTTAATATACTTCTGATCATAAAATGTTCATTGCATGCTCTTTTTGACATATTGGCATCACCAGAACTCGGAGGACTCATGTCGCAGTCATCTCATATCCAGGGTATATTAACGGTTATGAAAATATTTCATGTGCCTACAGTTCACAAAAGGGACATTTTGTTCATTAAAATTCAAAATTTAAAAATGTTTAATATGAAGCTACCCCCTCCTCCCCCACATGCACGGTAAAGGGCATTGCTTTCATGAAGCACAGCATTGAAGAAATGCATTTATTACTCAATTTAGCCGGCCTAGATGATAGGGTAAGGTAAGGTAAAGATATAAAAACTTTAAGGTGGCAGATCTAAAATCCAACAGCTTTGAATAACGTCTAATCACTTTTTAATATTTTGGATAGTTTGATCCTTAAACTACATGCTCCCAAAAACTCTGGTGTGTGAAAATAAACTTGATACAGATAAATTCAGTTCAAAACTTTTGTTTATACTGAAGGGTTTCAGCAGTCCTGACCACATCGGGTTTGTTTGCATGGACATGAAAATGGTCCATGTCTTTGTTTGCAGTCATTACTCCATGACCCCTGGCAACCAGGTGAATTACTGACAAGGGTCACTTAAAGGGAACAGGAATCCTATAGCCATGGAACGAAGAATGGGCCAGTTCAGACAAATGAAAATCAGTGTTCTGACAACTTTGAAATTCTCTGTGATGTAAAAAACAAATAAGCACAATTTACTTACTTGGCCCCAAATATTGTAAGCCACATGTCAATCCACATCGAAACAAATCAAAAGTGGTTACGTTAGATGTTCCCAATTTAAAGGAATCTAGTTTTAAGCCACAAAATATACTTCTTTTGAATGACAACATCACAGATGAGAAGCTGCAAGTTTATTTCACACAATAAGAAAAGCACAGGACAGAAGATGGGAGAATGTGTCACATCACAGCCATACTTGCGGAAGAGTTGGCAACATTTTCAATCAATGCGATTTTTTCGGATTTGTATTTCTGCTCAAGCTATACAATTTGTAACTTGCCTCACAAATGCCTTGTCACATAAAAATCAACATGCATCAAAATAAAAGTTTCTTGTCCACAATTGTCTTTTCACGACCCCTCCATTGCTTTTTGGAGCAAGTTCTAGAATGAAAATGAACAATCTGTCAGGACCAACTGAAAAATTTTGTAACTTATTATTGACGCTGTTTCAGGACTCACCATTAGATTCAATCCTGGACATATTAATATTATTTTTTAATTTTTGTAACGTCGATTTGTTAAGTTAATTTTGTGTGGCTTCTGTGGAAAAAATGTGAAAATCCTACCAAGTAATAAAGAATGCTTTAAAATCTCGAAAAAACTTCCAACCCATAAAAAAACTATGGAAACAAATTTATGGATGTGTAGCAATCGGAAAATATATAGGTTTACTGCACTTCTGGAAAAATCATATGGGTAATATTGATCCAACATTACAGAAAAAATATGACCCATATTCAGAAATTTCGAACCCAACAATGCAAGCAAAGATATTCCAGATTTACCAAAGCATAAACATTCATCTGCCAACACCAATGTAAAAGAAACAAATTTCGCTTATGACTTGAGGTCTGCAGTCACACATAAAAAACAACTGATGGCGTTTAACTGCTCCTATCAACCTTTGAAATAATCTCCATTACTACAAACAGAAGTGTTTCCAAAATTTACAAGCCTTATCACTCAAACCACATATTTGATTACTTCTGCCAAAATTGAGTTTAGTATAAAAACATGCCATCTAAGGTCATTACACAACAAATATATTTATATCTAATGTTTGAGTCGACTTTAGTTGCATGAAGGCTTTCATATACGCCATATAGGCATAGGCCTAGGCAAACACAGGGAGGGTGCTATACACACAATGTTATAATAATCTTTCGGTAGTACTGATAAACAGAAGAGTTCCGTAACAACACCAGAAATGATGTAGACCTAGTTCAACATGCAGTGTCTGCTAGGCCTAGGCTACATGCATTTTGCTGTACTTACTACAACCAAAATGCTGTATTGAAGTCGCTAGACCAGGCTTGGAAACATGGCTTGAATAATAAACCTGTCATCTGCAGATGCACTGATGGAGAGAGGTAAGCAAGTGCGGGAGCCGATTTGGTTCCAATAAATGATGCTCATGAGTATTTTATCATAAGAGACAGAACTGTAAAGGAATTTATTACCGATAAAGCAAATCAACACACAGAGAAAACTCGTCATGATGTGGGGCTATTTCAGAAATTTCTGGCAAACAAACTGGAAAACACGTGTTTTTTTAAAGATATACCAGCTGATAAACGTGATCAGTACCTTGCAGAATTTCTCATCTCTGTGCGACAAAGAGACATGTTGGAATATAAGCCTACAAGTTTGAGGAGTATTTCAGCCAGTCGAAAGTGTCACTTCCAGGCTATTCAATATGGCTTCTCGCTGTCTACAGATCCAAAGTTTGAACTGACAAAGAAAGCAAAGACAAAGAAGACCAAACAAAAGCAACTGAAGCAGGAAGGAAAAGGGAATGAGCCTTATGCCACAAGGAATATTTCAGAGAAATAATTTGAAAGTCTCTATGTTAATGGGGATCTTGGTACAGACAGTGCTGAAGCATTACTGAGCACTATGTGCTGGAATAATTCCCATTATTTTATAAAGTGTGGCTGCATGAAACACCACCATCTACGATGGGGAGATGTCACCCTCTGCAGTGTCTGCTTATGGTGTAGAGTACTGTCAGTACAATGGGCGCCAAACAAAGAAGCGATCTGGCGAATATGTCGGAAACACTAGGTCAGTGGCTCAAAAAAGTGGGCACTTTTGCAAAATTTAGCAGCCCCTGTGATTCCATGGCAGTATGCAAAAAAATGGCTTCTTTGAGACCTGAATGCATGAGGCAGCAGGACCCCCCTTCGATCTGGCTATTAAACATTTTAAAAAGCTTATCCTTCTGTGTGGCTCAATTCTCTGCCTTCTGGAGTGAACAGTCTGATGGCTATTATGATAAAAAAGTTTGCTAAGGGCGACATGTTTTGTTAATGGTGGCTGGTACAGGGAAAGTGACAATCCATAGTGTTAGAAAAACAATGCTCCAGACTCTCAAGGACAATCACGTTCCTGACACTCATAAAATTATAATCAGTCGACATGAAAATATCCAGTCCCTTAATGCTTACTCGGTGGAGAACTCGAAAAAACAGCAAGAGATATCAAATGTGATTGGCCAGTCTGACACATGAGTAATTAGGCCTAAGCCAAATGCTAGTATCAGTTTGCTATCGGAGGGAGCCTACTAGCGACCAAAAATTTGCCAAAGGGAGCCTTTTACCATAACACATGTGTATTTATTGAAAATATAACTATTTCTATAGTAAATCAATATGCTCAGTACCACACCGTCCAACTTGAAAATCGGGAACTTCTGGTCTCCTCCTGCGAAAAATCTCCTTACAACCAGATGTCCTGCTTTATATAGAAAATACTTTATTGCATGTTGGTAGGCCAAAACATATCTCCCACTATCCACAACAAACATATATATCACACAGAAAATTCATCAAAAGATTTCTATCCACTGTTAGTCATTATTTCCTGGATAACCCTAAAATTAACGATCTTCTTTGATTAATTGCGCAGATGTGACTTGAGTTGAGTGTGGTCAAGTCGATCTCAGGGGATCAGCCAGTTCCCTTCCACATTCCCATCGGTGCCTACACGGTAGCGTGACTCACCAGCACCTGATGCTTGAGCCTTAAGTGGCCCGTTTCAATGCATGTGTGGAAATAGTTTTTCCTTTCATAATCAAGTCATTTATAGGAAAACCATCTGATGCAGTAGGCATTTTTGCATCATTCCCTTCATATCGCCATACCAATATTGTGACTGAAACGCAGGATGGAGCATTTCTTCAGTGAAATGACTGACCATGCGAAGGAGACCATCGATCAACATCATTATGCTTTTTACAATGCATATCCAGCACATTTAAAGAATTGGACTCTTCCCGTGCCCCATGTCCACAGGTTTTGTTTCTTTCCCCTTTAAAATAGTTTGTTTGGGATCTTTCTCTATCTAAATTGATAACGAAGTGTCTACAGAACTGGGTACAGTTGCAGATAATTTCTGCTTCAGAACTGGGAGGCCTGTGATTGGCTACCTTCATAGGCTTATGGTTAGTGGTGGTGGTGTAGAATGCGAGTCCGAATTTGGAACAGAATGGTACAAACCTGATACTGATACTTTATTTAGAACAAACCAGCAACTTTTGGCTCGTATTCTGCACCACTCCTGAGTAGGCTTAGGGTTAGGCTTTGGATTAGGATTAGGGTTGGGGTTGTAGACCTAGACTGGTGTATAGGACATGTATTTCCTTGGAGCAAGGCCTGCTTGTGGTCCTGTCAGGTATGTGAAGAGAACTCGGCACCCGATCATTTTATTGCTGTGTTAGTAACAATACCAGACCTGGCCCTCATGCTGCAGTTGGCTGTGATACTGGACCTGGCACTTGAATGATTTCTGACAGTATTGCATTGAGTACCGGATCTGGTTCAATGTGTGTATTGTCTGTGATACCACGTCTGGCTCCACAGTCACTTCAATAACTGAAACAGGTTCTGGTTCAGTAGCCAACTCCTATTAAATACTAGAAGGTTTAAAACCAAACTCATTGCATCAAATTTATCTGGTCCAGTTTGGCAAGTGCATCAGAGAACAGCGTTGGTGTTTGTTGGGTTAAATGCATAACTGCGCAGTTTTCGCAAATGGAAGTACTTTTTGGGGTCATTGTTGGCAGCCCAAAGTACTATATTTGCATTGATTACCCCACAACCTCGAATGTGCTTTCCAAATATGGATATTATCGTCAAATGTGACTAATTTATACGGCAGGCAATATCAACATACATGAAATTTTGATGATGGGAGGACAGTTTACCAAAATAGAACCGACTTTGGTCTTTCACATGTCACCAACGATTCCAGATATTTGTAAAGAAACATGGCCCTAAGGGGAACACAGACTTCTAGAAACTTGCATTTCCCGTGGATTTCAACACTTTTACTTGCGATTAACGCTTATCAATGATTCTTTATACTGCATGGATGAAGATAACTAGATTTTTCTGCATATGAAATGTCAGTTTGAAAACTGCAATGTTAAATCAGTCATACTACCCACACGTGCCGACTGCTGTTTCCACAATGCCAGAACAGAGAGTAACTTTTTCATTGTGTTCGTAACACAATTTTATTGTTCATGAGGAATTAATTGGAGGAATAGAGTTGACCGAAACTTAAGTAGTGTGAGGGGGAAAGCGTTAAGCCAATAAATGCTGTGTTTTTTGAAGTAGCCTTCATCCACTTCAGACCAATACATAATTTCACCTGTAGTAAGGCCCCATAAAAATACCTTGTTCAACATCACTTTTGTTTTTTTGGAATGTGGGGAGGAAGGATTTCATTTTTATTTTGATCGATGATTTATTAAAAAATAAGGAGGAATATGCCATCGAGATGATGATATTTTGATTATTTCAATAGTTTCTAACATTTTAATGTAATAAATACTGGTATTCATGGCTTTGCAGCACTGTAACACCTTTGTTGAAGACATGGGAAATGGACCTTTAACACAATAATTACCCTTTAAGATAACAAAAGAATTTTAATGCAGGATTGTACTCTCATATGACCTACCAGAGATGTAATTAACCACTCATGCTAATGTAATTGGGTAGTGTTGAACAGCCAGGTATGAAATAAGCACTAGCTATGGGATGTTTCTGACTGGAACTAGGTATCCTATTTGTCCACCTAGAAAGAGACTTAAGAGCAATCCTGTGTCCTGGTTCTCTTATTTCTGGTTGCTTCCACTTGTTCGTTGTTACGATGCCCACCTTCAAAATATTCTAGACTGTAGCAAAACCCAACAAAGAATGACAATGACGAATATACTCAACAATAACGATATGTTAACAAACAACTATCAGTACAAAGTGGGTAAATGAAATTATACACTTAGCCATGCTGATACTCCAGTAACTAACAGACTGCAGGTCAATCATAATCTCTGATGAGATATCCTCCATAGGTACTGTCCCACAGGTCCAAGTCCTTCGACAGGTGTCAGTCTGGTCCAAATCCCACAGAGGTACAGTTCGGTTTCAATATGGTATAATTAAACAGCAAATATAACAGTCCACTCAAAATCACTGTCCACGGGTATGCATTCTGCTATAGCCCACAGTCCCACTAGCATGACGACACACAGCTCCTGTCATATCTCAGAATTCCCTTCTCTCAATCATGAATGGAGCTGATTTATATACCCACGCTAAGAACTCTCACCATTGTTCCAGAGGCTTCCAATTAGTCACACATCACAATTCACAGAGACATGCCTGGAACACATCAGGATTTTCCCATTGTTTACAATGGGATGAGTCACATCTATGGGACTGTAGGTCAACATGCCAGATTATTCCATGGTTTACAAGATACATGAGAGTCACCCTAACAAAGCATGCCAACTTCGTGATTCTGCAAAGCATTCAATGAACTCCATGACCTTTGCAAATCAAGGGAAACAATTATTTTCATATCAGAGTCAGATTTAGTGAGAGATTTTACTTTTCTATAATCAATGGAAAATCGCGTTGAACCACCAGGTTTTGGAACCAATACAATAGGACTAACCCAGCTAATCTGGCTTGGTTCTACAATAACATTTTCTAGCATGTAATTTATTTCTTCTCGAGCTACCACCAATCTCAGAGGATTCATGTGATAAGGTTGCTGCTTTATTGGACTGACATCACTTACATCTGCATCATGACATAATATTGAAGTGTGACCCTGCTGGTCCGAGAATAAATGTTCAAGCTCATGAATAAGTTTTGCCAAATCAGCTTGTTGTACAGGCTCCAAATGACTGATCTTGGTATCCAGATTTTGTAATATGTCAGCGTTCTGAACTTTTACACTGTAAATAGAGCTTGAGTCTTCATTTGAGAATGGATCATTCTCAACATCCCCATTATCATTTTCTTTGAAATAGTGGCATTGACAATTCCTCCTGTTGCTCCTCTTTCATGGTACTTTTTTAACATGTTGATGTGGCAAAGCTGTTTAGCTTTCCTTGTATCTGGGTTGATGTTATATAATCCACATCATTCAACTTTCTTTCAACTGGGTAAAGACCACTGGTGTTTGCGTGAATCGAATGCCCTTGCATAGGCAAAAGTACCAAAAACCTTGTCTCCTGGTTCAAAACTTATTTCCACTGCTTTGTTATCATACCATGTTTTTCTAACCCTGTGTATTAATGAGATTTGTTTGGGCACCTCACAAGCTTTTTGTCAACTTTTCTTTGAATTTGGGCACATTCTCTAAGATAAGTGCATCGATTTTCTTAAAAACTACCTATAACTGGACATACCGACAACTGTTATGGATTGTGCGCATCATGTTGGGGCCAAAGTGGATGGAAAGCAAGCTCTCTTGGTCAGATTCCATGGTAGAGACTTTGTTGAAAGGATCACCAGGGCAAGAAAAAAACCTGAAAGGCTCTGGCTATGTTGTATTTGAAGACTCTACCTATTGCAACAGGTGCTTCATCAATAGACTGAAAAAGCATGACGACATTGACGGTGCATGGTTTGTGCATGGTAAAGTGTGGGCCAAACCCAAACAACGACACAAAGTGCAAGTCAATTTCCTTGGTGACATCGATAAGATCATAAGAGATGCCAATCGACCTTACTGATAGGTCGTCCCAGTTGAGCAATAGACAGTGAAATATTAACTCCGCACTGTATTATCCCAAAATTACAATGGACAATAAACTTTGTATCTATCTCTTCTATAAAATATTCACCTCCCTTTCTCTACAACAACCCCCCACCCTCCATTGCTACTGGCCTACTATTATAGCTATGTTTTCATACATTATGGGTTGCTTGTGCATTGCCTGTATTACAATCATGGTTGTCATTGTGCAACCACAAAGCCTTCATCGGCAGCTGTTATTGCTATGCTTAGTATGTTGTCAACTTTTGCTTCAACCGCTGGAAGCTTTATGCTCAGTAGTTTTCCACATTCCTTGTATTTAAGTATTGGAGCAGTCTTTTTCTATTTTCCAGTCCTCACATACATTCTAAACTGTATTCATTGGTATTACATGGAAGACTGTTTTACAATATTTAACGTTACCAGGAATGTATTTCAGATTTTCATATATTGTACGATACTGCTCGTTGTCAATCTAATACTGGTGCAATTTACGTCTTTTGAATAACCTTGGGTAATCAGTTTGAATATCATATTGTCAGTCACTAGTAACATGTTTAAAACGGTGCACAGATGTTTACATATTATGATGTGTGACTCTCTATTTTATTCTTACCCATTTATTGGAACTGATAATGAATTCATGGTTTACTCTGTTTGCCCAGTGTTTTACATGTTTACATACGTGAGTTTGGCCATAGTTATCTTTAACTTAAATCTCTCTGTTAGAAAGTACACGCTTCTTTTATTTTATGTGACGTTCACTAATTTTCATTGGCGTCAGCTTAAATTTGACTACATCATAGCCCTTAGTCCCCTGTTAATACTTTTAGCGGCAGACGTCCATACAAACCCCGTCCCTGTAGAACATTTCCACAATATTTCTTTCTCATTCTTATATACGTAGCCTCTCCACGGATAAGCTGAGGTTGATTCGCTCATATCTCATACCGGAATTCGACATAATCTCTTTGTCTGAAACATTTCTTACCCCAACCTCCTCTGTTAGTAATCTTACTATACCTGGTTATCATGACATTATTCTGCACGACCGCCCCAATAAAGTCAGCTGTGGTGTAGCTCTCTAAAGTTTCCAAATCTTTAGACGTATCTCGACATTCTGACTTGGAGAGACTTCATAGCAATAATTTTTTATTTGGTGTCATCTACAGGCCTCAAATGCTCTGGTGTCTTTTTGGGATAAACTTCAACAAAGTCCTGATCTAGCAAATTGTACCAGTATTCAAAATATCATTCTAACAGGTGACTTAAATTCCGATATCTTCACTCAGTCTAGCCTACAGCTCAATCAAATTGTCAGAACTAATTTTCTTACTGTGCACGTACATGAACCGACTTGTATACCAATCATTCAGCAACCTGTCTGGACCAGATAATTTCTAATATTCCCAACTATCTCCATGAAATTTGTGTAATTCCTCCAGTATGAAGTTGTGATCATTGTGTTGTGGCTGCTAATTTACTCTTTCACCGTAAGGAAGATCCCGTATTTAAATGTCGCATATAGGACGACCAAAAAGCGGACTTGGATGTGTTTAGAGCTTATCTTAGAAGGATCGATTGGTCTCAATGGTTTGTTACCGATGACATTGACATATGTTGCAATTTGTGGTCAAATTTATTCATAGACAATGCAGCAAGCTGCATTCCGAATGAAAAAACATCGAAGTCAGGACCTCTGACCTGCCTTGGTATAATACCCCCCTCTGATCACTTAAGCGTCAAGTCAAAAAACACAATACGAAAAAGCAAAGAGCCGAACTTTTAAACAAGCTGCATGGAAAACCTTTTGCCAATTACGGAATCATTATCAAGAACAATTGAATCGGGCTGAAACAGAATATAATGAAAAATTGTGTGCTGACTTTATTCTTCTCGATCAAATGTTAGTGGCGCACTTTCAAACAACACTTTCTAAATAGAAATCATTCTTCGACTATTCCCTCTCTTTTACATGACGGCAAACATATATCAGATAGTCTCTCTAAAGCTGAATTTTTTAACTCTTTCTTTCTGCATCAGTGCCAGGTTGATTTTTCTTCAACTACTGTGTGCCAGAACTTACCGACCCGCCTTTTCCTAAACTTGATTCCATAAGTACAAGGAAAACTGAAGTCCGCGACATATTTTCAAGTCTCGACACCACTTAACCTTCTGGTCCTGATGGAATAAGTGCTAAACTTCTAAAAGAAGCTGCACTCGCTATCTCTTCTTCTCTACCAAAATTGTTTAACCTTTCATTTTCAAAAAGCAGTTCCCTTCAGCATGGAAAAAAGCAAATGTTACTCCCCTCCACAAAAAGGTCCCTGATGACATATGTAATAATTTCAGGCCTGTGTCATTACTTAGTTGTACCGGGAAACTATTTGAGAAAATAGTATTTTAGCATGTGTTCAATTTCTTTCGACATAATACTGATATATCTGCCCACCAATCCAGTTTCATGCCTGGTGATTACACCATTAATCAACTACTTCTCCTTTATCACGAATTAAGTTTGGCAGTTGATAATCAAAAGGAGGTGTGGGTATATTTTTTGATATTGGTAAAGCATTTGATAAAGTTTGGCACGCCGGCCTGTTGCATAAATTAAGGAAAAGTGGTATTGCAGGATCTCTTTATGATTGGTTTTCTGATTATATGTTGAATTGTTATCAACGGGTAGTTGTTCAAGACCAGTCTTCTAACTGAGGCAAAACGTGTGCAGCTGTACCTCAAGGCTCAGTACTCAGACCTCTCATATTATATAAGATATGTTATATTAACAATATAGTGGAGCTTGTTGGATCCAACATAAAAATATTTGCTGATGATACGTGTCTATATCTTACCATTGATAATCCAGCTACTGCAGCCAAAAGTCTTAACTACGATCTTTCAGATATTGACCAATGGTCCAATGACTGGCTTGTTACTTTCAATGCTCTGAAAACAGACTCAATGCTTGTCTTTCGGAAAACTAATCCTCCTACATATCATCCTATTTCTTTCCACGGGCACACTTTCTACGATGTTGGTAAACATAAACATTTTGGTATCACAACACGTTCAGACCTGAGATGGTCTGATCATATCACTGATATATATATATATATATATATATATATATATATATATATATATATATATATATATATATATATATATATATATATGTATAACAAATCAACTAAATTAATCAATATCATGAAGAGTTTAAAATTTATGTTGGATAGAAAAGCCCTTGAAACTATTTATAATTCCTTCTAAGGCCTATTCTTGAATATGGTAGTCCCGTATGGAACGGTTGTACAGCCTTAGATGCAGAAAAAGTTGAAGATATTCAGTTAAGTGCAGCTCGTATCGCTATTGGTGCTATGCATGGAACCAGTAACTCGTAATTATATGAGGAAACAGGCTGGTCAACTCTGGCTAAATGCAGAGAAATATCTAACCTGACTCTAATGTATAAATTGGTGAAAAAAATGCTCCCGAATATTTATGCTCTATACTTACTACTGCCGCTCCTTAAGGCTCCGGTAATTTCAATACCCGTCAACAGTATGATCTCTCTCGTTCCCGAGCTCGTACTGACATATTTGACAAAACGTTCTTCCTCTCAACTATCAGACTATGGAATCAGCTGCCTCTAGAAATCCGTAATTCAGCCTCGATTCGACAGTTCAATTCACGGATAGATGTACCTGTTATCCAGCCCATTAAATTTCCGGAATTACTCAATTTTGGCACTAGATTTTTTGCTGTTATATACACACGTCTCCATTTAGGTGCAAGTCAATTCAATTCTCATGTTTTCAAAATTGGTGTGAGGGACACTCCAAAATGCGCATGCAGTTCACCCAAATGAGGACATATGTCATTATTTTTTTCTCTGTCCAAAGTATACTGTCTCTAGATCTGTTCTTCACTCTATTTTTTTAACATATGCTCCCTTTACTTTCCTGACAATATTATACAGTTTCTGCAATTGCACGTTTACTAAAAATATTGAGATTTTTTCAGCTGTTCAAAATTTTATTTCCACTATAGGTCATTTTGGCCCATCTGGTATAGCCTAAAATGCCTGCCCATTTCCATTATATACAGGTACATTTTTCTGCATATGGATGAATCTCCTTTAAATCTCTATATATACATGAAGCCTAAGAGGAATCATATTTTAAGTATGTAAGATGAATCATTCAGCCCCACTTTTTGTCTTGTCATGTGATACTGTCACCTTCTCTTTGGTCGTTGTGTCTTGTTTTGTCCTGTGTGCTCGTCCTCTTTCCGCAAGAGGGATCAGTATAGGGCTTCGCCCTTTTTCCCAATTGCTTACTTATTTATTGGATTTAAATTGAAAATTGTTGTGAATAAAATATGTTTAAACCAAGTTCATCTTGTTTTAGCACCAACCATTTTTCTTCCATATGTTTCAGTGCATGTCTCAGAGTATATCCATATATCAGTCCAAATGGACTGAACCCTGGTGACTCATTTGGTATCTCTCTTGTGGCAAATGATAAAATATGTTTATCCCATTAATTTTCAGTGACAAATCAATAGAATTTCATCATGTTCCTCAGTTTTTGATGATAACTTTCTAGAGCCCCTTGTGTTTCTGGTTGGTAACCTGAAGCTATAATTTGTTTAATGCCTAACATTTGTGCAACCTCCTGAAACACTGCAGGCATTTGAACCCAGGTCACTTTGTGTCTGTATCTGCAGTCCTTCTCTAATGAAAAATTTCATTAAAGCATCAATGGTAGAAGGAGCTTAAATGTTATGTTATGGGATAGCCTTATAATACCTAGTTACTGAATCCATGATAGTAAAGAGAAAATTATTTCCCACTTATTTTCGGAAGGTGTCTATGATAATCTAAATGGCTATTCAAGAACAGGGATACTAATTTAAGGGGCAGGTTTCATTTTTCTGAATGGGTTTTCTGACATGTATGACATGTCTTACAAAATTTTGCCACATCTCGATGTAATCTGGGCCAAAAGAAGTGTTGTAATATTCTATTTTGAGTCTTCCTAATACCCAAGTGGCCCGCCATAGGCAAATCATGAGCTTTTTTAAGACTTCTGAATTATATGATACAGGAATCACTATTTGATGAACAATTCTCCATTCTTCATCAGTGGAAGCACCTCAAGGTCTCCATTTCCTCATCAGCATTCCTGACATAATATAATAATAGACTCAGTCTTTTGTGCCTCCTTAGACTTGCTCAAGTCTCACTGGACTGTCTTCCGTATTTTATTTAAAATCAAATTCATTGCCAAAGTAAATTTTAAGTAAACACACGTCGTAGCCTTATTATGTTACAATACAGGTCGGCCCTTCAAGTTACCTAGCTGATTGGCGTGGAACGTGTATATAACCAGATAACATTGACTCCAGATGATTGGCGCTGGGCAGTCTGTGCTGTGTTTCTTATCACACAGACAAGCGAGCGGTCATAACGCACTCCTCTTCAGAAGCTGTTCACTGAGCTACTCTGTAATGAAGGATTAATTGCAGTGCACCGCGTCAAGCGGAGGGCGTCCAGTGAGACTTGTAAAATTTGCCGGCTTGTCGCTGCTATGAATTATTCATGAGCAGTCAAGCACGTGACAGATTCAAGGCCGTCTCAAATTCCATGTGTTGACTGTTGTTTATTTACATGCAAGCATGCACATTTTATTGTAGAGAAACGTCAGTTCTTGCCGATGGCAATTTTGATTTTGCGTTAAAATGAATATTTTCCTTCTACGATGATTTAAATCAATGATCGGGTCATTGCTTGTGACAATTTTAATGATGTAACTTTGCAAAACTACGCAAAAATAGGGTGATTTCATCGTCTCTATCTCGATTTTTTTTGTCTCTGCGCCATGTTGTTTATGTGGTTAGAATGCTCAGAACCTTGTCCTTTTTAACAACAAGCTCTCCCATTGGCTGAAACCAAAGTATTTTAGAGGGAACCCCTTCAAAACTGCTTCTATTTCAAACAGATGCGTCGTTATTTTAGTCGGAAATTACAAGGGCCCAGAATTGATCACATGGTGTTCACTGTCTTATCAAGTTTTTCTATCACTGTTTCATTCGGTAGAACTCGCTGCCTCGTGTTGTGAAGTCTTGCTTGAAAGATGGGTGACATTTGTGTGAGCACAAGTGGTTTAAACATATTTTATTCGTAGAATACAATTGGGAAGGAGGGCAGAGTGACAAGTGACGATTACGGACAATTTATTAAAGCAAGGAACAAAATTCAACGCTTTAAATTGGTCACAATGATAACATATACTACCACTGTACCAATCTTTGCATACAGTGGAGCAGAGGGTCCATTTTTTTCACAGAAAGAGAGTAAAATACGCCAGCCGCAGGTAAACATGGCTCGGGTGAAAATACCACTGCCGCGTGTTTATCATGCTGACAGTTTGTCAGTAACTTCGATAAAGTGTGTTTATGGACTTTTTACTGCAGCAACAAGCTCTACCACTATAGTTGAATGGCAATTATAACACACAACCGATCTTTAGAAAAAAATAAAAGAGGAACCATCGTTCGTGACGCTAACCAAGGAAAATGCACGGACCGGTACCCATGCAAGGTACCCATGCAATTTTATTGGTTTGACCGCTTTGTGATCGAATCCATATATTTCCTTTGATAGGGTGTAGGGCATGAGTTTTTGTTTAAATTGACAACAGAGCCAGATAGAAATGTAGAGGTCTTAATGAACAAAATTTAAATCATGACGTGGATCATTTTGCATGAATGCAAAAGAAAAAAAAATTGTGGCACTGATTTGACTTCTAAGATCCTGCCAAAACCCCTGATGTTGTGACGTCACTCCCACCGAATTGATGGTAGTCCAGAGTGGGCTTGTGCAAGTTTGACAAGTCCCTGGTGTCAGCAGCCGGAGGGAGACGGTCAGCTTTGTCTCACTTGAGTGGCCAGTGACTAGCCATGCATTCATCCAAGACCACTTTCCACTCGCAATGATAAAGGGATTAGAACTGACCAGGACTCAATAGCTGCTAATGTTGAAACCCGCACGGCGGCAGTGTCTACCAGTTAACCAAAACAAAAATAACAATAATAACAGTAGGACCTACTTAATAACACCGTGTAGTTGGCATAATACTATTTATTTAACTTTGTGGAGGGGAAATTGTATTGCATTTCTGAGTGGGACCGTGGGATGGGAAAATGGGGACATGCCCCAGGGACTTGTGCAAGTCTAGTGCCTCCTCAGTTATGGATGTACTTGCTAATTTTCTTAGCTGAAAATCAGCATTTTGTTCCCTAATCAGCATACCTTGATTCAAATGAGGCATTTGACTGAGATCATTTTGGTTTACCTGGTAAGGGATGTTACTGTCTTGGCTTTCTTCTGGACTGAAGTTACCTTCATGGCTTACTTGGTCCTCTAGGTTACCAGAAAGGAATGTCTTTGCCAGTCCTAGACATTCATCATCCTTGTCACTGGCTTCTTTTTGTTTGGAAGCTTCAAGAGCCATTGACTTTGTCACAAAACAGGCAGGAAAAATGCCTGGACATTCCCTGGTCAAGATACACTGTGTCCTCTCTAGTGACTGGCTCATCAGTCAAATATGGTACTTGGTCCTCTAAGTTACCAGCAAAGAATGTATTTGCCAGGCCTAGACATTCATCATCCTTGTCACTGGCTTCTTTTTGTTTAGAAGCTTCAAGAGCTATTGACCTTGTTACATCATAGGCGGGAATAATGCCCAGAAATTCCTGATCCAGATGCTTTGTGTACTCTCTCGTGACTGGCTCATCAGTCAAACATCGTACTTGGTCCTCCAGGTAACCAGCAAAGAATGTATTTGCCAGCCATTTGACAACCATCAGCCTTGCCACTGGCATCTTTTTGTTGACAAGCTTCAAGAGCCACTAACCTTGTCACTACACAGCCCTAAAAATGCCCATAAATCCCTGCTCAAGATGCATTGTGTCCTCTCTAGTAACTTGCTCATCAGTCAAATATGGCACTGGTTTACCTTTCACATAATACTATGCTATATCATTCCCTACAAGGAAGAACACGCCTTCTATTGGGAGACTAGGTATAATACCTACATTCACTGGTCAAATTTTAAAATTCGACCTCAGGTAAACTTTGTGAAGCGGGACTGTATTGTAATTTCCCTCTTCACCCAGAAATATTTACATTTGGCACTTTTCTTACCATTGACAGAATAGGAGAAGAAATGTCATTCAATTTTCGATGAACATATCGCTTGACAACATAGGAACTACTTTCCCCTGTCGGACAATTGTGGCACCAAATACACAAAACCATGTCCACGACTGTCGCCAGTGACAGTTCATATGCGCCCAGCCTTCCTCTTATTCTAACATGTCTTTGTCCCAGCACCAGTAATTTCTCGCTCACAAACCGAACATTGTCATCTGGTATGATTTTCAGCTGAACTTTCCACAATTGTAGGTTTAATCTTACCTCCTCTCACTAAACGTTAACGTTAATCGAGCAGTTTCAAAGCATGACACTTCTGGTAGCATGGGCAAATCACCCCTTTTAGGTTCCTTCCGCGTGTCATGACGTGCTTTCAGAATTTAACAAAATTCGTCTATTTAGGCCATATTGCTGAGATAAAAAGATACCGTATGTAGTAAATTCACTTTTTGTACAGCTATAAGTGTAATATTATCTGTTTTGATATGAAAATAAATGTACATCATTATTGGAACTATATTTCGTTGTGTTCTCATTCAGAAAGCCCACGTGATGGCCCTTGTCATCAGCCAACTTACTCCCACTTAACAAAGATTTAACACCGAGAACTGTGGTTAAAATTCACTTTATTGAAACAAATTATTTAATCTAAAATTTTGCTAAAAATATAAATATAAGTATTGAACAGCATGTTTGTGTCATCCATGCCAGGTATGCCCCTGGGTCCATTGTCATCATACCCGGCATGGATGACACAAACATGCCGTTCATTTCTTTGGTAATACACTGGCTTTTTGTTAGTGTCATCCCACAAAGGAAGAACATCTTCCAATAGTAAAGACTGGGCAATGGCCGTATCCCTCAGGATCAGAACTACCTTGTGGTCAGCAGCATTTTCTCTCTGTGATACCAGCCCTCCTGATTTGAAACTTTCATAGCCGTTCAATATGAACTCGGCTACCCCACCATGTGGGTTTTCACATTTACCCTGGAGATAATCAGAGTGTCCATCAGACACATTGGGAGGTAGGTACCCCTTAATGGTGGCTAGACAAACTGATAACCCAGTATTGCTGGTTCTTTTCTGGAGTAAAGCAGGCGTCAGATTTGACATTTTCCCTTTTATAACAATAAATTGCATGTGGGTCCACTAAAAAAAAACCTTCTGTCCTGTGTTCTGATTAGCAAGTTTATCAGAATGAGGAGAATTGTTGGGTTTTTGTTCTTCTGATTTTTGACAGGGGGGAGAGGTTCCCTGTTCCCTCAGGTTTCTTTCCAAATTTAGATCTGAATTGACCCTGTTTTGGTTTTCGAAAGGAGCCTCTAGATAGAATAAATAGAATAGCTTTATTTGGTCTAAACAATATTGCACAATGTGTTACAAGAATAAATTTATGTGTTTAAAAAAAAAACAGGAGACCATACATTAAGACTCCGAAGAGTCGCTGACATGTAGGCCACCCTAAGTTGATAGACCAAGTGACAATAATAATACATTTGACTAATTTCGTCTGTTGCAGACGTGACAATTCATAATGTTACAGTTAATTTCATAGTGGTTAATAATATGATTCTTAGCATATTGTGAGAAGCCTTTCAAGGAGTGTGTATCAATTTTTGTCATAACTATGTCAGGTAAGTAATTTTCATTAATTAAATCCGGTATTTTGTGTCTTAAACACAATCGATTAATTTTTAGTATTTGTAAATAGTATTGGGATCACTGGGGTTAAAATAGGAATATTATGCTCTGTTGCATCATATCTACGTGGTATTGTTACAGTTCTTCTGGGTCTATCAGTGCGTTGTGTCTGGTGATAGTTGAAGATATCATTGAAATAGTTAGGCAACATATTGTTTTTGTACTTGTAGTATATTTTGATACAAGATAGCTTGAATATATCACTGGACTTAAGAAGACCAAGTTTTTTGAAGATAGGAGATGTGTGTGCATTGTACTTGCTATTACTAATAGATCTACTGCAAGAGTGGAACCCCCATGTAGTTATTCCATAATTCAGATGTGGTAAAAATAAGGCATTGTAAATCAATAGTAATATACTTTGGGGCAGTAGGTTTTTTAGTCTAGAGAGTATGCCACACACTCGGGATAATTTATTTGATACATAATTAACATGTTTGCTCCAAATAAGATTTTGATCAATTAAGACACCTAAAAAACTAAAGTCTCCAATTCGTTCAACTGGCTGGTTATTTATCATAACATCCGGTAATTGATGAAGAGGTAAGTGTTTCTGTTTTGTATGGAAGATCATATATTTTTATCTATTTACATTGAAAGACTTGTGTCATCAGCATACATAATTGAGCTAAAGCCGCTGGCTTGGGACAGGTCATTGATATAAGTGAGGAACAGAAGAGGACCCAAAATAGATCCCTGGGGGACTCGAGTAGTGATTTCTAGTGTTGGGGATTTAATGTTATAAATTTCGACGAATTGAGATCTATTATTTAGGTAGCTACTGAACCACTGAAGTTCTACATTTGAAATTCCATAGTATTCAAGGCTTTTTATGAGTATTTTATGATCTATAGTATCGAATGCCTTAGAAAGGTCTAAGAAAAAGGCAATTGGCAGTTTCTTTTCCTCAAGATCTGCATGTATCCTGTCTATTAGTTGTACTACAGCGGTTTCTGTAGAGTGGTTCTTTCTAAAACCATATTGATGATTGTAAAATAAGTTACTATCTGTAAAGTACTGGAATGACTGCGTATAAACAATTCTTTCAAAAACTTTAGAGATGGACGGAAGGAGAGATATGGGTCTATAATTATTGAAGTCATGTTGATCATCTTTTTTATATATCGGGATTACTTTAGCAATTTTCAATTTGTTAAGGTAGACCCCATTTTTAATGACTGGTTAATTTTAGCAGTTAGGGGCTTAGTGATATCTTCAGAGCACAATTTGAGAAGAATTGAAGATACGTTATCTACTCCAGCGCTTCTTTTTGGATTTAAGTTATCTATCACTTTCTTAATTTGTTCTTCCTCAACATGAGTGAATTGGAAGGTGGAATTAACATTAATATTTTGCAAATAAGAATGAGGTTTTTTTTTCTCTTGAGTATCAATTTTCTCAGCGAAAATGGGCATATATTTACAAAAAAGTCATTAAAATATGTTGCTATTGTGTCTGTGTCTGTTATACGTTTGTTATCGACGTTGAAATACTTGGAGAATTCTTTGTGAGTATTGGATTTATTGAGGATATCTTTAATAGTTTTCCATGTATTTTTAATATCATTTTTGTATTTATTAAATTCTGTTTGATAATGATCAGATTTTGCCCTTCTAATCATAGAGCGGACGTCAGCAGAGCATTCTGGAAGTCTTCCGTTAAGAACATCATACCTCTCACTGTCTGGTGTGATAGAATGAGCTTTTTTATACAGGTATCTCTTTGTTTTATTTTAATCAAAATATCTTGAGTAATCCATTTTGTTTTTTCATGTTTGTATTTATTAATTTTTTTCTTTTTAAGGGGAAAGTGTTTATCAATCATCTCATCCATTTTGATAGCAAATTCCTGGTCATATGTTATTTGTGGATTAGCATTGGTATTGTTGTCAAAAACAGTTTCCCAGTCTGTATTCTTTAGCTCTTAGAGAAAGTCCTGAGTAGCTTTGCCTGAGAAGGCCCTGAATTGTAATTGTTTATTGTAACTGTAATTGGCATTTAAATTAAAATTAATAGCAGAAACTGTGGCCATGAGGTCAGACAATTTGTGAAGTAATATTCCAGTTTCTACAGGAATACAAGAATTTGAATTTCTACAAAAAATATTGTCAATTAATGTGGCATTTCGTTTGGACAGTCTCGTTGGATGCAAAATATTAGGCAGCATGTTATGTTCAGTGATGAAATCATAGAATTCTTGATATTTTTCATTAGTCTTTACTCGGAGTAGATCGATGTTGAAGTCCCCTGCTAATACAAGGTTATTACTTTGGTTATTTATATTATGAATTTCTGGACAAAACTCTTGCATAAAAGAGTCGATGGACCTGTGACTATTGTTTCCTTTTGGGGGACGATATATGTTACATATTTTCAATTTGTTATTTGAATTTTCTTCGATATCGAGAAATAGACCTTCCCAGTATTGAAAGTTTCTGTGTTGTTGTACTTTCTTTACATTTAAGTCATCTCTGACATATGTTATGAGTCCACCTTTTTTTAGAACACTGATTACTTCCTTGTGAATACAAGTTGTAGTGTTGGAGTTCAAGTTGATTTGGATCACTATTTTCAGTTAGCCACGACTCTTGTAAACAGATTATACTGAAGAAGGCTTCATTTTCATTTAGGCTTTCCATAAGAATTTTAAACACGTCAAATTTTGCATTTATGGATTCAATGTTAAGGCTAAGAGTTCTGCAAATATTTTTGTGCTTAATTAGAAAATCTATATGTAAACTCATATTCATCAGCCAAAACTGCGGCTTCATATAAAATATCTGCCTTACATTTTTAAAAGGTAGGTCTTACTTCTGTTGCAATGCAACCTTTAAAGTCTTCTTCTAAAATAAGTTCCATTGATTTGTCAAAATTATTTTCTATTTTTGCTGGCGGCACACCATTAATCAAACAGACTCTCTTTCTTTCTGGCAAATTCCACACAGGTATGATTTAGTTCCTTTGGCTGTCCCTGACGTTCTGTCTATAAGCCTAGGTTACTCATATGCTTTCAAAACTGCATCTTTCAACACATCATACTGAGAACTTTGTTCTATGAAGAGGGACGAAAAAAACACTTGTGCTTTTCTAATAAACACACTTTGCAAAAAAAGACAGGCCACACTCTTCTAGTCCATGCTAAAGTTTAGCTACCCTCTCAAAAGACAGAAAGAATTCTTTTTTCTTCAAATTTTGGTATTAAATGTGCATTGTGTTGCTACATCAAAGGGCCCTGACTGTGCTGTGTTATCTGGTCTAAAATGCCTAAGTTCAAGCCCTGTTAGTTTTAACTCATGCTCTCTAGTCTCTCTTACTTCCACAACCTTTCTTTGATGAGCTTCTTTGCTGCTTTTATTGCTTCTTTTGCTGCCTCTCTCGCAGCTTGTGCTATCCTTTCACCACCTTCTTCTTCAGCCTTTGCTGCCTTTCCTAAAGCTTGTGCTGCCTCTCTTCCAGCTTGTGCTGCTTCTCTAGGTACTGTCCCACAGTTCCAAGTCCTATGGCAGGTGCCAAATAGTCTGGTACAAATCGAACAGGGGCACAGTTTTCTTCCATCGTGGTAAAAAAGGCATGGTGCTGGTCTTAATCCAAAAGAGGTACAGTTTGGTTCCAAAGTGGTGAAAATGAGCACTAAATATACCGACCCACTTAAATGCAGTGTCCACAGGTATGTGTTCTTGTTATAACAGTGGCCGACAGTCCAACTAGCATGACACCACACAGCTCCTGTCAGATCTCACAATTTTCCTCTCTCCATCAAGATGATAGCTGCTATGCTCAGAACTCCCATCAGTATTCCAGAGTTTTCCAATTAGTCATACGTCCCAATTTACCGAGACCTGTCTGGAGCACATCAGGGCTTTTGCATTGTTTACAAGGAGATCAGCTATACCCATGTGACTGTAGGTCAACATTCCAGATTATTCCATTGTTTACAAGATACACGTGAGTCATTTCAACAAAGCATGCTGACTCCATAACTCTGAAAAACATTCAATGAACTCCATGACCTTTCCTATTCAAAGTAAAAATTATCTTCACATCCATAACAGTGGTTTGAGTCTTTTTGCAGGGAGAACAAATAGGATAGCAGTCACACGATATATTCAGATTGTCTACTGTGTAATGGTAGTAACAAACATCTGCATACCCTGCTGACAATGGTCTGTTTTTTCAGGAAGCTGTCTCATGACATAACTGACTGCCCATTAAGACAAATCAACACACGTCAATTATTATCGTTATTAATTGTGTTTTGCCAAAGAAAGTGTAATCATTGTCTATGTCTTCATAAATAAGTAGGGAATGACACAACAGACAAGTATTTTTTTTTGATATCATAGTCCTGATGTCATCCTGAATACCTAAATGTAAAATTATGATATCTCATAATCCCACTTTTTCACCTTTTCTACCAGCTAATACCTAATTGTAACAAACAACATTCATGCATGTATATGTCTCTGCTTATTCTGGATTTTTTTTAAAAACATTCATATATACTTGTCCCTATTTTAATTCACACGAAATGTAGTTTGTTGACACCTACATATAAGTTACTGTGTGCATGGCTGCCAAGTTGAACGCTACACAAAGCATATATATACGATTTATAATAATCAGCAGATAAATAAATAATCATGACATTAGGGATTTTAAATACTTGTCCTACAAAACCTTTTGGACTTCTAATTGGTGTATCTCTGTTCATAGTTCTACAAATTGTATTGTCTGGGATAGTAGGATGGTTCCTCATGGCATGCCCTGAATGAGCACTAAACCATCATTCAAACCTCATCTGTGAGAAAAAGTTTATTTGCACTTTGTCATAATAATGGTGTTGTCTAATTGGCTTTATGTGAGTACCAAACACTGGTCTTACAAAATTGTTTATGAGTGATACGTCTGAAAATTAGCACCAAACCAAAAGCAGGGTTTGATATATCAATGTATCTCAAAGTTACAAGTCAAATATAATTAGCAACTGTAGACTCACAGTCACTGCACTAGGCTGTTTAAGTTATCATGGTCATAGGTCAAAAAAATGTATTAAAAAATTATAAGTCAAATCTGATAGCAGCTGTTAACATACTACAGCCACTGGAGGGAAAAGTGCCAAGGGGAGGAAGCAGCATAGATTCCAAATCCCTCACAAAATTATGTTTTGCCATTCTTTCTTCCTTTTGTGATGGCATCAACCCCAGGAATATTTCCCTGAGTGCTTCAAAAAGCCTCGTGGCACTTTTGTTCTTCTCAAAATAAACAATGTTTTGGCCTGTGACTTGGTGAAATTTGTTGTAGATATCAGTAGCCACGCTGGTTGACACTTTCGTTGGTGCCTTACTCAAAAGTGCAAGTACGGCTTCTTTGTTCATTAGAGGCACATCATTGGTTGAACTGGCTACCAGTGCCGATTCCACTGCGCAAAGAAGTTCACTTTGTAATTGCAGCTTTTTGTCTTTCTGACCCACTTACCACGACAGCAGTTTAGCCAATGCGTCTACGTGTATGTACCTTCTGGATTTTTTTTTCATATAAGGATATGGACACCGTGTTCCATTTTTCCACAAGGTTCAGCTCAGCCTACTTTTTCATACAAGGGGGCAGTTTCCACATACATTTTTGAAGAATTCTTTCTTGCTCCTCTGCTGGAGGGAGTGGAGGCTGAACATCTGAAGCTGGCAGCATGTATACTCTGTTGAACAGCTGATCCCAGCCAGTAAATCGTAGTTCCTTAACATTTGTCTCTTTCCTGACAATTTCCCCCTCCTCCTAATGCCCAATCTCATCCACCACTTGTACCTTCCTCCGATTGCCATTTTGTTCGTACTTAGCAATATTACATGTAAGTGGTGCACCGATGTAAGTTGAAAGAGAAGATGCACGTTTGAATGCGACGCTACCGTAAATTGTTAGTACCAGGATGAAACAATTCTTGGCCCTCTTTGCCTTGCATGCTATGACTTCTGCAAACCTTTCATGTTTACTGAACTCCATACACTCTAATAAAGACAATATTAACAAGAATAATGTCAAAACATAGAAAAGTAAAGCAAGAATAACAATATTGTATTCTTAAATTGAGGCATACATGATTGTGCTTTTCATATCAGTATGCGTTTAAGGACACAAATTGTGACGTCATTTTAGCGAATTCCCCGAGAGGCACACGCCAAGGCCCAGGAACAAATGAAAACAACATGAGATGCACGTTGGCTATTACTTGGCTGATTTTAATGAGCAAAGAGGCAAATCCATATAGGTCTTCCAAATTGAATGATGTACGAACGTATAAACATTTTTATTCATCAGAAATTGTTCAAACATGTGGACAAAAAATTCCAGTCAGACACCGGTGTCTTGAGTTGTCAAGGTGATTCTTTTCACTAATGGAACTCGCTCTGGGTGGCAGCTTTTGAACTTGTACCACCAAGGCCTATTACACCACCGTGAAATGGGGATAGATTCCACCCAGCCCAGAACGTCCCAGGCCGGCTTTCTGTAACGGACAGTGATGCGAAATGAACTAATTTAAGCATGCTTTGTTGGTTATATGAAGTACAGTTACACTCGCGTTCAAGTTAACAAACGCCAAACGCACCAACGTTTCCCAAACACTTTCAGTGAAAGTCAAACGTTTTGCAAACGCGTAGCAAACACTTTGCAAACACTTTCCAAACGCTTTACAAACACTCTGCCAAACGCTTTTCCAAACGCTTTCAAACACTTTGCCGAACGCGTTTCGTGAAAGCCGAACGTTTTCAAACACTTTTCCAAACGCTTTCAAACACTTTACACTTTGCGCCAAACGTATGTGATACATGTACTTGTACACTTTGTAATCTAATTCTAATGACACAATATTTTTCAGCAAGTGTCTAAAAAGCTTATCAGCACCTAAAAATCCCAACAACATGTGCATGCCTTCATTAATGGATAAGCCAAAAAGCTCTACTGTGTATATTTCACAATAAAGTTGGAATTATGCTTTTTCCCAAAAAAAATCAGTTCTATCTAACAGTTTGTACATGTATCACTTACAATGCATGTGTATATATTGTAGGCTATATCATTGTTTTCTTGTTTGCGTGACAAATTGCAACTGGTTTATGCCTGGGATACAGTGGAAAACGCAACAAAAGCTACCTTCTAAGATGTACATGACACTACCCACAGAATTTGCTTCAGTGGACGTGAACTAATTTCACCCAGTCAATCTGAAATTTTTTCACCAGGTGGAAAAACACATACATGCGCATGGTATTGTTTGAAGCAAGCAACATGGATATCAATGAAAGAAACCAATTATTGTCTCACCTTCTATACGGCCATGGGTTTGTAAAATCTATGCAAAAATAAATATAAAAGGAATTCATAACAAATCCAAAAATGTTGTGGGAAACTGATTGTAATCTGTTCCATTATAAGCTCGGAGTAAATCCATAGGCAATATCATGATCAGATCATGAATCATGATCTGATCATGATAATTCCTATGGATTTACTCCGAAACAGTTTTTGAAAGATAAAGTATTCATGACATCTTAAATGAAGAATTAAGTCTTTAATTAATTTTAGTTGAATTAGACACTTCGGTAAACGTATTTGGATCGAGTTTTATTCAAATATATACAACCTATAATGCTGGATAAGTGCACATTTGCATGTAGGTACATCATATATTGCTGGACCTGTTGAAAATACGTTTGGAGATTCTCGTCATTTAAATGGAAGTGTTTAAAATGCATAGTGTTTGAATGCGTTTGTGAAAGTGTTTGAAATCGTTCGGGTAATTGTTCAATGCGTTTGGAAAGTGTGTGGATGCGTTTGGAGAAGTGTTCGGTGGCTTTGTGAAAGTGTTCGAACGTTTTGTAAAAGTGTTTGAGATTTTTCCCAAACGCTTTCCAAACGCTTTCCAAACACATTCCAAACACTTTCCAAACACATTCCAAACGTTTTCAAACGTTTCCAAACACAAGCCAAACACCAGCAAAACGCGAAAAAAGCGTTTGGCTGTTAACTTTTAGCCGGGGCGTAACTGTAACAACAGATTTCATGCCTAAACCGATGACTGCTCTTCTGTATGTTTAAATATGCCAATATATTCCCTTACTTTAGACATGATCCTTGGTCACAGATTAAAATAGTAAAACAAATTTAATGTTTGGGTAACAAGCGCTAACGATATCTCAATTCAAGTTCACAGCTATTGGTCAAACAGTCAAAGAGAAGATTTTCGGAGGTTTCTCAGTAAACATTGAATAAATAGGTTTTAAACACACATAAACCCTTCAAACCTGACCATTGAAAAATCCTTTGTCGTCCTTGAAAACAACATTTGATGAATTTTGAAGTGGATCTACTCAACAGTTTTACAAAAAATGTGCATACTTGCATGTACTCTAAAAGAAACATATTCACCATACTATCCAACAGCAAAAAAAAAGTAGACTGATATCGTGTTTGAAGAGAAGTTTGTGTTTGCTTTGGAATAGAATAAAACACAGCAAATAGTTGGGATTCAAAAATAATCAAAAACAGTAATAATTATATTCTAATACCAATGTGAAGACATAAAGTTCCCTCCTGACTTGAGGCAGGCAGTCTTACATCCTCAACTCACAGCAGAACACAGTCAATGAAATATTTATGAAAAAGTGCCGAAAAATATAAAACGATTTTCATAAATATCAACACTGGCAGGCAGTCTTACATCCTCAACTCACAGCAGAACACAGTCAATGAAATATTTATGAAAAAGTGCCGAAAAATATAAAACGATTTTCATAAATATCAATACTGGCTAGTCCATAGCACATTTCTCGGCAAAATGGTGCTTGACTGTTTTTTGAACAATATTATGCAGTGGGATAATATTTGGCCTCAAAGCCTGCAGATATGAAATTGACCAGACATTCGTTGAAAAATGGAAGACCAAACCCAAGTCACACGTGAAGGCCGTCAAAATGATTTAATTGAAGGTTTCAGATCATCAGTTGCCTGCAGGGGCATGTACAATGTACCTAACTAGTTGTCCAGTAAGCTTGGCAAAACGATACATCGAATGCACAGCCGAAATATTTCGAAGAGTCACCCCCTTGCAGTTCAATTATATCCTGTTTATTTCACAAGATACATTATAAGCAGAACTTAACATTTTACAGGTATTTCGTTTAAGTGCCCACTCTTCTTTTAAATTATATATAAGAAACCCTACGTTTCGTCTGTCACGAAAAGTACTTTTTAAACATTCAAAGAATTTTCATAACATTAGTTCACATCAACATAGAGAACATTGCATTCTCGTGACATAAAATAATATATATATATATATATTACAGGTAACTTCCTCAATCCAATAAAGACAATGGAGGCATCTCTGAAATGAAGAACCTGATAAACCTCAAATTTGGTATTGATGACAATTAAATGTTGGCCTGAACGATTACATATCCCTGCTGCTTCATTCCAGTTCAGAAACTTTGGCAATATGTTATTCAAGTATACATTTTGAGAATTTCTATGAACACATGTATGACGACTAATATAAACCTGGTGATCTAACATTCCCAAATCATATCGGATCAAAGTGATAGCGATATCACATGCTGATCCAATTATCGAGGCATTGCGATTAATGGTGATTATATAGTCTGGATCCGTAGAACAGTCATAAAAGAAATAGAAGAAAAAATCAAAGTGTTTTTTATTGATGCAACACCATTCCCAAGTGGTGTCTATATTTTTATGAATATCCATCGATAAGAAATGCAAATTGTATGTACTGCAGCAAGGCTGCTTTATCAGCATATGCTTTATTTTTTTTTGGTGCCTGGAAACACACACATAAAATGATAAATTGAAACTTTTCCGAAGCATTGCTTTCATACATAGTATAAATTGTGCAAGAAAAAATTTCGCTGGTCCTGTTAAGTTAAAAGTCACACATTGGCTGAGTTGTGTTATCTTTAAGCAGTATTGTATTTGTGGGACAATCCGTTCAATTTGTAAGCCATGCTCACTAATAAAAACTGCTTTTTGGGTAACAGAACTAGAAAATGAAAACTGGTGGTATATTGTTAAGTAATGCTCGAAATATTTAGTATTTGGATCCCTATCAATAATAATATCTCTTTTATAGTGTTGATGAGGTGGAATAAAAGTAAACACATCAGCAGGAAGTAGAAATCTTCTGTGCCCTACCTGGGCTGAAAAGGAAAGACATGCTGATGCTATCTGTGACCTCACTTTGACATAAACTTTTCTGTTTAAGATTTTAAAATTAAATCGCGGGTCTATTGTTCTGGGATCACGCACAGAGAAGACACCCATGATGCCAAGGCAACTTGTACTTGAAACTGTCATACTAATAGCAAGAGTAGCGTCATCAACATAAGAGTAACAAACCATGATAACCACTCTCCGAGATGAGATATGTGATATTGTGTGGGAAAGATTAAGTACTGCCAGGTACCTGTCACAAATGGGTCCAATCCTCGTGGCCACATTGACTTCATCCCCATCCAGCAATGTCACCCCTCCAAACATGCAGCTGTCAATAGTAGGTCCATTCCAGCTAACCCTGTTAATCTTAAAGTTCACATGGCCACTTACGTTTGACTTAATTATTGCAACAGAGATGTAGTGGATATTTTTGTGCATCATGTTCGTCTTTATTATTGTCAAGTGAAGTCCAGTCATGTTTACATTATGTGTCTTTACAGAACTCTTAGGATTTAAAGCTGTTGAAAAGTACACACTAATGATTCCAAATCCTACTAGTATTTTACAACACACCCTTAAGCAAATGACAAATCCAGTTGATTGTATTTGGGTTCCTTGAATCCACACCCTGTCAGTAAAGTAGGCATATTTTAATATGGTTTTCATGTTTTCACAAGGCCCGTCCACTGCTTCAAATGATAGTTGAAACTTTGGTTTTGCCTGGTTGTCCAACAAACACTTCAGTTTTTGAATCTCTGATGTTCTCAGCAATAATATGCTATGAAAAATACTTTGGGCGATGTTAGCCTGGATGAGAGCACATGTTATAAAATGAAATGATCTTTTACCCTTAAAACCATTGTCAATGTTAATAAACCGCTTATTTTCCATGTTGGCACATGTTATGAGTTGGTAAACAAATTGAACATCGATTAACGTGGGTCCAAAGAAAGTACAGGCAAAAATGGTTTGAATTATGCTATACCTTGACACTAAACTTAGACACTTCCATGTGCCGTAATATTGACCTATAATATTAGCTTTATTATCACTGATTTCTAAAATTCGAACATATATGTTGTTCAAATTATTTGATGTATCGACAAACGGCATTTTCAGCGACAAAAAATCTAAACGTATTTTAAATAGGTCCTGATCAGCAAAAACTAGCCACTGAAAGTAAGAAGGCTGAAATAGCTGAAATAAAAAAAAGTTGTTGAGAACACTTACTCTTCCACAGATTGACGTGAGTCGATCCCATGTAAAAGTAGATTTTGATACATTGTAAAATATTTTTATTCCTTTTGAACACAAGATACGAGGCTGATTAAAGCAGGAAATCAACGAAGCACAAGTGTTCTCGTAAGTCTTGAGATGTTTAGCAATATATAAGCAATGTATTGCTTTTGCCTTCATGAATGTCAATATATAATTAATGGAGAATTTGCTTTCCAAAACATTTGAAATAATTTGATAATGGAGCAATACGTAGCAGTATGCTAATTTTATACCAACTCTGTTTGTGGCAGACAGGAATGTAAATGGTGTTAGTTCCTTGTCATATACTAACAGCCGTTTCTGTCCACAGTCATGGGTTGCAATCACAGTGCCAAAGTGTGACCATATTGTTATGTTCCATGCCATATTCTGTTTGGTCCTGAAGCAAATAGACTTTTTTCTGATGGTACTCAACCATTGACAGTAAGAAATAGGTGGACTTAATGTTCCAATCGGCTGTGTAAGATCACCACAGTGCCGTACCAATGCAAACTGTATACAATACCAAACGGACACACTTGTTGTTTGGAATGTAAATAATTGAAACCTTGTTTTATTCATAATTTCTACCATTCCTGAGCCACGTTCCAATATTTGTCTTAAACGAAGAAAATTAACATATCGTACGTATGGTTGTAGCCTGATTGACAATACTCCTGGCTTCCCAAATGCAGCACCTTTCCAATATGCACTTATGTCCACAAAGTGTGTCAATGCGATGTGTATTACAGGTAATATTGACAACAGGATACATAGCATCCCTGTATGAACCATACTGATATGTAGTGACACCAAGCTATCTTGTGACTATCAGTAGAATACTGTATACTGAAATATCTAAACTTCATATAAAATTCCAAAACAAAACAGAAAAAAAGTTTTGTTGTTAGCCACTGCGTTATATAACAGTAACCCCAATTTTTGGTGAAATTATTCTATCTTATAATACATTATTTCAAAGTGAAAACCCTTTTGCTGCACGTAGTAAAACATTTTAAATGTCGTTTTCTTGTATAAGGTACAAAATGAATGTCTTCATGACAGTGTATAGTTATTGTACGTGCCCCTTTAAATTCTATGCGTAATTCTGGATTACTAGAAATATCACATTGATTACGGATAGTATTTACAATATATATAGTTTTGTACCAAGTAAAACATTGAGTTTCCTTTCCTTTTGCTATAAAGACATGAAAAAAACTCCATCGATTTATTTACCGAAATAGCACATGAGTAAGTGTGGATAATTAAAATAAATTAATCGTTGACAGATAAATGCAGGGTCATTCACACAATATTTAAACATCCCATCTACTTGAACAAGTAAATGGTGACTGTTTCCCACATGAATAGATAATTAGTGAACAGTTTTTCTCAAATCATGCCAAATGCAGCTGCTGTACATTTTTTTTTCAGACAGATGATCCAAATTTACCTCTAGGATCCATAATATTTTTCTGTATATGATGCATTGTATGTGGTAATACTTTCGTATTTCGACAGTTGAAATCGTTAACTTAAATTCAATTGCTTTGAAGATTTTATATGCCTGCCTACCTATTTTACTTGACAAACAAAAAGCTTAATATTATCCTGATGACTATCCTGTCAGTTACAGATGTCAGTAGAGTATATGTAAAAATCAAGTTCTCACAAGTATAAATCTTAAAATGTACCATTAGTTAGTTGATTAAAACTTGCTAGTTATAAGCAGAGTATGTCATTTATAGCTATGTTTACACTATTTAAAATCCGCTCGTTTGAAAACACCCAGGTATAAGATAAGATGTAATATAGGTAAACTAGATTTCTACCTATATCAATATTGCTGTAAAATTTAGGTCTTTTTATAATATTTAATTTCGGACGTAACATGTATATCTGACGTATTATTCTATCGTTGTTTTCCACTAAGTGTGCAGTTTATGGATTTTCCATGAGGTATTTAGTGCCTTGTGCCAGGAATGACTTTTAATTCATCTGTGTTGCAGACCCATTTTTTCTTTTCTGAACAGTCAATAGTGTTTATTTGATTCTAATTTGACGTCTATTCTATTTTGAAGTTTTTTGATAAATATTACAGATAAGAAAGATAATAAAGGATAAGTAAAACCTCATTTGAAAACCTCAGTTTTTAATTTTTTCTAGATAGTGCTGTTATTCTGCTTATCCATTTGATTTAGGTCTCCTTGTTAATATCGAAACTAAATACTGCAAGATGACTACATTAATATATTTGCAGCTTTGATTATATAATTGATTATTGACAACGTCAAAGTATTTGCTGAAATCAATAAGACAGCGTCCTTCATCTCACTTCCTTTCGTGACCTTTGCCCAAGTATTGACCATCTTACACACATCTGTTTCACAGAAATAGAGTTGTCGAAACCAGATTGACATATCAGTAGCATTAGTTTTAAATATTCATATACAATGTTTTCATTGTAGTTTATTCTGTATCTTGTAGTGAATTGTTTTGGTTATTTTGGTATAATATGGAAAGGTCACTGGATTCATTGAGTGTGTGCCAGGTCACTGAGTTGTCCTGCTTTGTCATTGAGCTCTGGTCAGTGAATAGTGGAGTGGTGTGAAGTGGTGACCTACATACATGCACAGTTGTAAACATGTGGAATGTTCTGATGATGTCTACAAAGATGTGCGATTATTTAGAAAACTGTAGAATACTGGTGAAAATTCGATGCCTGAATATAAAAAGCAGCTCCCTTCATTACTGGGAGAGAAGAATTCTGAGATCTGAGAGAAGCTGTGTGTGTTCCAGCCAGTGGAACTGTGAGTCATGTGGAGTGTGGACAGTGCGTTTCAGTGGACTGGTATATTTGGTGCTTAATTATTCCACATTAGAACCAAATCATAACTGGGATATGGACCAACACTGTACTTTGCGTACTACATTGGAAGATAATTGTGCCTCTGTGGGATTTGGATTAGACTAGTCGGCACCTCCCTAAGACTTGAAACTGTGAGGTGTTAGACCCCTAAATGTAAACACGCCTCCAAATGTAAACAGTAACCCTAAATGTAAAAGCAATTTTGATCAAAAAGGGTGCTTCAACCCCTAGCTGTAAACACCACCACTAAAGGTAATTATTTGGGTAGGTGGACGCTGGCCCTTAAATGTGAATGTAATGACTTCATACGTGTCAAGAGTCTCGTATGGAGGTTTGAGTCTAGCTCAACAATAGGGCTCTGTCGAGTATCCCGGCACCCGAATCGACAGCTCTTACCTGTGGAATCAACAGGTATTATAAACATACATATACATATATATATATGTATATATACACGTATATATGTATACATATATATATATATATATATATATATATATATATATATATATATATATATATGTATATATATATATATATATATATTACATGTGCATGTTCACCATATATATCTATAATAGATTTACTACATCCTCGGGGGCATACCCGGAAATGATCGGGGAGGGGTGTCTAAATCGGCGATTCTCTAAGTTGTGTTAATCATACCAAAATTCTTGTATACCAGTTTAAGTTCAAATTTCGTTTCAAGAGCCCATAGATAGTTAACACATAATTAACTCTCACTAACCACAAAAAAAAAAAAAAGAAACATTTGAACTTTTCTGATTTGCGTTCTGTTTATCCTATTTGCTTGTGCATTGATACACTCTTTTGATCATATTCATCAAGTCTGATGGCTAAATTTTATTTTTCAAAACAGAAAAGAGGTGCTTAAATGACATTGCACATATTCTTGATACATGGCGAACATTCAGTGACCTCTTAGGTTATATAACCTCATTTAAAGCATTTATTTGGTAGTTTTATTGAACTCCCAGCATAGCAGGAAAAGAGATTTTAATCTTACAATTGGTTCACAGCTTTTAGTTTGGTAAAATAATGGATAGACTGACATGTGCATGCCTATGTCACACCTTAGCACAGAGATCAAGCAGCCAACCTAGTGAACTTTTTTTTCTTTTGACTTTTCTTTTTTTTAGATGACGTGGGAAAATTGAATATATAATAAACAAGTATAATTTTTCGGAGGGGGTGTTCCGTGCAACACAGAAACCCCTGGGTAGGCTTGTGATCTTCACCCATTTCGTCCAGATTCTTTACAGGCAAAACGGGTCCCATTATGGGTATAGAGCATCCCCTCATTATTTTATTAAAAGCTGTTTGTTTCTGTCTGCAAACTTTTTATATGTTTCGTGGTATAATACTGATTAACCGACCACATCTATGAATGTTAAATGACATGTGACCTTGAGTAGTATCCTTTTGACTAATAATGGTTTTAAAGTTTTTCCCAAAAAATAAACATAAAACGTGAAGTTATTAGCAATTTTGGTATTAATGAGTATACTGGCCTCTCAATTACTATTGCCTTATGCTTTGCACATAATAGCTGGAACAGCTCCTGAACCATAGGTTTTTAGATCTAATCAATATTTGTCTTACAGACAAAAGTCCATTGGTGTGACAGCACCACCTGTTGAGTGGTTGAGGAACGACTCAGTGAACATGCTCGCACATGCCTGCTCCAAAAGAGAGGTCAGTGAACATCAGTAGATTGGAGTGAGAGAGCGGGGAGGTCAGTTGGGCTTCACAGGTAATTGAGAGGGAAGTGTTCTCATTCATAATGAAATTCCTAAAAATTCCATGTATTATTTGCTTAACGTTACCTCTCAATTACCGTCGCCTATATACAAATGTTTTGGTAGGAGAGTAAGGCTATAAGACAGAATACTGTCCAAATACCACACCTATGGCCTTGTGTGACCTTATAAGTCCTTGTGTGGAGACAACATCTGCAGTAGAATTCCTGGGATCAGTGTACATGAAACCATCTGCAGAACGATCCGAGCTGTTAGGTAGGATCCACTCCTTACTGACCCGCTGTCAAACCAAGTAAGTTCCCCAGTGGCAGGCCAAGACTGGAACTAGCTTCCAGGTTAAGGAGCCATATTCGATTCAATGTCTCATAGTCAAGCTGCCGGTGTTATGAAAGTGGGTATTTTCGGGCGTTTTGATTTTAAAAGTCACTGTACTCATTGACTGTGTACCATGTCTAAGAGCAAGCCAGCTTTGTTGGGGTGACTCTCAGGCAGCTTGTAAATAGTTTTGACCTACATTCATATGACTGATTTCATTATATTGTCTGTACACATTTGGGAGGTGATCTAGAAAGATCAGAAACAGGTCTCACTCAATGCACTGGGATGTGTGACTAATTGGAAAACTCTGAAACAATTGTGATATTTCTGTCTCTATATGTATAAAGCATATATTTTCCTGAGGGAAGGAAGAGAGAATTTCGAAGATCTGACAGAAGCTGTGTGACTCCAAGCCAGTGGGACTGTGAGCTATTGTTATTACCAGTGGAGTGTGGACAGTCTCTTTGAGTGGGTTGGTATATTTGGTGTTAATTCAATCACATTGGACCCAAACTGCACCTCTGTGGGATTGGATCACAGCACATATTTCAGTACCGCATTTTAACCAAACCATACCTGTGTGGGATTTTTACCAGATCATGTGGCACCTGTCATAGGACTTGGAACTGTGGGACAGTACCTGTGGGTAATCTCACCAGGGATTAGGATTTACTTAAGACTGTTGAACTATTGAAATACCAGTGGAGATGCATTTACCTACTTTGTACTGATTTTGGTGGTTAATATATTGTTATTGTTAACGTTATATCATTGTTGTTATTCTTTATTGAGCTCTGCTAATATTCAGAAGGTGGGCATCATAACACTGTGCATAGGCAGAAGCTGTTCCGCTCTCAGACAAAATGGCAATAACACTGGGCTATGGTGAAGTAAGTTCAATGGCAATAACATTCTGGGCATTTTCAATCTAAAACCTGTTAAGAAACGTGGAATCAATGGACTTAAACCACAGCTGTGTAGGCGCTAAAACAGGAGACAGAGGCTGCCCAGAGAGAAGTTGGTAAAAGGGCCACACATAAAGGCCATAACCTAAGCAAAGGAGCATTCCATGCTAGCAAAGCTATAAATGCCTTCCTCCAAGTTGAGCATGTCCTGAAGATAGTACTCAGCAAAGGTGATTGGAAACCTCCAGTGACATGCCTCGAGAATGTGAACTACTGCAACTTTCAGAAGGGCCTGCTAGGGGACACTGAAGGCTCATACCTCGTGAGCTCTGTGAACAAGTTTCTTGAGAACTGCCAGGTGGTTCTGCTCTGACCTCTAGGCTTCCAGCATGGTGTATTTAATCCACAATGAAATAATTCTGCCGACTGTATGTCTTCATTTGGACTCATCAATGAGGAAAAACAAAAATGTTCACTCTCAATATAACCCCTTAGTGCACTGGATATACCAGTATAGGGCACAAAGTTCTTTATTCTATGGGAAGAGATATATCCATAGGATGAAGGGTAAATCCTTTAAAGGTCTGGTCAGGTAACCATTGGATTTGGTCATGCACAAAGGCATGGATCTCACTCCATCTAGCCCCAGATGCCAGTTTTTATGTAAACAAAGTTGTCCATATCCAGAGCTTGAGGTCTACCTAACTTGGGTCCTCAAGGTGGTCAAATAGTACAAGACCAGGCCATGTCAACATCACTGTCCAAAAACCAGTCCAAGTCAAAAACTGTCCAAACATTCACAAGCTATCAACATGAATATAACCACATACATAACAAGAATTAAATATTTTTCATCAAGCAATACATTGTCAATAAACATCCAAATGCAACAAGACATAACTGTCATAAATAATAGATGTCCACAACAGTTTTCAATGATGCCAGAGAAACTGCTCCAAAGTTCTGAGCAAACAAGAACCGTTCGTATTCAATTTGCTAGCCATGAAACAAGCAAGGTCATAATTCAGAGATTCCATGGTAGACATACCAATCCTTCACTGTATGTATTATCAGCAACCATAATGAAAGTGTCCCCATGTTGGGCCACCTGTTAAGCATGGTGAAAATTAGCAGGAGGCCCCACTTACAGAGAACCTGCCAAGCTGCTGGCCTGTCTGTGTATAAGGAGGCAATGCGTGCTGCCATGTAAGGGGCTTCCCCAATCTGACAGTTGAAGACAAGGGTAAAGGTGGAGGAGATAGCAGTGTGGAACACTTCCACTGTCCTTAGGGTCTTCCCAACCTCCCACTGAATCAGGAGGTCTATGATGTGGGTATCCTGAGGTGGATTGATGTCTCGCTCTGCACACCAGCGTGTGGCGACATTGCAGTGGACTAAATAGACAATTATTCTTGAAGATCTCCTTTAACAATCCTACATGTGACCAATTCCAAGAAACCAGAGGCATGGATAGGCTGTGTGATAACCACCAAACATGAAGATATAGCACCTGAGTGTTTTGTGGAACCTGTATGTCCACGTCTGCATGAGCACGTTTTGACATGGAGGGAATCTCAGTGGTGGCTTGCCCCTTTGCTCCTGCAGGTCTTCTTACTACTCTCTTTGAGTCCACCAGGGTCGAACTGAATGAGGTTGTAGTCATGAGACCTAATCTTCTGCAGGACCCTGGGGAGGATATGTGGGGGAAGAAAAGCATAAGCCCTCAGGTTAATCCAGGCCATCACTAGAGCATCCAGTGCTAGGGCCTGCAAACGCCCCCTACTAGATGACCTTTTTAAAGGGATGATCAACTAGGACATTTTGGAGGCCTGGGATATATCAGGCATGTGCGTGGACACAATTTACCGAGCACCATAGTAGTAGCTGGCCCACCACTAGGACAGTCAGAGGTATGCAATCATAGTCTTACTGTCACACATGATGCATATGTGCTTGTGCTCAACTAGATGGTAGAAGTGGAGGTGGCATATTGCCTCCAATTCAAACCAGTTTATGTGGGGAGCCTTGTCCTGTGTCAACCAAGTGAGAGTATATGGAGGAGAGGATACTCATTAAGGTATGCCATTGTGTGGCCAATAGAAACTCATGAGTCATGCATAGAGTTGTAATCATCTGAAGATGGTTCCAGCTGTCTTTTGAGGGGCGACAGATAAAGGAAATCAGATCAAACTTAATCCCCAGGAAGACATAGATCGGCTCTGATTGTAGAATTGATGTAAGCAAGTGAGTGTGGTGAATGAGAGCCAAGTGTGGAAGCACCCGGATCAGCTGGGTACACATGGATGTGGATGGCTCATTTGTGGCAATAGGCCACTGCAACCTGTGTTATCCCAGTCAAGACCAGGTAAGATGTCACTTGTCTGAATGGAATGGCCTTGAACTGATAAGAATTGCCCTTGAAGGCAAATTGCAGAAAGTTGCAAAAACTCTGTGATTCTCACACGGAAAAATTCTTCAAAATCGAGGGATGTTGTCAATTTCCACGGATGGAGGGTTTAGGAAAACATCACTGATTTCTCCAAGTAGACAGAGGGGACCTCTGTGTAATGGTTATGGGTTCACAGGTCTATGACTGGGCAGCATCCTCTGTCTTGCTTGGGAACAAGAAAGAGGGCATTGTAGTCGCTGAAAGATCCTGGTCATGATATACAACTGACTGTATGGCATTTTCGGCCAATAGCTTCTAGATTGCCTCTAAGATTCCACCAGATGTTTGGATTTTTTCGTGGGAGGTGTGAACTTCTGTGGGTTCTGGAGCAAGGTAGGCCTGTAGTGGCCTAAAGGCAGGAGGTACCTGTGTCTGAGATTGCTTAAGATGAATGTATCGTCTGTGATAAACTCCTACCAAGAGAGATAAGCAGAAAGGTATCTGCTGACTGTGTGCTCAGAGATGAGAGAGTCTGTTGAGGAAGGCAACTCTGAAAGACATTCTGTGGTAGGCACAATAGAGTCAGGACCCCTGAGAGAGTTGTTGTGGAATATATTGGCCTTCTGAGGGGCGAGTGTGGCCTTGGAGGGCTGGCCTTTCCTTCCAGAGGGCTTCGAATATCCAATTTTTTTAGGGTTACGAGTGAGTCACTCCAGCCAGAGACTGAAGTGACTTGGTCCAGTTACCTAGCACTTTATCTTAGCACAGGGACTCCAAATGAGCTCAATGCTGCTGCAGACAATTGACCCCCATATAAAATCTCTGCCTAATAAATTTGGCAAGAAGAGAGAGCCAGTGTGGGCAAGCCACAAAGATGAAGGTCGGGAGCTTCTGTTCCAGTAGGAAAGCATCCCTGTGCAACAAGCACAGGCTGGCCTCTAGGTTACAGGCAAGGTCAAGTTGATGATCCTTTGCTCGCCAGTTACCACAGATATGTGCTATTTTCTAGGAGATGCAGCATGCACTGGGGAGAGGGATACAAGACACATGTTTGATGTTGGCACCATGGGCTGTTTTAAGGTTACTTTGTAATGTAGACCCCAACAGAAGGGAACAAATGATTTCCTGTGAGCAGTGGATGGAACTGGCTACTGATAAATACCCCTGCATGATATTCAGAACTGAATGAACTGTCAGTGGTGTACAGTTGTCACCAGCCTAAAAGTTCATTTCGTCCTACAATTGAATTGGTACCTCCTGCTAGTTTATATGATATCCGGATTTTTTAACGAGAACCAAATTATGGATTAGGTATGTTCCTTGGACAATTTCTGAGAGATGGTGTGTACATTTGTAATTAATAGGCTGTGCATTTTATCATGATATTGAAACAACTGTGTACTTGTTTTGGTCCACTCGATACATGTGATGACCAACCTCAAATTAAAACAGTAATGTTTTGTTCATTTTGTTTTTAACATGACCACGTGTAGGTTGTATAAAAGCCTAGAAAAATCAAAGGGTGCAAAGTTTATATTTTGCATAAATTAGTAATGCTTTACATAGGAAGCTGATGTTGCAAATTCTATTATACTAAGATATATGTTCAATGAATATGAGTGGTCAAAATACTTTTGCTTTTCATTGTCATAGTATTTTGTTCCTTGACATGCTTGAGCATTCAGAGAAATTCAATATGGCTGCCAAGATGCCAGCTGGTGCCCGAAACAATCAGAACATTTAAACCAGTTGGCGCTAGAAATGGAAACAAGTTAAATTTGCATGGGAAAGCGATTTCCTTAATCTGTGCAGGCAAAGAGTGGGGACTATACTGTTTTTGGCTTGTTTCTCCATCTGTGTGCATGCCTTGGTGTGTGAGTGTGTGTGTCTCTCTCTATCCATCTGCCCTACATCAGGTGAACAAGATATCTCCTAAACCTTTGTTCATATATACCTTAACATTGTATTACTATCATTATTCAGGGTCATTTCTTGAGCTGATTGGATTGTGTGATCTTGACCAAATTTCTGAGGTCACAGTGTAAAATGTTGTCTTACACCTGAACAAAATATCACCTGAGACATCACCACATTGAACATTTTGCTGACACGGGAAAGGTCACACCACATACAGCGGTTGGCATGGGGGTAATACATTTATTGGTCTTCTAATTCTCCCACCTAGCAAGGCACAAACACATACTCATTATGCAAGACAACAGGACAGGTAGTGCCTACTTCAACAAAGAAGAAAGCACACAGTCTGAAGGACCGACTACTCATGTGGGACATATACTACTATAGCACTATGCAAATGGTGTCAGTGCATATGCAAGACATGTGCTGGAACTCTAGAATGTCTTGGCCAGTCAAGTTTCTCAATAGGATCAACCAGAAAGGGAGGGAGACAAAGGGGAAAAAAGAGAGGGAGACAAAAGAAAAGATTGTACGATATCATTGGAGAATGGACTGTCTTGAAACTCAGTGAGTTTTAAAAGAAAGCAGAGAAACCTGAGGGATGGGGAGAACTGGTTGCCAATTCCACAGTGGCACTCCTACAGTTGACTTCACTATGGGACAGGTGAGACCAGACAAGAAGCATTATAAAGGACCCCTGTCAAAATATTCAAATGACCATGATATGATATATATATGTATATATATATACATATATATATATATATATATATATATATATATATATATATATATATATATATATATATATATATATATATATATATATATATATATATATAAATAAATAAATAAATATATATATATATATGTGTGTGTGTGTGTGTCTGTTTTGACCTTTTAATACGTCATCTCTAAAAGTGCCATCATGTGGATCATGAAATGAACATTGAAATTGCAAATCGAATCAACGATAATAAAATGTCAAAGCTGTAAAGAATCATTGATCGTGATTGATTAATGTAGAATTATATTCTTTCTGTCACAGCGTGAATGAGTTGAATCCTTATGTACAAGGTCACTTAGGAAAAAGACATCCTATGTCATTTGGGGCAAAACGTTTAACTACTCTAAATTAAAAAATCATAGCTGATCTCTATCAAAATTGATATTTCAAACATATTTATCATCAATCAACAAGCAATAAAAAAAGCGATTTTTTTACCTTATTGTCACTAAGTCAGATTTAATCTGGACCAAATATTTGCACTACTCTTAATTCTAAAATCGTAGATGATCTTCATTATAATTGATAGATCAAAAATGTTTACCATCAATCGACTTACAATAACAAATTGATATCTCACAGTTTGACAAAAATAGAAAAATGTTATGCGAAATGGCACCTTGCAAAGTGATTACCTTATTGTCATTAATTCAAACTTAATCTGGGCAAATAGTTTAACTACTCTTACTTCTGAAATAATAGATTAACTATTATAATTCTCATATCAAAATTATTTACCAACAATCGACTAACAAGTTCTGCAATATAGCACGTTGAAAAGTGATTACCTTTTTGTGACTAATTTTAGTTTAATCGGGGCAAATAGTTTAAGTACTCTAAGTTATTAAATCGTGAATGATCTTGGTCATAATTGATATATAATTTATATTTACCATCAATGGACCAACAATAGAAAAGTGATATCTCACAGTTTGACAAAAATGGACCAAGCAGTACAATATAGCACATTGAAAAGGGATTACCTTATTGCCACTAATTCAAATTTAATCTGGGGCAAATAGGTTAACTACCCTCAATTCTAAAATTGTAGATAATCTTTATGATAATTGAATTTTAAAAATGTTTACCATCAATCGAATAACAAAATAAAAGTGATACCTCAGAGTTTGACAAAAATACCGCACATAAGTTGAGGGAACAAATTTGTACTTTGTTATGACTGCTCCAAGTATTGCTAAACTTTGGGTAAAAGTAACACGTTCTCACGCTTTGATGACATGTAGCATATGTCATCAAAGCTTGAGAACATAGTACCACGAAAGGTAATTGGGGCTTTGTGTACTTTGAGATAATATGTGTCTCAGACGTGTCAGGCCTGTGACAGTGCTTCTGGGCGTAGCGTAAGAGATAGAGAATTGTTATGATACTTGAATGAACTGAGTTTATGGCACTCGTAACAACACAAATTTCTTTAATAGCCAATAGGCCTATCTCAAAGTTCAAATGTCAAGAAACTTGGTGAATTGTGTTCAAGTGCTAGGACTATGAAAATAGATTCAACAGATTATCGTGAAAAAACAGCAACTGAAAGATAAAAAGGTGACGTATGGGCGGCCAACAGGGCAAAAATTATCTAAAGTAAAACGTTACTTTGACCAAAGTAATGTGTTACTATTTGACATAAACTTACACTTTACTTTGACAGAAAGTTTTTTGTCGAACTGTAAGATATCACCTTTCTATTGTCAGTTGATTGATGGTATGTAATTTTGACATATAAAAGTAACATGTTAATTTTGTCCAAACTTACGTGCTATTGTGACAGAAATTAACGTGTTACTTTTGCCCAAAGTTAGGCATTACTTTGACAAAAAGTAGGATGTTAGTTTGTCCAAAGTAAGTGTAACTTTTTCCCCTACAGTTTCGCATTATCTTGAACAAAGTAACGTCTTACTTTTACTTCAAGTTTAACGTTACTTAGAGTGGTCATAACAAAGTTCAAATTTGACCCCCAAAACTTACGTGCGGTATTTTTGCAAATTCTGAGGTATCAGTTTTTTAATGCTATTCCATGGTCCAGTGATGGTGAATATTAATGATAAATCAATTATGATCAAGATCATTTACGATTTTAGAATTTAGAGAAGTTAAAATGTTTGCCCCAGATTAAATCTGCATTAGTGTCAATAAAGTAATCAGTTTTCGATGTGCTATATTGCACCACTTGGTCTTTTTTTGTCCAACTGCGAGATATTACTTTTTTATTGTTAGTCGACTGATGATAAACATTTTTGATATGTCAATTATGATAGAAATCATCTATGGTTTTATAATTTAGAGTAGCTAAACTATTTGCCCCCAATAACATAGGATGTCTTTCTCCTAATTGACTTGCTACAAAGGGATTGAACTCAATCATGCTGTGACAGAAAGAATATAATTCTACAGTAATCAATCACAATCAATGATTCTTTACAGCTTTGACATTATATTATCTTGATTCGATTTGCAAATTCAACATTTATTTTATGATTCACATGATGGCACTTTAAAGGACGACGTGTTAAAGGCTCAAAACACTAATACATATATTCTGTTGTTATTATATATATATATATATATATATATATATATATATATATATATATATATATATATATATATGTATATATATATGTATGTATGTATGTATAATATGTATCTCATATCATGGTCATTGTCTCATCTGTCCCATAGTTAAGTCAACTGTAGGGGTGCTACAGTGGAATTGGCAACCAGTTCTCTCCATCCCTCTGGTTTCGCTGCTTTCTTTGAACACTCATGAGTTTCAAGGCAGTCCATTCTCCAATGTTATCTTACAATCTTTTCTTTTGTCTCGCTCTCTTTCTTCCCTTTTGTCTCCCTCTCATTCTGGTTGATGCTATTGCGAAATATAACTGGCCAAGACATTCTGGAGTTCCAGCACATCTTGCATATGCCCTGACAGCATTTGCATAGTGCTATAGTAGTATATGTCCCACATGAGTGTTCGGTCCTTGAGACTGTGTGCTTCCCAGTTTGTTGAAGTAGGCACTACCTGTCCTGCTGTCTTGCATAATGAGTATGTGTTTGTGCCTTGCTAGGTAGGAGAATTAGAAGACCAATAAATGTATTACCCCCATGCCAACCAGTGTATGTGATGTGACCTTTCCTGTGTCAGCAAAGTGTTGTAAGGGTAAAAATATTGGATATTCAAAGCCATCTGGAAGGAAAGGCCAGCCCTCCAAGGCCACACTTGCCCCTCAGAAGGCCGATAAATTTCACAATAGCTCTCTCAGGGGTCCTGACTCTATTGTGCCTACCACAGAATGTCTCTCAGAGTTGCCTTGCTCCACAGACTCTCCCATCTCTGAGCACCCAGTCAGCAGATACCTTTCTGCTTATCTCTCTTGGTAGGAGTTCACAGACGATACATTCATCATAAGCAATCTAAGACACAGGTACCTCCTGCCTTTAGGCCACTACAGGCATACTTTGCTCCAGAACCCACAGAGGTACACACCTCCCATAAAAAAACAAACATTCTGCAAACTTAGAGGCAGTCTAGATGCTATTGGCCAAAAATGCCATACAGTCAGTTCTATATTATGACCAGGATCTTTCAGCTACTACCGTCCCCTCTTTCTTGTTCCCAAGCAACACAGAGGATGCTGCCCAGTCATAGACCTGTGAACCCATAACCATTACACAGAGGTCCCCTCTGTCTACTTGGAGAAATCAGTGATGTTTTCCTAAACCCTCCATCCGTGGAAATTGACAACATCCCTCGATTTTGAGGAAGCATTTTTCCGTGTGCGAATCACAGAGAGTTCTTGCAAGTTTCTGCAATTCGGCTTGCAAGGCAATTCTCACCAGTTCAAGGCCCTTCCATTCAGACAAGTGACATCTTACCTGGTCTTGACTGGGATAACACAGGTTGTGATAGCCTATTGCCACAAATGAGCCATCCACATTCATGTGTACCCAGCTGATCCGGGTGCTTCTGCGCTTGGCTCTCACTCACCACACTCAGTCCATACTGGATTTATGCCCCCATTTAAGCCTGATTGTGAACTTACCTAAATCAATTCTAGAATCTGAGCAGATATTTGTCTTTCTGGGGATCAAGTCTGACACATGATCTCCTTCATCTGACGCCCCTCAAAAGACAGATGAAAGCATCTTCAGATGATCATAATGCTATTGATGTCTCACGAGTTTCTATTGGCCAGACAATAGCAGGCCTAAATGAGTATCCTCTCTTCTATGGACTCTCACTTGGTTTACACAGGACAAGGCTCCCCACAGAGACTGGTTTTAATTGGAGGCAATATGCCTCCTCCACCTTCACCATCTAGTTGAGCACAAGCACATACGCATCATGTGTGACATTAAGCCTGTGATTGCATACCTAAACAAGGTGAGTGGCACACAGTCCAAGAGTCTGACTGCCCTAGTGGTGGGCCGCCTACTACTATGGTGCTCTGTAAATTGTGTCCACACACATGCCTGACATATCCCAGGCCTCCAAAATGTCCTAGCTGATCATCCCTTTTGAAAAGGTCAGCTAGTAGGGGGCATTCGCAGGGCCTAGCAGTGGATGCTCTAGTGATGGCCTGGATTAACTTTAGGGTTTATGCTTCTTTTCCCCCACATATCCTCCCCAGGGTCCTGCAGAAGATTAGGTCTCATGACTACAACCTCATTCTGTTCGACCCTCGTTGACTCAAAGAGTGTTAAGAGGACCTGCAGGAGCTAAGGGGCAAGTCACCACTGAGATTCCCTCCATGTCAAAAAGTGCTCATGCAAAGGTGGACATACAGGTTCCACACAACACTCAGGTGCTAGATCTTCAAGTTTGGTGGTTATCACAAAGCCTATCCATGCCTCTGGCTTCTTGGAATTGGTCACACGTAGGAGTTTTAAAGGAGGTCTTCGAAAATAATTGTCTATTTAGTCCACTGGAATGTCTTCATATGCTGGTGTGCAGAGCGAGACATCAATCAATGGTCACCTCAGGATACCCACATCATAGACTTCCTGATTCAGTGGGACATCCTTAGGAAGACCCTAAGGGCCGTTCAAGGGTTCCACACTGCTATATCCTCCACCCTTTCCATTTTACTGTCAGATTGGGGAAACCCCTTACCTTGCAGCACTTATTGCCTCCTTCTACACAGACAGGCCAGCCGCTGGCTAGGTTCTCTCTAAGTGGGACTTCCTGCTAATTTTCACCATGCTTAAGAGCTGGACCCAAATGGAGACACTTTCATTATGGTTGCTGATAATATATACAATGAACGATTGGTATGTCTACCTTGGAATCTCTGAATTCTGAGCTTGCTTGTTTCATGGCTAAAAATTAAATGTGTATGGATCTTGTTTGCTCAAAATTTTGGAGTGGTTTCTCTGGCATCATTGAAAACTGTTGTGGACTTCTTTCTTTTCGTGACAATTATTGAATTATGCTGTCATTGTGATGTATTGATGCATTTGGACGTTTGCTGATAATGTGTTGCTTAATGATTATTTAATTCTTGCTAAATATCTGGTTATATTCATGTTGATAGCTTGTGAATGTTTGGATGGTTTTTGACTTGGATTGGTTTTTGGACTACGATGTTAACATGTGCTGGTCTTATACTCTTTGACCACCTTGAGGACCCTAGTAAGGTAGACCTCAAGCTCTGGATGTGGACAACTTTTTTCTCATAAAAACTGGCATCTGGGGCTCGATGGAGTGAGATCAATGCCTTAGTGCATGACCAAATCCAATAGTTACCTGACCAGGCCTTTAAAGGATTCACCCTTCATGCTATGGATATATGTCTTCCCCAAGAGGAAAGAACTTTGTACCCTTTAAGAGCCCTATACTGGTATTTTCAGTGCACTGAGAGGTTTTGTGAAGAGAGAACACCTTTGTTCCTCCCCATTGATGAGTCCAAATGAAGACATACAGTACGCAGAATTGTTTCATTGTGGATTAAACAGACCATGCTCAAAGCCTAGAAGTCAGAGCAGAACCACCTGGCAGTTCTCAAGAAACTTACTCACAGAGCTCACGGGGTATGAGCCTTCAATGTCCCCTAGCAGGCTCTTCTGAAAGTTGCAGTAGTTCACATTCTCGAGGCATGTCAGTGGAGGTTTCCAATCACCTTTGCTGAATACTACCTTCAGGACATGCTCAACTTGGAGGAAGGCATTTATGGCTTTGCTGGTGTGGAATGCTCCTTCGCTTATGTTCTGGCCTTTTAGTGTGGCCCTTTTACCAACTTCTCGCTGGGAGGCCTCTGTCTCCCGTTCTAGCACCTACAGAGCTGTGGTTTAAGTCCATGTTACTTACCAGGTTTTACATTGCAAATGACGAGAATGTTATTGCTATTGAACTTATTTGACCATAGCCCAATATTATTGCCATTTTGTCTGATAGCCAAACAGCTACTTCCTATGCCCAGTGTTACGATGCCCACCTTCTGAATATTAGCAGAGCTCAATAAAGAATGACAACAATGATATAACGTTAACAATAACAATATATTAACCACCAAAAATCAGTACAAAGTAGGTAAATGCATCTCCACTGGTATTTCAATAGTTCAACAGTCTTAAGTAAATCCTAATCTCTGATGAGATTACCCACAGGTACTGTCCCACAGTTCCAAGTCCTATGACAGGTGCCAAATGATCTGGTAAAAACCCCACAGAAGTATGGTTCGGTTCCAGTGTGGCACTGAAAGGTGTGTCGCTGATCCAATCCCACAGAGGTGCAGTTTGGGTCCAATGTGATACAATTAACACCAAATCTACCAATCCACTTAATGACACTGTCCACACTCCACTGGTAATAACAATAGCCCATAGTTCCACTGGCTTGGAGTCACACAGCTTCTGTCAGATCTTCGAAATTCTCTCTTCCTTCCCTCAGGAAAATATATGCTTTATACATACAGAGGCAGAGAAATATCACAATAGGGAAGGGCAGTTTCTTAAGTTTCCAAAAATCTCCCCTACACAGCACGAGTTATCGCTTTCATCTGGGTACTTGCGTGCGGGTGAACATTGGTCTCGGCAGATTTGCAAACACTGTGATAACATTGTACATATCGGCAATCAAAGTGCCAAAAATGTCCCTTTTCACGTAATATCTGCTAATAAATTTTACACACACGAAAGATAGGATTGTATTATAGCTGAGCATGAATGCATTTGTTCACATGTTGTGTTAAAAAAGTGAAAATCCATTTAAACTGCATTGACCGGGAACCACATTCTGCTTGTTACATTCCTGGGTAGCGCCACACAACTATGTGAATGGGCGAAAAAAAATGCAATAATAAAGAATATTCTTCGACAGTTATTAAGATAATGCAATGATCACATATAACAAATTATCCACATAGCACATAATATGGACTCAACAGCATGAGGATTTCGTAAGACTCTTGTTGCAAGGATTTAATGTGACCTGGTTCATCGCTGAAGATAATGGAGGATCAAGTAGGATAAAACAACATTGGTCATCATTTTTTAAGAAGTCGATCGTATATATATTTATTTGCCGGGTGTGTTGTCATTGTGTCAAAAATAAAGACAAGTAGACAACCTCATCAGAATGTGTTATTGTAGAGGAATTCCCAAGTTTTACAGTGTTACTATATGTGTGTGGGGGGGGGGGGGTCAGCAGGTAGCGTTTAAAGTTAAATTAATATTAAAATCAAATGTGATTAACTCCACAACAATGTGTATTGGGTTGATTTCTCGATTCCATTACTATCTACAAAAAGTATTTATTAATGATAACATTATCATGATTATTAGTTACACTTGGTTATTTCATTCGCCAAGAAAAACGCTCAGTTTGCACCATGCGTTAACACATCATAGTATGCGACGCTACTCAGGTTGACCTGCTATTGAATACCAGGATGAAAGCTGTCCGCAGCGCCACAGGGCGGTCAATGAGAGAACGCAGAGCTATTGCTCTACCATATTGTTCCAGTGTTTTCCAGTTAGTCAAACATCCCAGTGCATTTAGTGAAACCTGTCTCTGATCTTTCTATATCACCTCCCAAATGTGTACAGACAATACAATGAAATCAGTCATATAAATGTAGGTCAAAACTGTTTACAACTTGCCTGAGAGCCACCCCAACAAAGCAGGATAACTCTGTGTCATAGTACACAGTCAATGAGTACAGTGACTTCTAAAGTCAAAACACCCAGACATACCCACATTCATAACACCGGCAGCTTGACTGTCAGACATTGAATTGAATATGGCTCCTAAAGCTAGAAACCAGTTTCAGTCTTAGCCTACCACTGAGAAACCTACTTGGTTTGATAGCAGGTCAGTAAGGAGTGGATCCTACCTAGCAGCTCAGATCCTTCTGTAGATGGTCTCATGTACACTGACCCCAGGAATTTTACAGCGGATGTTGCCTCCACACAAGGACTTATTAGGTCACACAAGACCATAGGTGTGGTATTTGGACAGTATTCTCACTTTTAGCCTTACTTTCATACCAAAACATTTGTATATCAGCAATGGTAATTGATAGGTAACGTTAAGCAAATAATACATGGAATTTTTAGTAATTTCAGTATGAATAAGAACACTTCCCTTTCAATTACCTGTGAAGCCCAACCGACCTCACCGGTCACTCACTCCAATCTACTGATGTTCACTGACCTCTCTATAGAAGGAATGATTAAAGAACAGGCATGTGCGAGCATGTTTACTGAGTCTTTCCGCAACCACTAAACAGGTGGTGCTGTCACACCAATGGACTTTTGTCTATAAGACAAAGATTGATTAGATATAAAAACCTATCTGCAAGGCATAAGGCAATGGTAATTGAGAGGCCAGTATACTCATTAATGCCAAAATTGCTAAAAACTTCATCTTATAGGCTTATTTTTAGGGAGAGTCCTTAAAACCATTATAATAACTCGAATCGATACTACTCAAGGTCACATGTCATTTAACATTCATATGTGTGGTTGGTTAATCAGTATTGTACCACTAAACATATAAAAGGTTTACAGAGAGAAACAAACGGCTTTTAATATAATAGTGAGGGGATGCTCTATACCCATAATGTGACCCGTTTTGCCTATAAAAAATCTGGACGAAATGGGTAAAGATCACAAGCATACCCAGGGGTTTCTGTGTTGCCCAGAACACCCCCTCCAAAAATCATACATGTTTAGTATACATTTAATTTTCCCACGTCATTTTAAAACAAAAGAAAAAAGAAAAAGAAAAAAAAAAGCTCACTAGGTTGGCTGCTCCAACTCTCTGTGCTAAGGTGTAATATAGGCATGCAAATGCCAGTCTATCCATTGTCATACCAAACTAAAACTGTGAACCAATTGTAAGATTAAAAGCTCTTTTCCCTCCATGCTGGGGGTTCAATAAAATTACCAAATAAAGGCTTTTGATGAGGTTATATTACCTAAGAGGTCACTGATTGTCCGCCAAGTATCAAGAATATGTGCTGTGTTATTTAGGCACCTCTTTTCTCTTTTAATGATGATGACGATGATAATAATAATAATAATAATAATAATAATAATAATAATAATAATAATAATAACAATAACAATAACAACAATGATAATAATAATAATACCCCCAGACTACGGGAGAGTACCAGGCCTTCAGAGGTATTCTGCTTACTTTGACGTTAGACTATGTTCCACTTTCAGTTCATTCATTTATCTGTACTTTATTTTCTAATTTCGATGTATTTGTGTGATATTTTTTTCCAATATCGGCGTTAACGAAATTACAAGTAGTAGTAGTGGTAGTAGTAGTAGTAGTATTTAGTACCAGATGTATTCTGCCTACTCAAATTTGACTTAACTCTATATTATTCTTTTAGTTAATTCATTTATCTTTACTTTATTTTCTAATCTTGATCTGTTTGTATGTTATTATTTCCCCGATATCAAGGTAAAGAAAATCATCATCATCATCATCATCATCATCATCATCATCATCATCATCATCATCATCATCGACAGACTCTGTAAAAGTAAAAATAGTTTGTTATTGTGTGAACAAAATCGATAAATTTAATATCACATTTGGCAGGAAATAGCCTTTGAAGCATCAAGTACTCCTGAGCTTCTTGGGGCCTGGTCTTCCCCCATACCCCCTAACTAATATTTCCATTTTCTTCACAAAAAATATTTTTAAATGGTGACAATTAGTGATGAGTCAGAAAATTTGAAATATTTCTCCCCCCCCCCCTTTTTTTTGTTAGTGAGAGGTAAATATGTGTAAGCTATATATAGGCTCTTAAAAACAAATTTGAAGATAAATTGATTTACAAGAACTTTGGTATGATTAACACAACTCGGAGAATTGCCGAATAGACCCCCACACCCGATTATATCTGGGTATGCCCACGAGGATGTAGTAAATCTCTTACAGATATGGATGGTGAACATGCACATGTAATATATATATATATATATATATATATATATATATATATATATATATATATATATATATATATATATATATATATATATATATATATATATATATATAATACCTGTTGATTCCACGGGTAATAGCTGTCGATGCAAGTACCAGGATACCTAACAGAGCCTACTGTCCTACTGTTGAGCTAGTCTCAAACCTCGATACATACCCAAATAATTACATTCAGTGTGTTTACAGTTTGCGGTCTGACACTTAACCCTAAATGTAAATTTACATTTAGAGACGTGTTTACATTTAGAGGCTCTAACAGAGGCAGTACCTGTGGAGAATCTCTCACCAGGGATTAAGATTAACCTGCAGTCTGTTAGTCATTAGAGTAGCAGCATACCTAATTGTATAATTTCAGTAACTTACTTTGTACAGATTGTTCATTGTCAATATATTGTTATTGTTAAACCTTTCTCACTGTTGTTCTTAATTATTGAGTTCCACTAGTATTTGAAATATTTTGAAGGTGGGCTTGGTAACATTAATCATCATTGTTAATTGATGAAATACAGGCCAAACTCCAGATGTCTGGATAAGTATACGGTGAGAATATAATTGTCAATTGTACAAAAAGGTTCATCCACTTGCTTGGTAGATATCTTTAGTATCCTGACACAATTCTGGTGTATTCCAGTTACTTTCAACATCATAAGATGATTCAGCCCTTTCACACATACACTGAGAATTGAGAGGATTTCTATTGGTATTGTTCTTCACTGTAATAATGACGCAAAATTGCAATCCTATACGAATTATTTAAAAAAAAGAATGAAAACCTTACCTGAAACTAACACGTTTTATTTCAAAAACGGAAATTCTATTTTTTCTGATTTTTGGCTCAATTTACAGAAACTTTTTGTCGCCATTTCTGGGTGTCAGTACCTGGCAGGTCCACGTATCTACAGTTTTGCTTGAGGGGACACACTCAATCCATAAAAAAAACTGTAAACAGACCCAGGTGAGTGGAAACACTCAACCCAGCTCCTAGAAGAAATCGAAAACGAGGCCCACATTAGGGAAACGCTCATTAAGACCTGGTCTGTATCTATTTTAAAGCCTCGGATGAGTGGAAACACTCAGTTGGCACCACTATAGTCCCAAATCAGTTCCAAAAGAGGAAACATACTCAACCTTTGAAATACAGCTCTGTACCAAATCCTACTTAGTTGAGTAATAGCACTCAAACGATTCAAACACGTTATTTATTTTCCAAATCAATAAAATGACTTTAGAACACATTTGAATCTGTTGTCAAAATAAAGGTAAAGCTAACAAAAATCAAAACAAAACAAGCAAAACAAAAGCAAAAATTAAAAAAAAAAAAAGAAATGCCGGACAACACATGGCAACGCCTGTTCTAAATAGTAGCCCACCATGTTATGTGAATGTGAAGATGCCCAACCAGTGAGTACAGTATTGTAAGTGGCAAAATTAACCAATGAAGATCAATGAAAATTGTTATTTGATACATTGATCTTCATTGATGTTTAGTCTGCACGCAAATGATAAAACATACTCAATAATACAAAGTATTTTCAATCTGATGAAAATCCCAATTTGAAATCATTGGTGTTTCGATCACTATGTGAATTCAAGAATAATCTACAGCAATATATTGGAAGGGGGTGGAGGGTCAGGGTACAGTGTAAATCTGCACTGCGGCACTGGGGAATATTCTTTTGTGAGTATCAACATATACGGGAGGCCTCTAATTTTCCCTACTAGCCAATATTTCGGAATATTCCTTTTTACTGTACTCTGTATTGGAGGAAAAAATTTTACTGTACCAGCACAATGGGACCCCCAGCTACCTTACCCGCTATACACTCAAGCTTTATGCATAAACAGCATCCAAACAACAAAAACTCTTAATGCATCAGCTAAATTAGGCTATTTGCTTTGGTAGCATAATTATTCTTGTTACAATTCATTTCAAATGGCAAAGAACACACATTTATGCATGTACGTCAGTATTTGTGAAAATACGCCTTGACAAATAGATAAAACTTACTTTCATGATCCAGGGATCCCCCCACCCCCGTCCAGTTCACATACTCACATCCATGGTATAAAGTTGAACAGATGCATTTCATTGGGTACACAGGCCTCCTAGTCTTGCGATTCATCGCAACACATCATGACTTTTAGTCAGGGGTTCACATCATCATTTGTAGTAAATTAATAGTGGACTGGACAAACTATGTTTGTTGAGGAAGATGCTCTTTCTGGCAGGGTTTTGTTCCGTGAGTACCCCCTTGCTATCCGTTTGTTTATGCATTCTTGCTCTGAAGTTGGTGTCAGCCAGTGGTTCCCAATTGGGTGTTATGTTATCGGCACAAAACCTTGATGCCCGTGTGCATGTGTGTTGGTGCGCGCGCCCATGGGCATCTTGTAATGGCAATTTGATCAAGCCAGGTGAAAGTGACACCCGTCCGCATTGCAATCAGTCAGGATCACACCACGAGTAATACGACTAGCCCTGAATTTTCCCCTTCCTTTGCAAAATTCTACCACTGAAACAAGAGCCCACTGCTAATTGAAAGTGTTGTCCTATCATAGCAATAAAACAGCACACATGTTAGCGGAACACAAACATTCCCAGCACATTATATTACATATAGATGCGTAACATTTCGTTCCTAGGTCAGGGCTACACATAAGCTAATTGACTGGTGACCACAGAGCACTGTCCAGTTCTATGTTGTATGCAGAAAAGTGTACATGTATGACCAGCATTTCAGATTTGTAGAAGTTGGCTACTGAGAGATCCGACAGATGTTGAACACAGCTACAGATGAATAAAATCTATATTTGCATATATTACACACACACACACACACACACACACACACACACACACACACACACACACACACACACACACAAACACACACCAAAAATGTATGGGGAGAAACCCCACAAACTCTCTGCAATTTTTAATATAAATTTTGAGTGCAGGCATGAGGTACTTTGAAAAATCCTAAGAAAGGTGGTTGCGAATGGAGTAAAAATAAGCAACCCTCTGCCTATATTCTTGGTAATGCATTGATCTGAGCCATTATGTATAAATGAAAATAGGTTCAAGCTGCTAGTTAGGAATAATATGGTGATAAGTAATAGGGTATTTTTCATATCTGGTCCTGGAATGTAAACCAGCCTTTCTTAGCATGACCATAATATGATGTTACGATGGATAAAATTTTATTTTGGTTTTATTGGAATCAGTCTCCTGTGTCACAAATAAGAAAGCCCTAGTTTCGGGTCTTTTTTTTGCCGAGATTTGGTATGGTATGAACAGCAACCTCACTTCCCACCCCCAGCTAACTCATACAGACTTTGAACACATGCATACAGGACTACTTATTTCTAAAAAAAGTATCTCACCACAACTATGAAATATTAAAATACTCTCAGCTAGTTTACATGTCAAATTCAAGTGTTTCTCTCTGTCAACGTGGTCAAATTTTGTGCTAGAGATAAAGCTACATTTTCTGCCTTTTTTGTACAATTTCAAAACATTTATATCACCAATTTCCATAATAATAATCCTTAATCTTTAGCCATAAACAATAAATTATCAAAATTTAAGCCAGTCATGGTAACCTTTGTGCGATACTGACTAGCCGAGTGCTCATATATATTACCAAGTGCACATACTTTACATTCTGTCACTGCATATACTACAACATGTATGTTTCATGCGACATTGATTGTTGCCAATCAAGGTACATGTAGTTCTAACACTGAGAATATACAATGTTTGATCTTAGATATTAATCAACATTTGGAAAAAATGAGAATCATAATGTATTCTTATTATATTGCCCATGCTGACATGCTGTAAGCAAGGAGGGTAGAGAGTCAAGCTGAAATATTGAATCAGTTGTTTTAGTCTTCTTATGCAATGGTTATATACATTTTAATGTAATTCATTAAATAAAAACGCATTACTTAAATTATCAATTCTGAACTTTGTGTGTATTGACTTAAATTAAAATGCAACCAATGAAACACTTTAAACATTGGAATCCTCCAAAAGTCATGCAAACTGCCTTTTTCAATTACCCCCCCCCCCCATTGTTTTTTTTCTTGGTTTACAAGCTAGATGACTACAATTTGCAGGTAATATGAAATAAGCAGCGTGACAAAGGTGAAACATTGCCTATACTGCATTAAACCCTGACATCTCTTACTTTGAATTGTGCAAAATAAAAAAAAAAAGTAAATAGCTAGCACTAACAAGGTTACATATTGTTTCTACTGTAAATGCCCTCCTCTTTTGGATAAGTTTGGCAATTTCAAAGTATTCTTTAGTTAAGGTGATTTTCACTCAATGAATTTAAGGACAAACAGGTGCGAAATTCAAACCAAAATAATACGTATTGTATACTTTTGTTCCTCAAGGACTGTTATTTGGCATGTATTTAGATGTACATATTAATAATACAGTAGAATATTAATGTAAAATCCCCCATGAAGAGACCACTCCCGTATTGCAACCAGCTTTTTAGCTCAACTGACTTGTCTGTAGCTGAGCTTTTCTTATTGTCCTTCGTCTATCGTCAACAATCGACTTCTTCTCCAAACCATCAGCCAGACCCATTTCAAACTTGTTGGCAATGTACCATGGGTGGGTTTCTACCAACTTTGTTTAATTGGTCATGCTCCAGTGATTTCTGGATTTTTTAATGATTTTTGGGGGTTTTTTGGGGGGCAAATTTTAAAAAACCTTCTCATATTTTTATGATTTTTTGTGTGCTATGACTATTTTTTACTTCCCCAGAACCGTCACTCAGATTAAGCTGAAACTTTGTGGATATGTTTCTTGCGGAAGGGTCAAACAAAGTTGTTCACTAGGAGGCAATGCTGCCGATTACTGATTTATAACGAATTTTTCAATTCGGGTACTCCTTGATAAATGCACCTTTGCTATTGATGACTATATAAGTCAATGGGCATACTAGTGCTAATTCACATTTTTGACTTCTTCTGCGAAAGCGTAAGTCAGATTCACTTCAGCTTGCTGGGAATGGACCTAGGGTTGGTTTCCAGCAGATTTGTTCAAATTGTCAGACTCTGTTGCCTTTTGGATTTTTAAAAAAAATTGTATGTGCCATTGCCATTTTCGACTTCTTAAGAACCGTGACTCAGATTAAGCTGAAACTTGGTGGATATGTTCCTTGTGGAAGGGTCAAAGAAATTTGTTCAGTAGGGGGCACTGCTGTTGATTCCAGATTTTAAACTTTTTTTTTCACATTGGGTACTTATCGGTAAATGCACCTTTCCTATTCATGACCATGTAAATCACAGGACATTCTAGATCATATGCTTATTCACATTTTGGAACCATCACCCAGATGTTTTTTTGACAAATCTTAAAAAATTGTTTTCCAAAACCACTCACCCAATTGCTTTGATATCACACAGCAAGATTTCTGAGGACTTTTAATTCTTAATCTGTTCAATAGATAGCGCTGTATTTAAAAAGAAGTCTTGACTGTTTTTGCTATTTTCAGATTTTTCTCCAGAACTGTCTCTGAGATTAAGCTGAAACTTTGTGGATATGTTCCTTGTAAAAAAATCAATTAAAGTTGTTCACCAGGTAGCATTGATGTGAATTCTTTATTAAGAGTATTTTATTTTTGTTCAATTCGCGTATTTGTTTGTAATACACCTTTCTTATTGGCTACTATGTCAAACTTGGTAGGGATGTACCTTTAATAAGTGTCTACCTATTTTGTCCTATCCCAAGTTTACAGAAACACAAGGGTGATGAATTTCTACGCCAGCTGAGCATGGGCTGTTCACACAGCCCTCTTATTATAATCACACTTCTGTTTAGATTTACAGTCTGTATGACCTAATGAGACCCTTGAAATGAACTTTTTTGCCATATTTTTCTCAATAACTTCAATGTGAGTTGCTCCTGCTTTTGCCTTTGACGAGAGGCCAATACCTATCACTTTTTGTTGGACCAAGAAAAACTTTTCTTCATAAAAACTACTGAAAATATTCAAAAATCAGGTTTGAATTTAATCATCAAAATTGAAACTAGCACACTTCAAAGTAAACCTAATGGTAATCATTCGTAAACTAACATCAACTCATGTGTGAGATTATTGGTTCATCATTGCGCAATAATTAGCTTTTAGAAAAATAAAGTTTCGTATAATAACCAGTGTTTTAAGCTGGCATCAGGAAGAAAATTTTGTGATGTTAAAAAAAAATCAACTCACATTGATGTGAAAGCTTGTACTGTATACCATGAACATGTAATATTGAAATTTTTGTACATAATATGATCTGTAGGGTCATAGGTCTCTTTACGAGCTTAGGCAGACTGCTGATCAGTTTTCCACATTAAAACCACTGCTAGTTATATCTTTGTCTCATGCGTTATAACATTCATCATTACATGATCATTAATATAGTGAACAGTTTACCTCGGATACTTTAATTTAACACATAAAAATTAATCAATCAAAAAGTTCTACTGATAGAGTTGGTTTTCCAAGTTGGTTGTTAATATATCCGTTTCACTAATAGGAAACTGTTTTTTCTCTTTGTTTTTTGTTTGTTTGTTTGTGTTTGTCAAAATTTAGATGTAATCAAACAGACAAGCCGTAATATATTTTTAGGCAAACTTACATCTAATCCATGGTACTGTTTGTTAGGGGATGATAATTATGTCCCACCAAGAAATATTAAATCCTTTTAATTAAAACCTCCCTATGCATAAGACAGTACACCATTCCGCCATTCTCTCTTTTTTACATTTAGCATTTTATTCAAACGTGTGTTTCGACCCGAGAGTCAGCAAACAACAATTGAATCTGTGCTGTAATTGACAAATTATGTCTACACTCCTGCAAACCCTTTTGATCATATGAATTCAAGTTGCATGTCACTAACGGCCCTGCAGACTGTATGTATATTTTAATTCCATTTTCTTGGGTATGAAATATAAAGTTTATGATGACAATGTACCAACATGCAATACAACACATATGCTTGGAGATGAAGGATGCGATTCTTAGTCCAATCTGTGTAATATAGCCCATGATGAACTGGTGCAGGTAAAGCTGCTGCTATATCTTCTATTTCTTTTTAAATGTATGATCCTACAAACGAAGGCTACGTATGAAGTCAAAAGAATTTATCATGAGTCCATCATTTAAATCTTTACTTGATTATTTTGCTCAGTATTATTAACTTTAGTGGATAGATTATGTGCAAAGCAGCAGAACATCGCACATAAATATAACAAGTAACAAGAGGTTTGTGTGAACAGTCCATACTCAGGTAACCCAAAGATTCATCACACTGGCGGCTCTGTGAACTTGGGATAGGATCAAGATCACCCATGTATTTAGTAAGTCTGATCTTTATGGAAGAACACTAAGATGTGCAACATCAAGGTTCCACTTCAAGTAGTTCTCAAGTTACAGTGACGAGTAAAACTCGTGTATGTTGCCCTGTGATCCTAGAAACGAGGTTAAGGTCACTCCTGTACTGTCTAAGCGTACCCTTCATAGAGAAACATTAACATACGCAACATGAATCTCCTAACTCAAAACAGATCTCAAGTTATCCAGTGAACAATAACTTTCATGTCGGTTGTCTTGTCATTTTGGGAATGAGATCAAAGTCCAAAAATCATTGGAGCATGATCAATTGCACAAAGTATGTACACACTTATGAAAGGTACATCCTAATCAAGTTTGGCACTATCTGGCTAAAAATTATCTAAGTTATAACCACTACAAGAAAATTCTGTGTACAACTTTCGTATTAAAACTTTTTAAAAGATTTTCCGAAAAAAAACCCCAGCATTTTAAATTTAAGTATTTGCATCAATTGTGCAATTTTGGATCATGGTTCAATGGATGTGGTTATGGCACAAGCCTATGGATTGAAATTGGAATGGCACCTCTGTCTAAAATACTTTTGAAGTTATTTGGGGTTTAAGTCCTGCAAGATCAACTAATTTGCATAAATTAGAATCCGAGAAATTTGGTTCCTGGTTCATTGAATGCGGCTTTGCCCATAAATCTTTAGATTTAAGTTGGAATGGCATATGTATTTGCATAATAGTTTTAGTTATATTCAACTTTTACCTTCTTCAGTGCCTCTTATTAGCATAGTTTGAAATTCTACAACTTTCATTTACTGTCCATTTTATTGGCAGGTGTTTCAAATCTGTACATGCACAATGAAATTTTGAGCCTATCTGCAATAGCTTGGGAGATATGGAGATTTCAAAATTTTAATTGCCCTTCATTTGCATAATTTCAAATATCATGACTATTCCAGACTAGGTGCACAATTTCACTGGTAGGTCAGTCACCATGGCAAGTTTGGTGGTTTGGGGGAATAATAGTGCCTAAAAAAACTCCAGACAAATTTGGGTGTCATGGAAAGAAGAAATTTAAGAACCTGAGGAAAAACAATATGTCTGGGTTGGCACGCAGACATAAAAAAGAAATAGAAAGAAAGAAAGAGAGAAAAAAGAAATAAATAAATAAAAAAAAAAGAATTCTTGCAAAACCAAAATAGCTGGGGTGTCACCCAGACATTATGAGCATTAAAATGCCCAGTGACTTACCTAGTAATCAACAGGAAAGGTGCATTTACCGAGAAGTACCCAAATTGAAAAAAAAAAAAAAAAAAATCAGGCATCAACAGCAGTGCCACCTAGTGAATAGTTTTGTTTGACCTTTCCACAAGGAACATATCCTCCAACTTTCAGCTTAATGCAAGTGAGACTTCTGGAGAAGTCAAAAATAGCAAAAAACACTCAAAAAAATACCAAAATTGAAATAATTGCAGCTCCACCTGGTAAACAACTAGGGGTCCTTAAGAGGGTCCCTGTGTGATATCGAAGCCATTGGGTGAGCGGTGTCGGAAAAATTTGCTTAAGATTTGCTCCCCCCCCCAAAAAAAGATCAATTAAAAAATCCAAAAATCACTGGAGCATGACTAATTCAACAAACTTGGTGCAGACCTACACAAGGTACATATCCCACCAAATTTGAAGTAAATCTGGCTGACAGTTATAGGGAAGAAGCCGAAAATGTCAATTGTGGATGGACGGATGACGGACAAAGGACCATCCTATAATCTCAGCCATGGCTGACAAGTCGGCCAACCTAAAAAATATAAAATGGGGTCCATTTTAAAACTAATGCAATTGGATAATTATGGATTTTTCAAGAATTGAACACATTGGCTCTAAATTTCAGACCTTCAAGGTCCAAATTATTTTTCCAATGGAATCCCAGAATTTTTAAGTGTTTGCAGACAGTGTATGAACCGAGTCGATTGTATTATGCATCCAAGGCCGATTATATTTGGCTCCTACAGCTTGTTCCTATTAAAGTGGCATGACTGGACAATTGACATATTGAATGAATATGTTGGAATATAAAATGTATATTATGTACTACACATGTTTGTGTTTTACTCATGATTTGCAAATACAAAAACATGTAGCTTCTGTTGAAGATATGTATTTTGTTTCAGATTTGGTGGGTACCTGTGGTTTTTGAGTCTTTTGATCAGGAACACAGAAAATACGTCCTCTTCTGTGTCACCGTGTTATAAATAGTGCCAGTGGTTTGGCACATTCCTACACAAGGTCGGGTGCATCTTAGTCAGTCACAACAATCTCCAGCTGTCTATTAATCGGCAGTATTATACTGTTGAGTGATAAGGTAATAAACAGTGGTGCCAGGATGGTGTAGAGGGTGCCAAGTCTCCATACTCAATGTGAGGTTGGAATGCCCGGCTAGTCGTATGCATAGGCATCAAGACACCGCTTACATGTAAGAGTATCTTTATGGCTTGAAAACAAACACACAAACACAAGTGCTCCCCTCCCCCAGCCAGCTGGAATAAAATAAATTTACAGGCCACTCATATATTGGTAGGGTGATAAGGGTCCGTCTTGCACAGAATGGGTGGCCAAATGAGCTGCTGGAACCAGCGAAGGCCCCCAGCAGAATATATAGAATCAGTGACCAAGGCTGTTTTATCATGAAAATACATCTCTATCTGCCCCACCCCCTCCCTTCTCATCCCACATTTTTGCCCAGACTGGCCTGACAGGGCACTTGTAAGTAAGCAAATTTATATCAACGGCCGCCTTAGTAACTTTTGACCAGTGGGTGCTCTCAGCCGAGAAATATATGTAGGTTAACGTGACGGATTGGAGTTAGTTACCTATCCTCATGGGTTCACACGGACAGGAAGTGCGTGTGTGTGTGTGTGTGTGTGTGTGTGTGTGTTGTGGGGAAGGGGTGCCTGGCTAAGGGGAACCACAAGTATTTCATCTTTTCTATGCATCTCAAAAGTGATATGTATTCAAATTGATATATATATATGTATATATATATGAATGTATATACATATATATATATATATATATATATATATATATATATATATATATATATATATATATATATATATATATATATATATATAAAGTTAACGTTTCATCATTCATTTGACCCAGACTTATCAGACTCCTTGGTGTGGGCAATATCTTACAGCCAAATATTTCTGCTGGTTTGTTCTCATGCAATTGATTTTTTATAGAGAGTGAATGACTAAAAATTCAGGTACAGCCATCCGGTCAGTATTTCTTCGGTTTTGTGCTCATTTATATGTGTGGACTAGAAAAAATATGTCCAAAAATATCAAATATGTCTTGCCGGTTTTTCTGCGTCCCACCGCAATATCTGTTATGTAGTTTTCGGAAAAAAATGAAATGACAGATAGTCGTTTGATTTTTTCTTGTTGCGGGATATGGGTAAAAAATTCTCATGAAGTGTGCAGTGAAAATGACATAATGTATCACACATAGTAAGCTATATAAAAAGGTGAGTAGGGGTGCCAATTGGAGCCAAAATGGACTGTAGTCTTAAATGGAAAATACCTAAATGCTGGGCCTGTGCAATCGTATTTGACAGAGGCTACTACATACATGCACTTTCCAAATTTTTAATGGCACTTTCGTAGACCACAGACTATGAGTAGTAAAGTAAAGGCTTTCATGTATTCTCGTCTTCTGACAAGGGCTTTCGAACAGTTTGTGAATTGAAACAATCTGATAGGCTTTATCCAATTTAGGGAAATTTTACTTAAAAGCATACTTTAAATACCAGGATAAAAAGGCATTTCTGTAAGAATTTTGGCGATCAAAAGTCTATAGTTTGCACTGTTTTGAGCTTTCCGAAACAAGGTTGGGTGTATCGCACGGAAGGAATATTTGGCAAATAGTAATCCCTGTGAGAGTCTATGTCAGCAAATAAAACTTCACTCATGAAATTATACAGCTTTGGCATAAATGTTCAGTCATTTTGTCATGGTTTCTAATGAATGAACGCTAACAGAACGCGGAAGATGACTAAGGGCCAAATAGGTTACTCGACGACGTATTAGATGCATGCATCTCACTATCAGCAGCGTGTAATGAACATCACAGGCTAGCGAGGTTTGGCAATCCAATCTGAATCAGTGGTGGGTTATTTTGATGTAACTAAAGAAATCCTCTAGTTGCCCCCCCCCCCCCAGCCCCACCCTCCTCCCTTCCAGCACCATACTTTGATGAACTGGCAATCTTTTGGCATGAATATTTTCAAAGTTTTTACCTAACCCCAGACTCAACACCCCTCAACTGATATGCTACTTACATCAAATGCCCCTAAAACTTCCAAATCCAGGGCTCAAAATACGAACTCTGTTTTTCTATGTGAGGGTAACAGTCATATGTTCAACATTTAAAGAAAAATCTTTTAGAATATCATTTTATTTATTTCAATTTTTCATGGCACGTTGAAAAGGGTGTGTGGTTTTACTCAAATAAGATTAAATACAAACAGCTGTGGTCTTTCAAGTGAGTGTTTTCCCTCCATTTGATATGATTCAGGATCAGCTGAGTGTCTCGACTCACCAGTCACCTTTAGGTTTCATGCAGCCACACAAGACCGAGATAAGTGTTTCCCCTCGCGTGGGCCCTGCTTCGAACTTCTTGTGCCAGGTAGCCGAGTGTTTCCACTCACCAAAGCCTGGATGTAGCTAGTCTGAGTGAGTGGTTTCCCTCATTTGGGCCACTGTTTGGAGTTTTTTGTACTAAATGAGTGTTCTCACTCATCCATGGCATGGACCAGCAGGTCGCAAGTGAGTGGTTGCACTCAGTTGGATCTTTTTGCAAGATTTTGTACAGACAAACAACATGTAGATTTGTAGACCTAGCAGGTACCAGAATCCAGAATTGGCAACAACAGGTCCCCGATTTCTGTAAATTCACCCAAAAAACAGAAAAATAGAATTTGTTTTTTAAAAATAAAACGTGTCAACTACTTCGAACATTTTTTATCAAACGCGTATATTAATAGCAACTTCTTTGCAGTTACACATTTATTTCATCCTAATTCATCGATCTTCAAAGGAATTATTTATGTAATGGGACGATGCTATTTATTTACTCTTGTCCTATGTGATGCCTATCTGACAAGACCTTAAGACCTTCTCTGGACATGGAAACCTCTTCTACAATTGGGAAGGGCCATCTCCTTTTCGGAATATTGGACTCAGAGATCAGGACTAGTTCCTCAACTTGTATGTTTCGAGTAGAAACTCTCCATTTTGTCCAGATGTTTGATGTTGGCAAGTAAAGATGGATGCAATTTTGCCAGAAAGGATCGCTCAATTATTATATATATTTATAACAAGAGCAATAAGCATCTGACCTACTTCATGTCCCAGACAGTATCTCATATTCCTGGCATGTCAAGTATAGATTGGGAGTCAGAGGTGTAAAATCATTGAGAGCCGCACTCAACTTGGTCAGGGGTCTGCTATTCCTAATAGCTTCCACCTCACAAAATAGTGTAGTTAACATGTCATCTGTCAGATTAGCTGTGGGTAAAAAACAGCTTTAAAAGCCATTTAAAACTACATACTAGTCTCTCAAAAACACTGCCTTAATACAGGCCTCTGGTGGGCATAAATGTCCATTCTATGCTATGTGGAACGGAAAACTGCAATAACGTGGTCCTGGCATGATGCTGAAAAGCTTTTCTCCATGTAGCGGCTTCTTTGACCATATTGGTAACGTTATCGAAACACCTTTTGATGGGGGTAGCGGTGGTGGGGGGCTCTACGAGGAACAAAATGCCTAAAATAGCTTAGGAATGCATCACCATTTAATAAACCCATCATTCTCTGCCATTAGAAAAGTATTCACAAATGCCCTATACTGCACTTTGTGTCTCACCTTTTGTTTGTACACAAAAACCGATTCCTTTAGGACAGTATTTTCTCTTATATGATTCACCCTGTTAGCGACAAAAGTATGAAACCGCCTTGTCTAATTGTCTTAATACACAAACACTACAGTTGAATCTGACCATAAATACATAGGAATGGCCCATTGTCCCAATTCTCGTCTTAGCACAATATAGACATCACATGCAACCTTAGCAATTTGCAATTCACGACGTACCAAACTCATTGAATGTTTGCTTAGAGCTGCATGGACTCTACCTACAACCAATTTGCAACAGATCTTTCTTGTAAGCCTGACACAACGAACTACCCGAGGTGTCGTAGTCTCTGGAAATTCCGTCAGCAAGAAAATGATACTCCATATGACCGTCAGTGTATGGTTTTTCACATCTATCAAAAGTTATAATTTTTATTTCTTCCCAGTAATGTATACTTTGTCCAGTCTTGTTCTAAAACTGGATTATTTTCATCATCTCATACGTTTTGGAGAACAGGTTCTTGAAAGCAACATTTCCCTGTTATTGACCCGAGCATCACCAATACAAGAGAATGTTACACAGATGCCATAAAAAGATGGAGCATTTAGTGATATCACACATAATTTCTAACTGACTAGCGGGTCAGCATGTGGATTATCTGTTACTGTTAAATGCAGTGCGTTAGTTAATGAACAAACTTACCCAATATGAAAGTGGACAAGCTGATTGTGCCTAGCACAAGAAACGTAGCATTTCTCTGTCATGGGGAGGAATCAAACTTGCTTGTAAATAGCAGCTACATCTTTCTGAAATGCATACTGATGTAAATGGAGTCATTACAATTTAGTTACAAGGTCAGGGCCTTGCATGCACTTTTCGTTGAAAAACACACCTGTGAATCTGGCAGCACAACCAAATACTAGTCTTAGCTTATACGGCTTTCTTTTTTTTCTCGATTTATCAAGCTTTGATGAAGTAAATAACTTATCCTTCATTCTCCATCGTTAACCTCAGTACATATACCTAAGCATACTTTCAATCCAACAACTTGGACATTTCCTCACCATATCTATGCACAGATCCTCAAAGCGCCCAACCAGAAGAAAGTTCACTGCAAAAGGCACCGTGGAAGGGCCTCAGCATACCTATAATAGAAATAATGCTTGAGTGCAATTTTGACTAATCCAGAGATCAACACACCTACAGCGTTTACTGGCCAAATCATCATATCTTTGAGATGTTCAATCGTTATGACATCTATATCTGCAGTACATATTAGTATCTGATCAATGACTTTGACACCCGACATGTGAAAACTTTCTTATCAAGCTGACACCTCAAAAGCAACATGGTCTGAGACTGTAGTTATATTTCCAAGAATGCTTTTCAAAACGTATGTTTGATCTAATTTGTCAGCTAATGTCTGCATACCAAAACGTACAGTGTTGAGTGGATCTAGAGCTCCATCCACTGTTGCAACTATGTCTGCTATTTGTTCCTTTACAATAGGTATAAAGCAGTTTGAAGAGTTTGTAATTGAAACAACAGGAGTCTCTGTACGACCAAGAAGGATAGAATGAGTTCATGTTCTCTCCACTTTCCTTATTATTACGTAAGGCTGAACGGAGTTGTCCGCAACAAAAGCAAAGAATCAAGCTCTTATAGTCCTTCGAAACATGATTGTCACGACAACAGTTGTAACATAATCCTTTCACAATCATAAATTCCAATCTTTCCTGAATTTGAAGAGGTTTTTAAGTGAGAACATCTCGTGAGAGGGTCATTTTGTTCACATTAAAACATGTTTTGTGAGGGTGTTTTATTTCCTTTAAAACAACATCATGTCTTTAACTACATGCCTAAAACACATGGAATTATATAATCATGTTGTTTGGATTCTTATTGATGGTCATTTTATGCCTAGGGGGCTTTTCTGATGGATTGATGTTGGTGTTGGTGTTGCTTTGTGGACTTGTATGGATGATGATCATTGTTGAGATGGTGGTTACAAGTAGTACCTTTTTAAGTACTGAATTTTATTGACATTTTCAACAAGTTATGAACCTCCGCTTGCAAATTCTATGATGTGCTGCAAATTTTTGTCCTTTCTCATAAATTGTATGGTCCTGTATGTACATGAATGATGCACCTGTTCAAGCCAATTTACTAAAATAGGCCTATAATTTCAAACAAAACTTTTTGCATTCTGTCATGTTAAAACTAGATATGGCTTTTTCGACCCTATGGACCTTTGCACTTACGTTTTGGTCTCTTTTGGGTAAATACGAACTATAAATTTATGTGTTTCAGCTATACATACCAAGGAACATTGCCTTTGGTCAGAATTGACTCGGATTTGTTTCGTTAGGACCACGGTTTGGATATGGTGATGACACTGTCTAATTTGTATTATTGGACGCTACTGATGCATTGCAATCAACATTACTCTGATCAGAGTCAGTATTGGTTGAACCTATATGACCCACTTCTACTTCAATGTCCTGCTTTAGATGACTGGTAACCTCTGTGGCCATCAAATTTGTTCCATAAATGACACATACTGTGACTAAAAGAAGGTTTATAAAGTTGCATGCCTTCCTTGCTGGCTACACTACCAAATAACAGATCACTCATTTCATCGCTAATCACAGCTACAAATTCTACCAGGTCCTAGAATTTCAAATATGAACCTGATGATCGTTATTCTTTAATTCTTATTTGTTCTGTAGTGACTGGCCCCAAACAGGTAGTGTCACGACAATATCAAATATAAAGTCTGTGTGTCAAACTCGCTTTAAAGATTAATAATACTTGAATTTGGTGCGCATTCTTAAGTTCGTTGTGCAATAGCCGCATGTCCCTTGGACTTTTGATAAATTTTTCACAATGTACAGAACTAATGACGTCCTGTGTCTACGTGTGTGATGTTCCATACAATTGTTCTAGGATAGTCAATGCTTGTTCAGAACCACTCGTGCTTTTAAGTGCAGCTTTTGCATCTCCGCTCATATAGTGCATAAGACGAGCTGGCTTTGAATCATAATCACTACACAATGTTTTGACATTTGTCTTGAAACACTTAACGAAGGTATAATGTTCCAATGTGCCACTATCAAATATTCCAAATTTTATTTTGGGTAAGGAAAACAACTTGATTGCTTTGTCAGAAGCAAGTGCCAAATTTCCAGACTGAATTTTTGAAGAATTTTATATTTCAACCACTTCAGATTTGGCGAAACATCAACATACTTTGCTTACACTGAATCAAAATGGCCTTCATGTACAGCAACACAAGATGCTGTTCGACCAATTTATCATGTGCATCTAAGAATGTGGTGAAGGCTTGTTTTAATTTAGGTATGAGATCTGAAAAGGACTCTGCATCATCGCCTTTGGCAAGAATTCTTGCAATTTTGTTAACATTATGTGTCACTTTAAATTTTGCAAACTTTTTCCTTTTCGTCAAAGCCTCCGAAAACCTTTAAAAAACTCCACATTATATTAGCTAAACTGCAGCCATAGAGCTTTCTGTCTAACATGTAACTATATGGTTTACAAGCCTATCACAACAAACAAAAAGACTACTTACAAATTATGATCTGATTTTGAATACGTTGAACCTTAACCTGGGCAGACTGGTGGTAGAAATCCCTTTCACTTTTATAAGTCCATTCATAGTCCCAGCACTATACCCTTAGGCAGTTCGTATGTATTGTTTATTTTCTGTCAGCAATGGATTGTAGAAAGTATGCAAGGATGAGACCAACAAAATACCACGATATTATAATCGTTTGACAATTGTTCAATGAAACACAACGTACATGGTGTTACTGGATCACTATTACCAACACAAGGTAAGCCACCATTATCAGGACAAGATAGGACACCATAGCCTCAACGGAATAGGTCACCATGACCTGCACGGAATTTGCCACCTAAACTGAAAATTGTACTCAGTATATAAAGTTGATATAAATAGTTCAAACACTTCACTTGTGAAATGATTAATTATTCAGATTAGATAAACAACATCACCATCAAGCAACACGGGTAAATAATTACACAGGTGCGCAATAAATACTCTTCATGTGTGCATGGACATTAAATTCCTTTGCACACACCTGCATACCTTCAATGATTTTTAAACATTGAAAGTTATATAATAAATAATTCATACGAATATAAACCGTATCAGCAGTGAAAAATGTATTCATAAGCACAACAAGTATTTATGATATGAAATACATTTGCCAAACTTGCATCAAAACTATTCTTGCAACATTTGTGTTATTAAAAAATGAATGTTTAATTTCCCAAATCTAAGATTCAGTTCTTACCAAAACATTTGGCATTTAAGTGATATCTAACTGCCTCATAATATGCCTTTGTCGCACAGGAAAGACTAGGGAACATACCCCTGGCTAAAAACAACAAGGGGAAAACTAAGAAAGCTTGCATGTACACACCAATAAAAAGCATTCTAATTCAGGTAAAAATATACTTACGTAATATTTGCATCCCACTGGCTGATATGAAACCAATGAACAGGTAAACATCAGTAATTTTACATAAGAAGTCATAAAATTTGCCCACTCTGCCACGTCAAGACTGAACCACCTTAGCCCAAATATCCAGACAAACGTGCACAAGAACCCGTTCCTAATGTGACCATAGCTTATATAGAGAATCAGGCAGCTGATATTACCACCAAAAATGCAGCAAACCAATACTCAAGGACAAGATCAGCAGGTTCTATCCTTGCCTCAAAGAGGGCACTGCAGTCACTGGAAGGCTAGGGTTGTGTATTCCCATTACTTAACAATGTGATTTGCAATTTAACAGCTGGAAAACAACTGCACATGCAAACCAATGGGAATACACAGCTCAAACACCCAAATTTTTGTGTATTCAGTTGTGTATTGAGGTGAATACATAATTCAGAGCTAATTCTGACCTTTCCTATCAGGACCAACTTTAATTTCCACTCATCACAATCTGCCTCATAATTACAAATCCTTTGAATCTAAAATAGAAAGACCAGCACCACTTACCAAAGTTCGAGTGTCCAGGGGGAACATGAGGCAGCACTAAGAAATGTTGTAATCCTACACACAAGAATGATCTCATAGACTGAAATCCATAAAATGTCATGCCCACCCATTGGCTCCTTGACGATGACAAAAATTCTCATTTTATTCAGAATAAATGACATCCTGAGTGTCTTTGCTGTCGTTTTAGGGTGGGATTACACGAATATGGGTAATGCTATTCAGCAATATTTTATAGCTCCGAATAAGCAAGGACGATTATTGTGGAAGCAATGAAGCAATCAACTATGCCAAGTAGTAAGAAGCCGAACTAAAGGTATGCAGAGGACGTCAATGGAAATTCAAACAAGAGGAACCTATGGAAGTGAGCCAAGTGGAGACTAGTGAATTGAACCAACTGCTGAAAGTGATGAAATCATGTACTACGTCAGAGGATAAACTGGATACTCAGATAACCAAGCTGCCATCCTTTTTAAGACCAAATGCTTCACCCACTGGAAATCAACAACAGAGGATTAATGGACAGGTGAAGTGATGCTATTACCAGAATTCAATACATCATATCATCGACTGCTACAAAAATAGCCCAGAAGAGAAATCCAAAAAAAAAAAAAAAAAAAGGACAAGGAACAACCAAGCTGCCTTTAAACTGAATGCTGCAAAAGGTTCTAGAGATCAACATTGAATGATGACACTGGTGCTTAGTGGAGTGCAAAGTACCCACACTGGTTGACACTGGAGCCGTGCATGTTTTGCATAAGTATGTATATGAAAAGGTATGCAGATGAACTGGCCATTTAAGACTTCTACAACCAACCGATGCATGTACACTCTATCTTTACACAAATTTGATATGTTGTGAGCTATGGAGATCAAAGTGGATAACGTCACTAGCATTCCAATCTTGTTACTGGATGAGATGACACAAGAGACGATACTGGGACACTACTTATTCTGCCAAGAACAAGGAGTGGTGGGTTGCCCAAGACGACAACTGACCTAGTTTGTAAGGATGTAGCCTCTGGGGAGAGTTCAAAACACTTCTGAAACAACTGAGTTCTATGCAGACAACCCAGATGAAGAAAACGTCAATAAACACAGGACACAAGAAGATTGATGCTGTGTTGCAGAAATACGTTTATATATTTACCAAGAAATAAGACCCACATGGACTTTATCACATGGACCCCATTCTCATGAACACTCAGGGACATAAGCAAATGAAAAAGACAGCATTATAACCTCCTTTTACCAAGAGGACCATCATCAAGGAGGAAGTGGACAAGGTACTAAAGGACAATATTATTTGGCCCAGCTCTAACCCTTGGGATTTACCCATGACTTAAATGCATAAACCCAATGGATCAACAAGGTTTTGTGTGGACTTTTGGAAATTAAATAGTATTATGAAGAATGACAGTCACCAATTCCCACTTTAACAGGATATATATTGATCAGGTTAGTGGTGCAAAGATCTGTATTTCTTTGGACTTATAGAGAGGACACTGGTAAATTCCTAAATTGTAGCTGATAAGGATGTTCCAAAAACGGCATTTATATGTCACAATGGATTGCATGAATTCTGGAGAGTGCCTTTTGGCTCATGAACCAGTGGTAGGAGGTTTCTCAGAGCAAGATGATGAAAATTGTGTGAAAGGAGTTATTCAGTATGACTCATATAAGCTGTCCAGAAGTCTATTGAAATAGGCAACTAAGGGAAAAGAAACTTACCATAACGATACCATTAGACCCAGATGAGCTAAACGTCAAAGCAGCACAGGTGACATTCTTTCATCAACACAGGAAGAGGACTCAGGCTATGATGTTTTTCAAGAACAGTAATACCTGATAAGAAAACCAGCACTAATTGAACCCAGCGATTCCAAACCTGGGTACCAGCAGCATATATAAGTAAAGTGATGGGTAGGTGTCACAAAGAGGTACAGCACGTGGGTTTGTATAAAACACTTATGTAGGGTCAGAGAAGATATCAAGGAAAGATTTAGGAAATGTCTCACATGCCTTGTGCATGTACCAAAACCCAGAAAGGTAGAAATGACTATTCCAGGATGCCTGATGCAAGTAGCATGGGTAGATCTTATAGCACCATTTGAAATAACTGACAAAGGTAGCTTTTAGTGTCCCAAAGGTATCGGTTTTAAGTGGTTAGGCCTGTAAGTTTTAAAATAACTGATGTTTATAGGCAATAAAAAGTATTTCATATCTAGGTTGTGATGATTGGTCCAAAAGCACCAGTTGCCTTTTTATGCATGACTCCAAGTCTCAAGTCTGGAGTAAAATTTGTTGCAAGAAGAAACTTAGATTTTTTTCTAAGGCATAGAAATTCTGAGTTTACAATCACAGATCATGGACAATAATTTAATGTAAAATGTTTTGAAGAATTGGAAGCAGAGCCAACAATTCCAAACCTGGGTACCAGCAGCATATAGAAGTAAAGTGATAGGTAGTTGTCACAAAGAGGTAAAGGACGTGGGTTTGTATAAAAAACCCTTTGTAGGGTCAGAGAAGATATCAAGGAAAGATTTAGGAAATGTCTCACATGCCTTGGGCATGTACCAAAACCCAGAAGGGTAGAGATGAATATTCCAGGCTGCCTGATGCAAATAGCATGAGTCGATCTAATAGCACCATTTAGAATAACTGACAAAGGTAGCTTTTAGTGTCCTAAAGGTATCGGTTTAAAGTGGTTAGGCCTATGAGTTTTAAAATAACTGATGTTTATAGGCAATAAAAAGTATTTCATATCGAGGTTGTGATGATTGGTTCAAAAGCACCAGTTGCCTTTTTACGCATGACTCCAAGTCTGGAGTAGAATTTGTTTCATGAAGGAGCTACTACATCCAAAGACCATGCCTGTGTCAGACAGAGAGCAGTAGATAAAACAACTGGACGGCAAGATGGCACTACTTGGACAAGTCAACAACAAATCATCATGGTATCATCAGACACACTGCCCACACCTTGTACTTGGGTTGGTGAAGGAAGGACACACAACCCTCAAATGACAAATTGTGCCATAGATGAGAAGAGGACAGAAGGTAGTGCATGGGATCAACCAGATGGTTAAAGTGCTGAACCAGGTCAATGGACAGAAAAAAACAAGTATGGGTCATCAAACAGTTACTCTCTGCAGTCTTAAGGACACAATACGACGCCATGAAGAACTATACGAGTGCTACAGGACTCGTCTTATGAACACTGTGGTTGATGCACAACTTTGAACAGGCAGTAGCAGTCTTTCAAGACCTGGTTGAAGATTATTTGCGAACCGTTGGTATCTTTTAGAGGCAGAAACCTTCGTTAGAGGTAGGGAGGTTAACCAAAGAACTACTACCTATGAATCAACTCCAAGAGTTGTTAGATAAGGTACAGAAACCCACGAGGAGAGCAGTTACGATCCAACGGTGTTATGAAAAAAACAGATGCCCTTCATGGGATGGCACATTGTTTATTTATGAGGTAAGGTTATCCTTATTGAAGTGAACACTTTACTGGTGACATAACATACATAGTTGGTCTTGTCCATATAATACTACAGATTAGCTATGCAGCCCCTAGTTTGGCATAATGGCATGGGATTGAAGCCTCAGACTAAAGAGAACTTCCATCTGAACAGTGTACCAGATGAAACCATATAGTGTGCAGGGCAGATCCAGTATATCATCCACTGAAATGACTATATTTGACAACTGTATAACTTGGTTAGAACATACCAAATGGAAAATTAATAGAGTTAATTAAAAATACATCGATAAAACTAGTTAGAGGACAAAATATAACATTCATATATATATCTATATATATGTATACATATGTATATATATATATATATACATATATATATATATATATACATATATATATATATATATATATATATATATATATATATATATATATATATATATATATATATATATATATATATATATATATATATATATATATATATCCTGTCAGGGTAACTCAAGTCAAGGAATATATTATTCTCTTATCACTGGAGCTGCCTCAAGAACCTTAGATCCCAACATTAGCACCTGGTTATCTATACATAAACACTGGTTGTCTTGGACTGAAAAAATAATAAATATTAATTCAGGTCATGGTAGGATTGAAAAAACAAAAACATAGATGAAATTGAAAATGTATCACATAAAACTTTCAATTAATTTATGTTACATATATAGCAATTTACAACTGAACATATGTCTGTGTACTCAATGATAAACTTTCATTTTACATACTTTGAAAATCAGGTTGTTAAAGTAGAGAGGAAGTTGGTATTGATTTTTGTGTGGAACGTCTGACAGGAATAGCGGATCGAATAATATCTCAATGTAGGGATATGCAAGTGAAGGCCAGTGCGGGTCAAAACATGTTGTTAAAGTCCATTGGAAGTTGCTTGTTGATATAACTATAGTAAAACGTACGGGCTTTCATGGTAATGTATCTATGAGTTTAAGTTAAAGGGTATTCAGGATTTTTTAAACAAGGTTCTGTATGTGAAACAAAGTTGGGGTTGCATATACATCCTGTTGCCTTTCTCTGCAATGTTAAACGTTTGTCAGAAGAAAGATCCCAGGCCAAAATTAAATAATTGAGATGTGCCATGAAGGGGTAATTGTATGTAAGAACCGCCAAAGTTGGTGGATAGGAACATGGTCTTCTGAGAGCATTAATGACCCTAGAGAGTTTATTGGGAATTTCATTGTGGTGTCCATAGGAGAAGTTAATGAATCTGCAGGCGTAAAAAATGAAATTCATCCACTCTTTCAACTTTATTATAGTGGATTCTGGAGTCTGAATCTAGCAATACTGTTCTTTGAGGAAAATTACCTATTAGGGTGCCATCATCTTTTTTATTTACGCATACAACTGTTGCTATTTTATTTTTTTTTCAGGAATGTACCAGTATTTAAAGACTGATTGATAATTAAGGACAAGGGCTTTGCTAGTGAAGCAAACGCACCTTTAACATGTTTCATGGATAAATGATCATGCCCTGGGTCAGTCTTTGCTTTGAAATTATTTGGAATGCCTATGACCTAAGTATGTTTAATATGTGTAAAGGAGATTAACCTTACAATAGTATCTTCAAGTAAAGTTGAGATAGGAGATATATTTGGCACCTTAGTTTGCTTGGCCAGTTTAGGACTAAAATTATTGAAAAATTTATTGAAACGTTCAGCAATTTTTGTTTGTTGGATACCTTTATGTTTTTTATTATAAAGAAAGAAGGACAATCTTTCTTGCTTTTTTTTTAACATAGAGAACTGACTTTATAGTCTTTCATGTCATTTTTAATTGTGCAAATACGCGGTCATAAAAGGCCTGTTTCAGATGTCGAACTAGTTTGTCAAGAATTGTATTATAAACGTTACCATTTTTTGTAGTTTTATGAGTAACGGTATATTGTGGCGTAGTTTTCAGTATTATAGTTTTAGTATTACAGTCACGACATTTCAGAAATCTTAAGAGGGTATTTCTCAGCCAAGGGGAATGTTATGCTTATGTTTGTTGAATTTGGCAATTTTAATAGGTCAATGTTTATCTATCTGTGGCCTAGCAAACAGTGCATTCAAGTGTACTTAACATTAACATTTTTTGGGAAAGATCAGTATTAAAAAAGAACATAATATCAGAATTGGCTAATTCAGAGCAAAAGATTTTCAAAATTTGTTTAGCCCTTCCTTAAATACTGACAAATTTAGGAGGGCCAGGTAACTTCACTTTTTGTCTTGAACAAGTGAAGTATATCAAATGATCTGTGAATGCCTTGAAAATGATGCCGGAGTGGCAAGATATTTTAGAATGAGATGTGCTACAGAGAAAGTTAGAATTAAAATAGGTTATCTTACAGATAGACGTGAAGGCAAAGCAGTTTTGAGTACAAAACTATTGTTAGGTATGACATCCAGGTTCTCCAAAAAACGTTTCCCTCAAATATACCTGCTATTGATCAATGTTAAAATCCCCTACAATATTTATTTTTCATATTTTTCTTCAGACAAAGCCTCGATAATAGAGGTAATCTACGTAATAAATAGGCCTAGGTCATCACTATGGTCCCTTGTGGGTCTATAAATATTACATAATGTATTAGTTTGTTTTACCCATAATGTCGATAAACTGAGCCGTCCACATTTTGCTTGGAGACTAACAATTCCGGACAGTATTATGCTAGTATATCATTAGACCACTATGCAAAGTACAGGTAGCCCCAAGAAGAATAGATACATAATTTTCAATCTCATATGAACAAGCACCATACCAGGTTCATCACCTACAATCCAGGCTTCCTGAATACAAAAATCTCTAAAATTGAAGTCGTTTTCTGTGCGATTATCTATCAATGCTTTAAACTATCTAATTTCGCATTGTGTGTTTATCCCTTAGATGGTAACGTTTGTGAAAAAGGTGTGAGGTAAGAGGTCAAAAGCTCACATTTAATGTATGGACACTCCGGGGCTATTGGTATTGCACTATCCAAGTCTTCTAGATTATGTAACAAACATTTACTTTCAGAGGCACCACCAGTTTTTTAGAACATCAGAAGTCAATTAATTGGATGTCATAGTAAAAATATATAATTTGTGCAAAAGTCTACAAAACACATACTTAGGAAAATATAAAAGCTACGGTTAAGTACCAGTGAGTATCTATACTGTTAAATGTGAAATGTCACTGTAATCTGTATTCACAAATGGAATATAAGCAAAACTGGCTTTGCCACAAATAAGTGAACATGAAAAAGTAGTGACAACTCATGCTAATGCAGATGTAAAATGTGATACACTTAAAATGTAAATAATGATACATACCTCCCCCCCCCATGGACAACCAAAGGTTACAAAAGTTGATAGCCATTTCCAAAAAAAAAAAAAAAAGTCAGCAACCTTTGACATCTATTGCCTGGCACAAATGGGAAACGATCATATTCACTACGCCAGTACAGGGTACTGTGTACGTACCAGACACACAGTGAACATTATATTTGATAATTAAGTGGCTCAACATTGTATTCAAGTAATTAAGATATTTTAGAATTTGTTATTCATCATAGCATCATACAAATATTTGTGTCACACACATGTACAACATAAAAAGCTGTAAACCTGTATAAACTGATAGCCGCTCTATCGCAACTGCTTTAAAAATCTTCAAGAATGATTGCAATAGGCAGGTTTCACTTTATACTGTCCTGTCGCAATAAAAGCTTGGAGTACACAGAAGGACCATAAAAAGTTTTGTTGAACAATACACTTCAATCAGACATGTGAAATCAAGGTACAAAAGGTCAGCGCATAGTTTTATTTCAGTGCACTTTAAATACTTTTTCGTAAATATGAAATTAATGGCACCATCATCTTAATACATTTATATATACGCCCCAACTTATCAGTAATATTTAGGTGTATCAGGTAATTGCTACACTTGATGCAAAATATCAAAATAACAAGGACTTCTAAATGAAAATATCAATTTAATAAATTGCCAATATGGTAGCATGAAATGCTGTAATAACTTTTATCTAACATGGCAAACAAAAGCTATATGGGTGCCCCTGTCTCGATGTGTGAACCACTTTCTCGCCACCACTTTATGGGAATTTACCAACGGAAACATTATTAAAGATGATACATTCCAAACAGAATTCTGGAATGAGATAACCAGACTTTTTAACGAAAGTTGCCGTTTGCATTTCTTATAGGACACTAATTCCATGTTCGCGTTAGACAGCCACATCATTGAGATAATGAATGGTTTAACTTTCAATCCTTTTCAATTTTGTACATCGTGGCGAATGGTACTGACTTCTTTTGTACTTTAAAGATGTGATAATGATTGAAACTTTCGTTTGTTTAGGGATATAGTATAGTTATATTCATTGCAATCATGGTATTCAAGTAATCAAGTTAAGGAAAGAGCAAACTAAATTACAATATGATGCACTAGTGAAACACACCAAAAACATGCAATCCCAAAATGTTCAAACAAATCCGGATAAAACTGTCACTGTCATTATTTGTTTCCTTATGTGGCCTGTCTGAATATTAAGAAAAAAACTCTGCTTCTCGAAAAAGCTAAATTAAAGGGCCGAAACGATAAAGAAAAGCATGATAAAAATTGCAAAAAAATCTTTATCAAGAAATATAAATAAAACAGGACTGATTCAAGTTATGTTCAACGTTCCTCATAATCCTCAGAGAAGAAAAAAGAAAGCAATCTGGTTTCTATGAATACGTGCATAATGGTTCTGATATAGTATCAAATTTGCCTGCTTGATTCGGAACAAATGTGAAGGATTCGGGTCCCCAACAGTCAGCAGGGGTATGGTCACGTTTACCGTCTATTTTGCACTTACATTTATCAGATGTTGAGGATCACCCTTTGAGAGTAGTGCGTTAGATGTCCTTGGTAAAAATGAAAAGCATCTGAGATAATCACCTGGAATTTCAGAATTTAAGTGACCCTGAGAGCAGTGCCACATCACACATGGAATCATCTCTGTAGCACCACTTCGTGACTTGAGCCTGGTGATTAGACTGTTCCTCTCCAATGCTCAGCAAATTGGCCAGACTATACCTAAGTTTCTTTTCCACTCAACTGCGTGGATATAGTTATATAATAATGGTATTTTATTCAACCTGCGCGATTGAGGAGAGATATCAAATACAACATACTCAGTTACGTATAAGGCGCCATATGCCATGTGCATACATACAAAGACACTATACGAGGGTATTTGACAGGTAGATACAATGTAATAGTACTAATTACATTACTATTCAGAAAAACCCGTGATCTCGGGGAGATATACACACAATTGCATCGAAACATAGACACCAGACATCACACAACCAATAATATATATTGTAGCAGCTGTGAAAATTTTATATAATGCGATGTAAAGCTAATTTTCTGGGACAGTAAAGTGTCTTTATAGAGTGGAGGATATATTATTGTTCACATGAATTTCAATAAAGAGATAAGTTTATGATGAAAGGTTTTAACTTTGCAGAGTCAAAATTGCCACACACATGTCAGTTTAAATAATCAACGGCAGAAATCTTATGAATTTAGATTCAGATTTTGGCAATTAATTAAAACAAGTTAGCACTTTTACCGATAGGAAATTTTTTTTGCACAAATTTCCACATGATGGGGCCCCTAGCTAACAAACCTAGTCAGATAAAGCTGCTCCATTATCAGCAGAATATGCCTATCAGCCCACATAGCCCATCTGGCCTCCCACTGAGGTAATAGGGGCAAACCCAGTGGGGGAGCTTAATTGCCCATCTAGGCCCGATACCAGTTTGTGCATTGACTGGGACCTGGAATTCTACATGGGGCTTGGACATAGCAACAACCAAAATAATTTAGACAGTGTCATTACCATATCCAAACCGTAGTCCTAACGAAACAAATCCAAGTCAATTCCGACCAAAGGCAATGTTCCTTGGTATGTATAGCTGAAACATATGAATTTATAGTTCGTATTTACCCAAAAGAGACCAAAACGTAAGTGCAAAGGTCCATTGGGGGAAAAAACCTTATCTAGTTTTCACATGACAGAATGCAAAAAGTTTTGTTTGAAATTATAGGCCTATTTTAGTAAATTGTCTTGAACAGTTGCATCATTCATGCACATACAGGACCATACAATTTATGAAAAGGGACCAAAATTTGCAGCACATCAGAGAATTTGTAAGCGGAGGTTCTTAACTTGTTGAAAATGTCAATAAAATTAAGTATTTAAAACGGTACTACTTGCAACCACCATCTCAACAATGATTATCATCCATATAGGTCCACAACACGACATCAACACCAACATCAATCCATCAGAAAAGCCCTCTAGGCCTAAAATGACCATCAATAAGAATCTAAACAACATGATTGTATAATTCGATATGTTTTAGGCAGGTAGTTAAAGACATAATGTTGTTTTAAAGGAGATAAACTAAGAGTATTTCCAAAAGAAAAGTGTTTGAATTTTAAAATATAGTAAGTACATTGGTGTTAAACATCAGCCAGAAGCAAGTGACATTAGGCCTCAAATCATTAAAACGTAGTCAAAAATACATTACAATAGTCAAAATTTGTAAGGATAGCAGTCACATTTCAAGTTGGTTTCCAGAAGTATTTTTGAAAGGACATTTAAATGTTCAAGAAAGCATATAATCCCACAAATCAGCTAATAAGTCAATTATTAGGGTAATAATTTAGAATTCCAAAAATGTAGTATGCCATTGTAAGTCATCTGTAAGTCAGCCAAGCATAATGTACATCTAACTCGTGGTTCTATAAAGTTCAAAAGGTCAAATTGTAAAACAGTCCTAATTATTGTAAAATTCTACTACCTTTATCAGAGAAAAAATTCGGTTTTATGGAGAGAGAGAGAGAGAGAGATAGAGAGAGAGGGGGGGAGGGATCATTTGAAATTCCTAAAGGTAACTGTAAGCATAACTGTTTTCCTGTAACAGTTTTAAATTTTTTCATTTATAATCAGACGTAGTTCAACTTGTCAGTCAGTTGATTTAGATGCTAATTATTTATACAAGAGAGAGACAGAGAAAGAGTACATTAAACACTTTGAGCCAACCTGACATGACTTTCACAAGAACAAACTATATTCATCAGACAATTATAAAAAAAACCCATCAGTTTCACAACACTTCGAACACTAACTGCACTGTGTAATATGTGCAGAAAATGCCTGATTGTTCAAATTATTACCAAATATATGAGGGTTCCATGAAAAGAGAAGTGGATAACAGTTTTCAATGATAGTGATGAGACCAAACCGAATACCAGTTTAACCTTGTCAGATCCAGGATCATTTACAAAATAGCAAGACATACTAGTGTTCGTAGTCAGAAGGACCCATGACCAACAGTAATGAGATTTAAACGAATGAGAGTATCTTCTACCTGACTTGGAACAGGTTACCAACATATTGGCAGTGGGTTAAACCAGTTTTACGGGATCCCAATCCTCCCACTTTGGAAAACACTCACATTCATTTAAAGTAGGCCGAAAACAAATTTAGCCCTTAATGTTAATGTACATCAGACATCATCCAAACAATGACAGGACAATTAAGAATTTTAAGTCAGACTACTATATTTACATTAGAATTGCTTAACATGTCAAAATTTGAATTTAAACACCAAAAAAAGTTCCCATGTGAACACAGGATAACTAAATTTGATACTAATATTTTATTTATTATGAAACATGGTTAAGTTCTTCCATGTTCAATTCTCACTGGAAAAAAACAGCACAATAGGCCTAAAATTCGTTACAAAGATATTACTCACATCAGCTGAGTAAGTATTCCTTACATTTTGTCACTATATTCAAAATCATGAGAAAATAGAAGGCCTGTGTTGTTCAACATGATGCCTGATAACTTAAATGGTCCTTATTTCATTTGATATTTGTTGTAATTATAATAAATTTTATGTTCCAGTATTGAAAGTTCGATCAAGCTCATGGTAAAACAATCTCAGCTACAACATTAAAATAAATAAACATATTTCTATGTGTTTTACTGACACTCAGAAAATGCCTTATTAATATGTTCATATAAATCAACATGATATTTCTGTAGAACATATTGATATTTATCTTTAAAGTTAAGAAAAACCTTTTTTATCTTATTCTGGAAAACCCCTGTTTAATAAGTCTTCCAAAAAGTGATTTATGTCTATCAGCAAAATCTTTAAAATCAGTACAGTTTCTTGCAAAAGCAGTTAGTCTTGAGACATAGACACCATAAGCAGGATTGATAGGAATATTACTACTTATATATGGATAATTTACTATATCAAAATTGAAATCATCTCTTTTATCATACACTTTTGATTTTAATATACCACCATCATTGAATAGGAGTAGATCTAAAAATGAGCATGTTATGTTTGATTCAGTGGTTTCTTTTAGTTCCAGGTCACTAGGATAAATTGATGTAATGTAATCTTTTAAATGTTTGTTGTTGACACTTAATAAATCATCTATATATCTGAAAGTCAAATTAAATGATCTAGCATGGTAATTTTTATCTTTTGCCATTTTCATTAGAAAATTATACTCGTGATAAAATAAATAAAGATTAGCCAAAAGTGGCGCACAATTTGTACCCATGGGAATTCCTATGACCTGTCTAAAGACACTATCACCAAAACGAATGTAAACATTACCTATCAAATATTCAAACAGTTTTATAAACTCATCATAGTCAAATGCATGTTGACCATTCTTAGCAGAATTACCAAAGAAAGCATGTTTATGACCAATTATAACTTGCTGAAATCTATTTTTCTCAAAAACTTTAAAAACCAATGTTTGAATGCTACGTTTCAAATCTGCATGAGGTATTGTAGTATAGAGAGTAGAAAAATCCCAAGATGATATGTGCCAGTAAGGTGAAACATTATCTGTTTGTAAAGCGTCAAGTAAACTTACAGAATTCTTTAATCTCCAAAACCTATTAACTCCTGACGTCGATTCAATTCTTTTACAGTAATTAAACCAAAATTCCTGTACCTTTTCTAATCCTTTAGCTAGAAGAACTGACAATTCTTTAGTAGAACAGATCTTAGATCCAGCAATAAAACGGAATTTATATGGGTTTTTATGTAATTTTGGAATTGCAAAAATCCTTGGTAAGTTACGGAATTGATCACTGAAAGTTAAGTTGTACTTTTCTAAATATTTAAAGTGACCATCCACTAAATGTTCAACAGAAAAGTTAACCTTTTGATAGGTGGTAGAGTTAACTGTACAGTTGAGTAATGCTAATTCTTTGACAATTACATCAAGATAGAACCGTTTACAAATGATAATAACATTATTGGCAGCCTTGTCAGATGGAGCAAAAACATATTTTTTATGTAAATCATGTAGACATGCTTTAACATCAGGTTTATGAAGGACAGGATCAGGTGGTTGTTTAGTTTTTTTCTTCAGTTTATCAATTTTTCTATCCACTATACTACCAATCTCGTTAATCCACTTAGATAAAACTGAAACATCACAATTTTCTTTTTTAGATGCACAAGGCAGTATATAAGTTAATGCTGTGAGTAGCATTTATCATCAGTTATTCTACAGCCCCTATTTCCAAGTCTGATAGGCCGGAGCAGTATAGGAATTTATGGTGGAGGAACAAGTCAGATCTGCTAAGAATCAGTCAGGAAAAGGGGAGGGGCAGGATTGAACCAGCCATTCTATCCTGCCAAGGTTTGTTTTACTTCTGAATCTATGAAATGTACGTCATATTTTCTTACAGGAAAAATTGATGGAGTCGATTATAGATTCTTTTGCTTGATACAGGTGCTAATGTGAGCATGTTCATCCTTCCTTGCTTTAATTGTTAACATGTGAAGTAGATGTGGTTCCATGTGATCTGGAATTGACAACTGCTGATGAAGAGTCCATTCCTGTGTTGGGACGAGCCATATTAACTTGTAAATATGGAAAGTTACAGGTTACTCATACTTTCACCGTAGCTGAAATCACATATTAAGGGCTACTTGGTACTGATATCTTAGAATCACAGAAAGCTATTGTTGATGTAAGAGCATGTAAATTAGCCTTTTAGCTGGTGTGGAGTTATTTTTAGAGATACATCAAGAATATTATTGGAAAGAAGCTGTATATAGCCTAGTGTTCAAAATATTACAGTCACACCACAACATGAAATAATCATTCCTGCTCCAAAACGATTCAAGACTGATAAGGGAGAATATTTGATACAGACAAACATATTGAACGTGGAACTGATGATGAATTAATTATTGGCAGAACTATAGTAATTACAGAACTGGTGATTTTTCCAGTTTGAATTGTGAGTTTTGGTACTGTTCTTATTCATATAAAACAAGGCAGTCCTATTAATTATGCATATAAAGTTGCTGCTGTCACTAGTGAGTGCAATTTCTCTAATGCATTTGAACAAAAACTAGATACAGTTGTTCAAGAAATGTTTGAGAAACAAAGTAGAAAATCAAATTCTCCACAGAAAGAAGTGTTTAAGCAATTATTGCTAAAACATCAGGATTTATTTGCTAAGAATGACTTCGATATTGGACATTGTGATCTTATGCCTTTTTTCATTGATACTGCAGATGTTAGGCTTATCAAGCAAAGGGCCAGGAGAGTTTCCCCTCTATGAAACCAGAAGTGGAGGAGTGTGTTAAAGATATGCTGTGTAACGGGATTGTACAACCTAGTCAGAGTCCTCGGGCAGGTTCTATAGCAATGCTAAAAAACTTAACAGTACTTCGAGATTTTGTGTTGACTATAGGAAACTTAACCAGGTTATTAAAATTGACGCTTGGCCATTGCCACAGATTGATGAAGCCCTCAATTCCTTACAAGGTAACAGTTGGTTCTGCTCGATGAATCTCCTTTGTGGTTACTTTAATATGTCTATGGACCAAGCCTCAAAAGAGAACACTGCCTTCACTACTGGAAGTGCTCCATATGAATTCAACTCCCTTCTGTTGGGCTTGACTAATGCTCCAGCTGTCTCCTCCCATTTAATGGAATATATACTGTCTGGGATGCATTTTTCTATATGTCGGGTATATCTGGATGATATTGTCACGTTTGGGAGGAATTTTGAGGAAACAGCTGAAAGATTAGATCAAGTATGTGCTGCATTAAAGGAGGTGGGTCTAAAATTAAAGCCTAGTATGTGTTCTTCCTTCCAGAGACAGGTCGAGTATCTGGGTTTCATAGTTCCTCAGGAAAGTGTATCCCAAAATCCTTAAAAAGAGTACAGAATTGGCCTGCTCCTACAACTTTAGGACAAGTAAGAGGATTCTTGGGATTGACATCATATTATAGGAGAAGTATTATGGGCTATGGTGACAAAGCCCAGCCATATAGACTTACCAAGAAGAATCAAAGGTTTGTCTGGAGTACAAAATGTCAGAGGGCATTTGAAACACTGAAGTGATTTATGTAACCCTCCTATCCTGGCTTTTCCCAATTTTCCTTGCAATATGTGCTGGACAAGGACGCATCTTTTAACAGTATCTCTGGTGTAGTATCACAGGTACAAGAAGGTCAAGAAAGAGCTATCACCTATGCCAGTCGGACATTATCACCAGCTGAAAGAAATTATTCTGTTACCCAAAAAGAACTGTTGGCGGTGGTACATTTTGTTAAATATTACAAGCCATATTTGTTGGGTAAGAGAATTACTCTTTGAGTTGATCACGTTAGCCTTCACTGGATACATAACTTTGAAGAACCTGAAGGTCAAGGTGGATAAAGACCTTAAGTATGTTTAAGTTTGAGATAAAGCATCATTTGGGCTGTTTGCATGGCAATGCTGATACACTGACCCTTGTTTTCAGTACTTCTGTAACTGGATTTCCTGTTCCCATTGAATAATTCCGTAAAGTTCAAAAGGAAGATCTGGATATAGCTTTATTATATAGTTTGAAAGAAAAATTTCGTCAAAAAACATCTCCTGATTTGTTTAGCACCACAGAGAGAGAGAGAGAGAGAGAGAGAGAGAGAGAGAGAGAGAGAGAGAGAGAGAGAGAGAGAGAGAGAGAGAGAATCTGAGCTATCTATTCCTCAATGGGAACAAACAGTTCTTGAAAATGGTGTCCTGTATAGATTTTGGACTGAAGAAACTGGAAATAGGAAATAAATAGTCATTCCTAAGCAGTTACAATTACAGATAGTCTATACAGTTCATGACTCTGTGACCGGAGGTCATCTTGGGATATTCAAGACTGTACATAAGATACTACAGAATTTTTTGTTGATTGGACTCCAGTATATTATGTGCACTCATCTTCACCAATGTTAAAAGTGCCTATGTAGGAAGGGTTCTAGGAGGAATTTTAGGGCTCCTTTGACCACCAGAACTGCAGGTTATCCCTTGGAATGAATGGATATAAAAGGTCCACTCCCTGAAACAGAATGAGGTAATAAGTATATTTTCGTGGTCAGTAATTATTTCACTAAATTCATGGAAGCCTATGCTACTCCAAATCAGGAACCTAGCACATTAGTATAGACCTTGTGTACAGAGGGGATAGCTAGATACGTAATCTTTAAACACTTGCATTGCGACTTTGTGAAGAATATGGAAAGCAAGATAATTTATCATGTCTGTAAAGTCTTAGAGATTCAGAAAATTTATACTGTACCATATAGTCTGAAATCAGATAGTTTGTTTGAATGTATGAATAAGACTATTGGAGAACTCAGAACTCAGAACTCAGAACTCAGAACAGTTTATTCAATATGATATGAAATGGGTTACATGAATTTCAACGTTTGTAGTGACAAAGTGGTAATTAAGCAATAACCAAGAACTCATAATTGAACTAAATGATATTAGGATGACCTTGGCTAAGGATTCTATGATCCGCTATCTGTTGAGAGCTGTTGTCCTGTTCTGTGCATAAAGTTCAAATAGATTAGGATAGACACTTACCTTTAGTTATCATATCTTATTGATCAAGTGTACAGGGGAGAACTGCATTTTCTCCCAACAAGTTGATGTTTAGTCCAGAACGTATCACTCCTCTTCCCACCTTGGTAGAACCACCAGATGAGACTCACCTACTTACAGTGCACAACCACAGTGAGCAGTTAGAGTTGATGTTGTCTCTGTGCTTCCATTTTGTTAGGAAATTCCTAAGAGTGTCACATGGACGTCAGAAAACATATTATGACAGGAAAATTCATGAAGAGCCCTATAAGGTGGCAGATTTAGTTTGGAAAATGGTCAAACCTAAAAAAATAAGTGAATGTGGTGTCTTTTTTCCCTCTATGAGGGTCTCTATGTAGTTTGTGAAGTGTTATGCGATGTAAAGTACAGAATAAGAAAGTTTGGACATAAGAAAACCATGGCAGACATCTTTATCCATCTTAAGAAATACTTTGGTCATCCTGATCTGGAAAATCTGAATTTACCCATAATTCTTGGTCATACTACTGTGCCTGCTCTCTTTTTCTTTGCAAGGTGAAAAATTCACACCGGGTGTTTTACCTTGTTTTTCACCTGACCCCCAGGCAAGGATTTCTATTGGACGGCAGTGCTTTAGCACCTGTATTTATAAATATCTCGCGTTCCGCTCGACTGGGGTCCCTGGTTTTATTGTCTGCCAGTGCTGTAGCAGTCTGGCATTACTTTTTGTATGTCTAAGTCAGACGGGATTAAAGATTTGACAGTAAGTACGTGTAAAGTGTTGTATGCATGAGTTCTTCTTTTCAGGATAAACGTAGCATAAGGAGTGGATTGATTTACTAATTTTTATGGAGACCTGCGAACTTTCCATAATAATGATGGGCGAAATATAGCTAAATTTGCAGAAATAGATATTCAGCTAAAAAAAATGCATGTCTCAGTAATAAAATGCTTCAACCAGAATTAATTGCTGAGGACATGGGTGAAAGTTTCAGGAAGGGTTTTTTTTTTTGAATTGCTCTTTATTCTGTTCTCCACATACATACAGACGTTGACAATAACTTAACTGTCTCCATAAATATGTACAACTATTCCCAGTTTATTCTAACAAAAAGGATGCCATGCAACCCCAGTGTTGATGAAATAATTCTTGCTTGGACTGAGTAAGTAGTACATGTCTTTCAATTCTAACCTTATGTTTTAGATAGGATAAAACATTTGTAAACCGTATAGCTTCTTTCTTACATGACTAAATCTGAATGAAATACTTAGCTTGTAGAATGCAATTATTCAATGCATATGAATTTTTTAACTTACAAAAAACCAAAAATGATGTCAAAAGAGGATAGTACAATGGTTGTGTTAATATGGATATCATTCCACCAATCCTGAAAACTTCTCCAAAATATTTTAACCTGATTGCACTCTGTGAATCTATGAACAATGGAATCTTTCACTGGGCAATAATCACAGGTTTCAGACTCCACTAAACCCATTTATTTAGTCTATATCTATGAGGTACAAATCGGTGAAGTAAAGAAAATTGAAAAGCTTGTAACCTAGTCTCCAGAGTGCATGTATAGCAGAGCTTAAAAATGTAATCTTAGTTCGATTCAACTACATCAAATATTTCCAACCATTTTGTTTAGCATAGCGGTACATCCTTACAATTAGAATCAATGAGGAGCCAGTAGAACTGTTTACAAGAAAGATGTAAAATACTATGAGATAAACCTTTTATATGTATGACCGGGACCTCTTCAGGAATTTTTATAGTGTCGATACGAATTTGTTGTTTCCAATGTCCTGGAATGGCAGATCGTAAAGAATAATACTCTAAAAAGTGTGTGACAATACCATATTTGTTCCTTAAGTCTTGTTCAGATGAGAAATCACCGCTGTTATTGACAATGTCTCTTATGAATTTAACCCCTTTCTGGTACCAATGTTTAAAAAATATAGGTTTTTTCTCAATTGTAATCAAATTATTGTGCCATAACATTTCGTTCATGATGTCTGCCGCTGAAGTTGCGATAAAATTTAATTGGGCATCTTTCCATGTATTGATCAAATCATGGTAAAAGAGAGGAAATCCAGCCAGGTTGAAAGCAAAAATACATCTACGAAAGAACAGGTCCTGTTTATATTTGGAATGAATTCTTGAAAAGCAGTTTTCCACTTTGAGTCTCTCGAATCAAATAACCGTTTGATCCAGTAAAAATTCGTTTGAGGAAGTTATTTTAATGAAATAGTATTAAAATAACGAGATAAGTTAATGCCTGAAAGGTGTAATTTTGCGGTTTATAAATCATCACAAGATTAGCACGAAGATATTAATAATGGGACATGTATCCCGAGGTATTTTTGTATAAAGGTGGATCTGTAAAAGTATCAAGGGGAACTATGAGTTTTTACTCAAAGACTTTAGGGCTGGATATTTTTATTTCTCTTATGCTATTGTAAATCTTTCTGTTAAATTGATGAGAAGACATGCACTAAGTCAAAAATCCTTTCAGTAATATAAAACATCGAGATTAGAGGTTTGTAGATCTGCGAAAAATGAATTGAATCACATGTGTTAATTAACCACGTTAAAATAAGTTCTGCAAGGTAAGTATGTATTAGTTTAGATTTTGGGAAAGTAGCGAGACTGTCAGACAGGGTAAGGAATTCCTCAGCTTATTATCATCCCTGTAAGACAAAAGCAATAGTTTATTGTTGGTGACTTGTTTGCAATGTCGTGGAGTGCACTCCAAGGTAAAAACGTTTCACAAATTATTACAAGGTCAAATGCTCTGACAGGTTTCAAGGATCGGTTGGTCGAAACTACCAGGTTATATAATCCATTCAGGCGACAAGGTTCCCGTTCTAACAAATGTATACAAGGCACGTTTCAGTTTAAATGATCGACCACAAAAATCTTGTGCATTTAGATTCATATTTTTCACATTTATTGAAACAAGAAAGCACTTTCGCTGATAATTGTATTTGTGTCTTTTTGTCCAAAACCACTTCCTAGTAGTCATTATCCTGATCCACAGTCCAAACTTTTTGCTCTCCATAAGCTAACCTGTCCCTGTCTAACATATATACATATAGAAGTACTATTGTCCATATTGCACACGTTCCTCTGTAAAATTTTGGCAGAGGCTGTATTAGCCCAAATAAATTAAAGGGTCTTCAGCGGGTAACTTCTCAACATGTTTTGCAGCCTTTTACCCGTACATGTCTCTCTGAGTAGCGGCTTCTTGTCTAAGATAAATATTCAGCAAAGACAACCCACACTATAATGAATAAATATAAAAATGGCAAATGATGAATGAGCTAAATACGTGAAGTTTTGCTATTAATGCAGAGCTTCATTATGAAAGAAGAATACCAGTCAAACAAACCATAATTACCAAATTTGTATAGTGCAGGTTCAGATAAGCGCAATTTGACTTACCCCTGAATCAATATGTACCCTTTCTAGGTGGACACCTTATCCTAGTTAAACCATCCGCCAGTGTTTAACTGAAGTTGAAACAAGCTGGGGCATTATATTCAGTCCCAGAGATTTTACAATAAACAGCTGCAGCTAGATCACCTGCATAAACCAAGGGAAATCCTTACAAGGACTGCAACAATGTACATCCTGCACCCGAGATGTAAAACAAACTCCATGATGACACCTACTCGTCAAACAATAAAGCTATATTTGACTGCCAACCCTGAGTCAATGTATCAACGTGATGTGTCAGGTTTGTGACATTTCAGAAAATACTGTCAATTATGAGTACATGATCATTTAGGCATGTCAGAAAACAATGAAAGTCATTAGTATTTATGCCAAAAACATGTTATCAAAACAATTTTTCTTAACAGGATTTTAAGTACATTTTGCCAAAAATGTAACTGTGGTAGGCCGCTGCTTGCTACCAATAGCCCCAAGGGGGGTAAACTGACAGAAAACATGTAAGCCTTAAATGTCTGAAAGTAAATATTAAAACAGAAAGATTCCAAAAGATGAAGTTAAGTAGCAAAACAGACAAGTCTAAAAACTGTAAATTATTGTGGCCAAACTTTCTAATAATCTTTAAATATTAACAGTAAAATTATAGGGCAAGTCAGAAAAGAATGAAAGTCATTTGTATTTAAGTCAAGAGAATGCAAGGAAAATATCAACCAGATATCAAGTCCAATTAGGCAAGCTTGTAACTGTCGTAGTCCGCTACTTGCTACCGATAGCCCCCCCCCCCCCCGAAGGGGGTGTTAACCTAACAGAAAACAAGCTAGCCTTAAATGTCTGAAAGGTGAATATCAAAACAGAATGATGCCAAAAGATAAAATTAAGTAGCGAAACAGGCAAGTCTAAAATCTCTAAAATTATTGAAGCCAAACTTTCTATCCATCTCGGGATATTTACAGCAAAATTTGTAGAAATATTTGATCAAAGGCATATATTTGAATCATCTTGACTCAAGTTTATTGTAAATAGATTTGGTTGTAGATGCAAAGTCCTGAAATTTAGAACAAATGCGACTAAATCTCAGAATCTGTGACAAAAACGTATTTTATCAATAATATCCGAATGTTACTGTCCGCGAAAGGATAGTTAACTACTTCACAGTTAAACTCATCTATTTTGTGATAGACTTTAATACAAAACCTGTCATTAGTGACCTGAATATCTAAGTCCGAAAAACACATCTCTGAAACAATCTGAATTGTTACCTACCAAAAAGGATATCTTTTGGGTATATTTCTTTAGCAATCTCACTGAAATTTTCTACATTTACACATCAATGTCATCAATATATCTTATGTTGTTTGATACATTTTTAGCCACTTGAAAGTCCTTCTTTATCAGTTTATCCATATACTTAAATTTAAACCAGGTTAAATACAAATCCGCCAGTAAAGGGGAGCAGTTGCTACCCATTGGGTTGCCTTTTATTTGTTGAAAAAACAATGGCCCGCATTGAACAAAAGTATTATCCAAAAGAAATTTTATAGCATCTATCAAAGTTTCAACAGTGTAAGATTTAACGTTACTTTTTGAATACTTATTGTGTGACCAATATACTTTCTTTGTATATGAATAAATATTTCTGTATGGTTTACCATTATGTTTAAACATTTTGCTTATTATTTCTGAAAGTGAACTTTTGACTTCATCTATGGGAAGATTTGTGTACAGTGTAGAAAAATCAAAACATTTGATATTTTTTGCTTTTACATATTTGATTTTATTTACAGACTGGGAAGAATTGCCAATACTCCAAAAAACAATTTATTTCACAGTTTCTAGAAATTACATTACAGTATTTACGAAAATGATTCTGAATTGCCAAACACAATGCTATTTCTTTTCATAACTGTTTTGTTGTACATTTTGCAGCACCGGCTATGAATCTAGAATTAAAAGGGGTTTTATGTAATTTTGGTATCCAGAAGAAAGTGGAATAGAGTAGTCCCCTTCAGAAATTTTGATATTAAAATTCCTTTACATATAATCTTTATGTGTACCTATCAAATTATCAATGGATTGTTTGTGTAATTTATTTACGCCATTTCCCGTTAGGTCTGAAATTTTGTTTGTACCAAATTCCCTTTTTTTTCAAATCACCCAGATAATATTGTTTGCAGATGATCCAAAAATTGTTCCCTGTGTTAACTATGTTAGTGACTACAAATATTTACAAATAAGAAATATTTTTTCTGCACAAATTTCAATGAATAGACTGGGTCTGTGGGTCTGGTAATATTTTCCATGACAGCCAATGTTTTTTTTTTTTTTTTTTGTCGCTTCAACATGTCAACCGTTATTCTAAATAACGATAGGTAACCAATAGGTGTTGGTTTCCTTCCAAGATTTGTTTCCTTGGTTCTCGTGAAAATCAACTTTTGAACTGTGTATGTCTGTAAACTGGCGACCGGATCAAGTCTGCAAAGTGATTACCTGCTTGTGCACCATGATAAAAATGTGTGTTGTACTTTCAATGGTACAAGAGAGTTTTGTTCCGCAATATCTCCTACCTTAATCTGACCATTTTACGTATCTGGTCAACCATGACAATGCATAATACGTTTGTCATTTAATCTATCCAAATGAATTATGTGAACATTAATGTGATCTTTACAAATTCCTTTATGTATATTTTATCAACGACTATACTATCTTACAGGTATCAGTATGTATTTCTAATGATTTATTGTTGATGTCATCCATGGCTGAATATTGTGAACTGATTATGGATTGCTGATAAACTTGTCAACTTTTGAAGCATTTTCAAACTCATATACTTCCTCGGTTTAGAATAGTCCACAAACGGAATCAACACGTTTCCTGTGTACAGTCTTGCTTACTAATAAGCTAACTAACCGTTGCTAACTATAAATTTGATACCTGTGGACACCATCAGTTGTGGCATAATCCGGGAGTCTTATCTCCTGCTGGATCGAGTCTCTTTGATTTGAACAGCCAGCATGCATTGCATGTGGCAATAACATCTCGATGTCATCACTTCCTGTTAATAGTTTTCAGATATGGGAAGTAAGGGAGACATAACACTGGTTGAAGTGACGGAATTTCGCTGCCAGGAAACACCACTTCCTGGCAGCACTGTCTGTAAAGCTCAGTGTATATAGTGTCGCCGTATCTTTTTATACTTTTGAATACTGTTCTGTATTATTATAATGTGAAACAAAATTCGTTATTTGATGTGATAGGCTACACATTACAAAGGAGTCCCTTTAAGAGGTTTTTTCTTATTGAAGAAAAGTGACGATTTAAAAAAAAAAAAAGAGGCACCATTTCAATTTTCCACTTTCCGTAATTCAACACCTAAAAATACTACCAAAAAAAAATATACAAAAAAAAAAAAAAAAAAAAAAAAAAAGCAAACGCTTGATACCGATTCTAAGCAAGAATGTTAATTTTCTGTAGAGTTTTATTTCATAAAAATCGGTTGAACAGTTTACGAGCAATCCGGTGAAATTGGACGAAAATTAGAATTGTGAGAAAATGCAGTTTGTGTCTAATTGACTCCCTCGGAACAATAAACTGGCCACTGTGGCAAATGTATTCGCTTCCTGTGGTCAATACTTGTCTTGTGAGACGTACTCTTATAATTCAGTATTTTTGATGTGTTGTCATGAAAAGATTAAAAATGAAACTTTGAAGCATTTGTAGGAGAAGATCACAAGATATGGTTTCCCAATTTCTGGCTTTAATTGCTAAAATAACAGATTGAGAGTACCCATTGTTCTCTGGCCAGCCTACTGGTCCACTCTTTACATCCTAACACACTGGCCCATTGTTCTTTTGAACCAATGAGCAGCTTTATCTCTTCCCATTGCCTAGCAGACTGACTGACAGCTCATTTACCATCTGTTGTAAATACAAGACCATGTGGGTGCTTGGCCAAAAACCATGATCTCTTCAGCTCCAAAATTCCCATAGAAAGTTACATTTTTCAAACCCAATATTTGGTCGTATTGTAGATTGGTACTTAATCTTCCCAATTTTTGGGAAAAACAATTCTTGATTTTTCTTAACCTCATACTGTATAATAGCTTTACAGACGGCTATTTGCGTGATATTTGCTTATGTTTGATAGAAAATAATGTATGATTTATGTGAATGTACGCATACATATGTAGGCCTTCTAACAAACATGGAATGAAAACTTTCTGTCACTGAACACAGTAATGTATAGAGGTCAAACTTGAAATTAGAGAAAGAACTTTTACAGATGGAAACACTAAATGTATCCGTTAATAGTGATAAAAAAGAGAAATTTGATTTTGGTTACCAGGGGAAGTTAACAGGTTCAATGGGGTAAGGCAGCTCTCTGTCTCTCATGACATGTCTCACCTCTCCCAAACAGACGCCAAGTTTCACCGGGCATGTCCAGCTGAGTTGTCAACCTGGCTTATTATAAATCCTTTTACAAAGTGCTCAAAGATGGAATGGGTATACAAGAAGATAATAGTCTATGTTAAAAAAAAAGTTAGAATTCATCCTACATCTAAGCTTAAAGCCATTCACTGATTAACTTAGTATTTGTAGCTTGTTTCAGGGATTGATACTGTAGTGCCTTTTGCCGACCCAGCTGCCTGCACACCACTGTCACTTTCCGTTTGGCATGGGTGTTGCACTGGCAGTCACGTCAGGGCACAGGCGCAAATCGTGAGGCACAGGTGTTAGTGACTTTTTAATTGAAATGAATCTGAATATGGCCACAACATCGAGGCAGTACAGTCTGCTGAAGTTCAATCGGGACTCGGCAAGACGTAATACTATCTTAAGGTCGTAAAAAAAAGACTACGACCTTCAATTTTGCATTGGTTCAAACATATTTTATTCACAACAGTTTACAATATTAATCCAATAAATGAGTAAGCAATTGGGAAAAATGGCAAAGCCCTACACTGATCCGTCTTGCGGAAATGGGACGAGCACACAGGACAAAACAAGAAACACACGACCAAAGATGGTGACAGTATCGCATGACAAGACAGAAAGTGGGGCTGAATGTTTCATCTTACATAGTTATGATTCCTCTTGGGCTTCATGTATATATGGAGATTTAAAGGAGATTGATCCATATGTGGGAAAATGTACCTGTACAGAGTAAATATGGGCAGGCATTTTAGCCTATACCAGATGGGCCGAAACGACCTGAAGCAGAAACAAATTTTGAACAGCTGAAAAAATCTCAATATTTTTAGTAAAAGTACAATTGAAGGAACTGCATAATATTGTCTGTAATATAAAGGGAGCATATTTTAAAATAATAGAGTGGAGAACAGATCTAGGGACAGTATGCTTTGGACAGATAAGAAAATAATGACATGTATCCTCATTGGGTGAGCCGCATGCGCATGTTGGAGTGTCATTCACACCAATTTTGAAAAGAAGGGAATTTAATTGACTTGCACCTAGAGACGGAGACGTGTGTGCTTCACAGCAAAAAAACTATTGCCAAAATTAAGTAATTCGGGAAACATGATGGGCTGGATAACAGGAATAAATTTATCTGTGATTTGAACTGTCGAATCGAGGCTGAATTACGGATTTCTAGAGGCAGCTGATTCCGTAGTCTGATAGATGAGGGGAAGAACGTTTTGTCAAATATGTCAGTACGAGCTCAGAAATGAGGAAGATCATACTGTTGACGGGTATTAAAATTACCAGAGCCTGAAGGAGAGGCAGTAGTAAGTATAGAACATATCTATTCGGGAGCAAGTTTGTGCACCAATTTATACATTAGAGTCAGGTTATATATTTATCTGCGTTTAGCCAGAGTTGACCAGCCTGTCTCCTAATTTAATTTAGCTTTACTGGTTCCATGCTTAGCACCAGTAACGATACGAGCTGCACTTAACTGAATACTTTCAACTTTTTCTGCATCTAATGGTACAGAAAAACATGATCCATATTCATTAATTCCAAACCCAACAATGACAGCAAAGAGATTCCAGACTTGCCAAAGCATCAACATTTCTCTTCCAATACCAATGTGAAAAAACAAATATCACTCCTGACTTGAGACAGGCAGTCACCCATAAAAAGCAACTGATGGTTTGAACCGGTCTTCTCAACCTTAGAAATATTCATCATTAACTGCAGACACTAGTTCTTTTCCAAAATGTATAGGCCTAACCACCCAAAACACAAATTTCATTACTTCTGCCAAAAATAAAAAGAGACCTGTGAAGCCTATCACTTTTTAGTTCTCCCGACTTGTCAGTCAGCTAAGTTTACAGCAAAAGAGCAAAGTATGCCTACATCGTTTTTGTGATATTTATGAATCTGGAACATTATAAACACACTCTACCTCCACTATAACTATAAGTCGGAGAACAAAGCCCGCAGCACAACATAGCCAATGAAGTAATTTTCAAATAGTACAGAAAAACATGATCCATATTCATTAATTCCAAACCCAACAATGATAGTAAAGAGATTCCAGACTTGCCAAAGCATCAACATTTGTCTTCCAAGGCTGCACAACCGTTCCATACGGGACTGCCATATTCGAGAATAGGCCTTATGAAGGAAGTATAAATAGTTTCAAGGGTTTTTCTATACAACGTAAATTTTAAACTCTTCATGATATTGATACATTTAGTTGATTTGTTACATATATCAGTGATATGATCAGACCATCTCAGGTCTGAACGTATTGTGATACCAAAATGTTTATGTTTACCAACATCCTGGAAAGTGTGCCCGTGGAAAGAAATAGGAAGATGTGTAAGAGGATTGGTTTTCCGAGAGACAGGCATTGAGTCTGTTTTAGGAGCATTGAAAGTGACAAGCCAGTCATTGGACCATTGATCAATATCTGAAAGCTCGGAGTTCAAACTTTCTGCTGCAGTAACTGGATTATCAATGGTAAGATATAGACACGTATCATCAGCAAATATTTTTATGTTGGATCCAACAAGGTCCACTATATCGTTATATAACATATAATATAATATGAGAGGTCCGAGTACTGAGCCTTGAGGTACAGCTGCATAAGTTTTGCCCCAGTTAGAAGACTGGCCTTGAACAACTACCCGTTGATAACGATTCAACAAATAATTCGAAGACCAATCATGAAGAGATCCTGCAATACCACGTTTCCTTAATTTATGCAACAGGAGTGCCAAACTTCATCAAATGCTTTACTAATATCCACAAATATAACCCGCACCTCCTTTTGATGATCAACTGCCAAACTTAATTCGTGATAAGGTGAAGTAATTGATTGATGGTGGAATCACCCGGCATGAAACTGGATTGGTAGGCAGATATAACAGTATAATCTCCATAGAAATTAAACACATGCTTAAATACTATCTTTTCAAATATTTTCCCGGTACAACTAAGTAAAGACACAGGTCTGTAATTATTACATATGTCATCAGGGCCTTCTTTGTGGAGGGGAGGAACATATGCTTTTTTCCATGCTGAAGGGAACTGCTTTTTGAAAAGTGAAAGGTTTCACAATTTTGCAAGAGAAGAAGAGATGGCCGGTGCATCTTCTTTCAGAAGTTTAGCACTTATTCCATCAGGACCAGAAGCTTTAGTTGTGTCGAGACTTGAAAATATGTCGAGGACTTCAGTTTGCGTTATATTTATGGAATCAAGTTTAGGAAAAGGTGAGTGGGTAATTTCAGGCAAAGGAGCTGAAGAAGAATCAACCTGGCACTGTTGCAGAAAGAAAGAGTTACAAATTTCATCTTTAGAGAGACTATCTGATATATGTTTGCCGTCATTTAAAAGAGAGGGAATAGTCGAAGAATGATTTTTATTTAGAAAGTGTTTGACACTGCGCCACCAACATTTGGTTGATCGAGAAGAATTGTTTAAGTCGGCACATATTTTTTCATTATACTCTTTTTCAGCCTGATTCAACTGTTCTTGATAATGACTCTGTAATTGGCAAAAGGTTTTCCATGCAGCTGGTTCAAAAGTTCGGCTCTTTGTTTTCTCGTTTTGTCTTTTGACTTGACGCTTAAGTGATCGGAGGCGGGTATTATACCAAGGTAGGTCAGCAGGCCTGACTTCAATGTTTTTGGTGAATACAGTTTGCTGCACTGTCTATGAATAAATGTGACCACGAATTGCAACATATGTCAATATCATCGGTAACAAAACATTGAGACCAATCGATTCCTCTAAGATGAGCTCTGACACATCAAAGTCAGCTTTTTGGAAGTCCCATATACGACGTTTAAATACAGGATCTTTCTTACGGCGAAAGAGTAAATTAGCCGCCACAAGACAATGATCACAACTTGATACTGGAGGAATTACACGAATTTCACGGAGATAGTTGGGAATATTAGAAATTATCTGGTCCAGACACGTTGCTGAATGATTGGTGATACGTGTTGGTTCCTGTACGTGCATAGTACGAAAACTAGTTCTGACCTATTGATTGAGCTTTAGGCCAGACTGAGTTAAGAAATCGGAATTTAAGTCTCCTGTTAGGATGATGTTTTGAATACCGGTACAATTTGCTAGATCAAGATTTGCTGAAGTTTATCCCCAAAAGACACCAGAGTATTTGGAGGCCTGTAGATGACACCAAATACAAATTTATTGTTATGAATTCTGATTTCACTTCATAGGAGCTCAATATCAGGTATCTCCAAGTCAGAACGTCGAGATACGTGTACAGATTTGGAAACATAGAGAGCTACACCACCACCGACTGCATTGGGGCAGTCGCGTCGAATAATATCATGATAACCAGGTATAATAAAATAACTAACAGAAGAGTTCGGGGAAAGAAATGTTTCAGACAAAGAGATTAAGTCAAATCCGGTACGAGATCTGAGCGAATCGACCTGAGCTTATCCGTGGAGAGGCTACAAATATTAGAATGACAGAAAGAAATATCGTAGAAATGTTCTACGGGGCCGGGGATGGTATGGATGTGTCCAGCTAAAAGTATTAACAAGGGACTATGGGCTAGGATGTAGTCGAATTTCAGCTGACGCCAATGAAAATAAGTGAACGCCATATAAAATGAAAGAAGCACGCGCTTTTTAACAGAGAGGATTAAGTTATGGATAACTATGGCCAAACTTACGTATGTAAACATGCAAACAGCTGGGCAAACAGAGTAAACCGATCGTGTCACTGAAGTGAATTCATTATCAGTTCCAATAAATGCGTAAGAATAAAATAGAGAGTCACACATCATAATATGTAAGCATCTGTGCACCGTTTTAAACATGTTACTAGGGACTGACAATATGATATTCAAACTGATTACCCAAGTTTGTTCGAAAGATGTAAATAGCACCAGCAGTAGATTGACAACGAACAGTATCCTACAATATATGAAGATTTGAGATACGGTCGGAGAAATGTTAAATATTGTAATACAGTTTTCTATGTAATAGCAATGAATACAGAATAGAATACATGTGAGGACTGGTACATAGAAAAAGATTGCTCCAATACTTAAAGACGAGAAATGTGCATCACTACTGAGCATAAAGCTTCCTGCGGTTGAAGCAAAAGTTGACAACAAACTAAAAATCGCTGTAACAACTGGTGGTATGAATATTTTGTTAGGTATCTAATAAACCTTAGTGAGACCGCCCCAAATTTCACAGGGCGCTGTACAGTATTTTATGATGAAGGTAGGCTCCATACATATTCGATGTATAAATAAGTACAAATTCTGAACGCTATTTCCCTAAAATATCTTGCTACAAGGTACAGACCGGCAGCAAATAGACTAGCCAGGTACAATACAAAGCATACAATGCCGAGACCGTTACGTAAAACAAAATATACATGAAGCGCGTAATGTGACATCCTGAGATATACTCAGCCAGGAGGTATAAAAGCACTTGAACGTGAAGTGATTAATAGCTAGAACACCTATACAAGCGTATATGCACGTTGCAAAAATGTACTTGTAACTGCTTTGAAACATGAGCAAATACACACTGGCCCCGACACATAAAAGACAAACAAAAAAACCACATAAACAACACACACTGAAATACTCCACAGAAGTCCTGAAAAGGACATCGATGACGGCATGTCAGTGGGCACTTCACGACGAAATGCTGAGCTGAAACTCCCTATTGTGCTATCAAATATAAATGTGCTAAAAATGCAGAAAGTCAGTACGTCATATATTTCCATCTCGCGCACTGGTGAGTGCAAATTATGAAGTCAAGTTTTGAAATTATCAATACGAGGCTTAGATATGTTGGTTAATCTGCCAAGGAGCAAATAAGCAAAGTGTCGATTGTGGATATTAAACCGGGTACATGACGATATTATGTAGAGTAAGTAAGAAGAATCCTGTACTAAACATTTTGCGTACAAGGCAATTTTGTACAGATGCGTACATTTGAGATTTGATACCACCATAATGCGGCATTGTTTTGATCCAAAATAAGTTAGCGTATGGCACTTATGATATTATGACGAATTGCCACTTATGAAACATCGGTTCACGAGAAGAAAATGCAAACAAATAGAAACTGAAAACAGAAAACAAATGATAGAAATATATGATTATAAATATGATACCACGGCTGGTCTGTCGTATTGTTCAATGTCAGTTACATGTGCTATAACGAGGTAAAGATTAATTCCATGTTTGCTATCACAAGCGGAAAATAAATCTTAACAACAACAACAACAACAACAACAACAACAACAACAACAACAACAACAACAACAACATAATCAACATTGAAATGTGACACACGCTTGCTATACATATAAATCTCAAACTGCTTAAAGTATGATATGTACGCGGCAGGCACCAGTATTACATCCATTACCACAACTACTCAAAATCCTATACAGTTTGTATTTTGTCGCACTGTAAATGAATCGCGATCAGAGCAATGTATAGAAGTAATACATGGACCAGTGATCAAGGACTGTTTACAATTAGATTTGTAATGAAGGCTTTTTAGTTGCACAACGACAAACATGATTATAATAGGAGCAATACACAGGAACCCCACCAGTATAGATTATGTAATAGCTGACCACACTGTGTTGCCGTTAATCCCCCATATGACGGTACATGACCTCAGCTGGATGTCTGATCATTGTTGTAAGTCTTTTGACCTCAGACTAACAATCTGCTAGTCGTGTGATACGGAACACACACAGGCATGGGAAAAAAGTCGACTTAACCCTTAACCTACCTGCTTTTCTTGGAATGAAAACAGCACTAGTGCATTCAAACATGCCCTGGACACTTTATGTAGTAGGGACCTAGATCTGTTTATGAACAATAATTATGCGGCTGGTAATGGAGAGAGCACAGACAACCTGGTTTCTGACTTTAACAACATCATGCACAAAGCTGCTAGGTTGTCATTAAAAGCTAAATCAACCAGGAGTCACAGGCAAAAGCGTCTTCTTAAGTATGCAAATGACAAATGTTACAACCTGTACCGCGAAATTAAGAACATGGCAAAACAACTGTCCAAGGACCCTCATAATTATTGTTTCAGACAATCTTATTATACTACGAGGAAACAATTTAGACTACTTGGAGAGAAAAGTGAAAAACAATTCAAAGATACAATTATGGATTCTCGGGACAAAGTATGGGACAAAAATCCTAAGGTTTACTGGGATTTGATAAAAGAGTTGGAAGATGTTACCTTAGAAAACACCAGACTGAACTCAAATATTGACCCAGCGCAATGGTTTCGCCAAATTTCAAGTTTAATGTCAAACATTCCCGTGGTGGAAAATCACCCAAAACTGATTGCAATGCAAACAGCTTTGGCAGTTGACAGTGATTTTTCAGAGGCTGTATTAGATTACGAAATTACCAAGCCCGAATTAAAAGAGGCAATTCTGAACTTAAAAAATAAGAAAGCGCCTGGGAAAGACAAAATTCTAAATGAAATGTTAAAGGTTAGTTACGATATATTGAAACAAATGTTACTGAAGATTTTCAGTATATTTTTTTTCTTCAGGGTTTTTTTCAACCATATGGAAAACTAGTCTTTTAGTTTTGATATATAAAAAAGGTGAGAGATCAGATCCAAATAACTAAAGGGGTATATCTATTAATAGCTGTATCTCAAAATTGTTTTGTATAATTTTAAATAAACGTATACAAAGTTACTTTAGAGACAATAATTTAAAGAATGAAACTGTAGAACTAGCGACCACATATTTCTTCTCAGAACTTTGATCGACAAATATACAAAACTGATAAGCAGGGGCAAATTTTTATATTCGTGTTTCATAGACTTTCAAAAAGCCTTTTTATACAGTTTGGCACCGAGGATTATTTTATTAACTTATAGTAAGCGGCATCAAAGGAAAGATGTTTAATATTATGAAAGACATGTATCTTGATTCGAATTTACAAATCAAGCATGATACTGGCCTTTCTGATAAAATTTTTCTCAAAAGAGGCGTTAAACAGGGTTGCGTGCTGAGCCTAACCTTGTTCAACGTTTTTATAAATGATTTACCTTCTCAGTTTGATACCTCATGCGATCCGTTAGTATTATACAACAAGAAAATAAGCTGTTTATTGTATGCTGATGATCTATTTTTATTATGAAGTTCTGAATATGGGTTACAAACATGTTTGAATAAATTGAAGGCGTATTGTGATGAATGGAAATTGAAAGTTAATATCAGCAAGTCTAACGTTTTGATTTTTAATAAGACGGGTAAGTTAATAAAAATAACTTTTGTTCTAGGTAAAGATGAGTTAGAATGTGTCAGAAACTATGTGTATTTGAGTATAGAAATATCATCAAGCGGTTCATTTGAAGGTGCTATAAAGCGACTATGTGATAAAGCCAAAAAATCCCTCGGACGACTTCAAAAGATTAGTTTTTTTTGGGAAAGTGAGCACTAAATTTCTTATTAATCTGTTTGAAAAGGTTGTGATGCCATTCTTTATGTATGCTTGTGAAATATGGGGTGCCTACTCTGCCTTCCCATCTAAAATTCTATCAATGAATTCTTTTTCAGGATATTTCAAACTTGAATACGAAAAATTGAACATCAGTTTTTCAAAACATTGTCTAGGTGTGCATCGCAAAGCATCAAATATTGCAGTTCTTGGTTTCGTGGCTAATTACTGGTGTCATTGAAAATTTTGAGACTTGTCTGTAAGAATTGGTTGAGAATTGTTAATTTACCAACCGATAGCCTTCTCTATGACGCATATTTATGTAATGTCTCGATGTCATTAGAAGGGAAAAGTACATGGTTGCAAACTATTTCGGACATGCTATATGGTATAGACATGAAACATGTATGGGACAACTGCGGAAACAAAAGGAGTTGTTTTCCGGATAATATATTCAAGAAACGTTCCCAAATTTTCTTTTCGAAACAGTGGAAATAGGAAATGAATAATAATGAAGTAGACAAAAAACTGAGAAGCTAATGTAATCTTTTAGAGGACGAATGTCACTTTGTTGTCGCCTGTCAAAGGTTTCGTGAACCCCAAGAAAAATTGCTAAATTCAATTTCGGACATGTTTCCAGAATTTTCCGGTTATACTGATCTGGAAAAAATTATCTTTATTATGGAATCATCAGATTATGAAGTGATCAGAAATTTTGGAATTTATGTGAAAGAAGTGAGGGCTATCAGAGGAAATCAATTATAAAGAAATATATATATATATATATATATATATATATATATATATATATATGTATGTATTTCGATATCGGATACTTCCTCTCATGTCGGCCCTATTTACAAAAGCACTAACAATGTTTGAACAAATCAGAAATCACTCTGCTTTTTTTTGTTTTGCCAGGTGCGAATGGTAGCACTTGTTTCCTGGGGTTCTCTGATGTGTTTGTAATTTATTATCACTTTTTTTATTTTGTTTTTGTCTCAGCACTATGTTAATATAGGGGGTTGGTGTTGTTGATGTCGTGTTTGTATGTTGTAATCAACGTGTAAAAAGTTTGTATTTGTTTCGTTTGGCATACTGCCACACTTTTTTTATACTGTGGTGCAGCCAATGAAGTTCATTCATTCACACAAACAACCCATAAGCATATAAATTACACTGATAGTAACACACGGTTATAACGTCTGATAGTAGTTATCATTTTGTCATAATGTGCGAAAACATGGCTATAATAGTATCACAGTAACAATGGGGGGGGGGGGGGTTCGTTGTAGGGAAAGGGAGGTGAATATTTTATAGAAGAGATAAGATACAAAGATTATTATCTATTGTAATGTCGGAATGATACTATGGGGAATTAATATTTCACTGTCTATTGTTCAACTGGGATGATCTATCAGTAAGATCCATTGGCATCTCTTATGATCTTCTAGATGTCATTAAGGGAATTGACTCGCATTTTGTGTTCTTGTTTGGGTTTGACCCACACTTTACCATGTATAAGCCGTGCACTGTCAATGATTTTTCAGTCTATTGATGAGGCGCCTGTTGCGATATGTAGAGTCTTCAAATACAACATAGCCAGAGTCTTTCAGTGTTTTCTTGCCCTGGTGATTCTGTCAACGTAGCCTCTACCATGGAATCTGAAGAAGAGAGCTTGCTTTCCACCCACTTTGGCCCCAACACGATGCGCACAATTCATTACAGTTGTCGGTATGTCCAATTGTGGGTGGTTTATAAAGAAATCGCTGGCCAGCTGTTCGGGTTTGTTGTCCTTTCTTGGGCCACTAGGGGCATCCAGGCCATGAATGCGAACTGCCCATCTACGTCTGTGTTGTTCAAGATTGTTTACATCAGTGTTTGTCTATTCATTTCTCCTCTAAGCTGCTTAAGCTCCCCTTGTATTCATCGTAATTGCTTTGTTAATTGAGCCAGTCAAGCGGTCACGGTCACTTTCCAAAACATGAACCCGAGTTTCAACTTGATTAAATCGTGATTCGAAATGTTCAATGATTTATCGTTTTTGCTCCTCCAGTTTGCTAGTGAATGATTTTTTCTGCTCTTCAAGTTTACTATCCAGCAGACTTTCCATAACGGTATGGATCATTTTATATAACCTAGAGATATGTAATATGGTTTCTTCTTACACTTTGAGCAGGGCCTAGTCATACACCTCTGACCAGCACGGAATTAGATTTTGATACACAATCTGAATATACCATTTATAATGCTATTAAAGTGACATTCTTGTATACTTAGAGCAACAGGGGCCACTTTATACTGATGTTGAAATCAGCAGAATGTACTGTATGTATGTTAAAGCAACTGATACATGAAGGATATATTTGTGATGTGTACACTGCCTTGCACAATTTTACAGCAGGGATTGTACATTCTAAGTAAATAGTGGTCCCTGGGACCACTCTATTGAGAGAATACCTCTCTTGAAAAGGGCACCTTTTCAGCCCAATACATTCCATGAAGTTTGTGCTTCCAACAAGAAACCATCCATTTAGCATACTTTGCCTTATATATTTTACGTTTTTTTCGCCATGTTGTTTTCTGCTTGTTTTTGCATTGTTCCTGGCCATATTCCTGCCGTTGTCAAAAGTAAGGAAGAGTGTTTTAAATAGATGTACATGTACACAGCACACGAATCTAACCATTTTTTGTTTCGCCAGTTCTTCATTTTAGTAATAGAATCTAATACCTAAAATAGTGTTGATTGCTCAAAAGTATTAAAGAAAGTGTAGTTTGTAGACACTTGGAGGGCCGGGTGGGTTAATCCTTGGGTCAATCAGAGGCTGGGACCCATATGCCCCTGATTTTGGTGTCTGTGATGTTAATTGTTGAATAAACAACTGAAAGCCAACAGCATAGCATCCACCCCATACATATCGATAAACGTCACTACTTATTTGTGATAAAATCATAATGACACTTGCATCTTAATCCTGACATATTTGCAAAAAAAGTGTTATAAAATAAAAATTAAAAACAAGATACAAAATAAAAAAAAAAGACAAAAACAAAAACAAAAACAAAAAAAAAAAAAAAAAAAAACAAACAAAACAAAAAACAAAACAAAACAAAACAAAACAAAACAAAAAAAAACGATCCTGCACTCTTTTATGTATGGTTTGGCTTTTCTGTTATCCATCCTCAAAAGTTGACTTTTCAATTTTTACTTTGATTCCCAGGAGGGTATTGTTTCATGGAAAAAGAACGAAGCAAAATTTTGAAAATCGCTTAATCTTTTTTGCAATTCAGACATTAAAAAATAAAAAGCCGTTAACCAGATTAAATTTCGCATAGCGGTTTTCATGGAATAGTCATTCTTTGGTGGGGTTCTCGTCCTATCATCCTTTCTGAGTAAACAAGATTCAAAGACCTTTGATGTTGATCATTTGCCTCAGAAACAATACCGTTTTCTCAAGTTGAGCTGATATTTGTACAAAACGTAGTAAACATCGTCTCTTAACATTTGTTAAGGTGGCAAATCAATTGTTGGCCAATCACAGGAATATAAGAGCCTTTCAAGTACAGAAAACATTTTTCAGTGATCTGTCGAATGGCGACAGTCTGGTTTCAAAGTGTGACGTTATATAGGTGGCCCTTCGGGCTCCGTGTCCTCAAGCCTGTTTTGGTATTTCGCCCCCTACCTCTTCACCCCCTTTTTAGGGTCAGTGTTTTATTGTATTTACTCCTATCTGTATACTTTATGTAGTTAGCTTGTTCGACTAGTCTGTACACTTTACCTAGTTAGCTCGTCATTATTTGTAGTTATTTTTTTAATGAGTTTCATTTCTCTTTCCAACCTGAGTCTTTTATCGCAACTTGTGTGTTTTCTCACCTGTTTACCTTTATGCTTATTTTCATGTGTTTATTTTTACTTTCATTTCCTCATCGCTTGGTGTACGATGAAATATTATTATGTGTGTGGGTAATGTTGGTTTAAGTGCCAGTTTTTTCCCCCCGACGCCTGTCTATGGTGTGCAGGACCACTGGGGTAATCCATCACGGCACGGCCTTCGGACGATTCCTGCTCCTCCTGAACATTTAAAGTCTCCCTTCATTAGAACGCAAAACAAGCAAGATAACTATCAAGTAAGTCACTTAGGCTATGATATGTTTGTTTGCTTGCATCTTTTCCCTGTGAACAAACATATTTTCGGCGTGCCACTCGATTTTGCGGTGCCGCCGTGATACCACTCTCCTTTTGTAATGGGCCGTTGCTACCTGTAGTCACGTGACCGACAGTTAAGTATGATTTACGGGTGGCTGAAAACCAAAAGAATGACACATGAAAGTTTGGATGTCCACATGCCTGTGTGCGTTTTTTGCGTTTTTTTCATATTTCTACTTTAGCGAAAAGCTTGGTATTTTGACAACGTCTAGAAATGACATTTATCTTGTAAAATCCCTTAAAATCTTAAAATCGGCCATGCAAAGGCTTATGGTGTCTTACCTGTCCTCAATAGTCATTGCATTTCCATAAAAAGCATTTCAATATAGCAATAATACATGTTTCTGCAGTATGTGGGCAGATATTTCCATAATCAAAATTAAATCGCATAATGGTTTAGAAGAAGCCGTTATATGTTAAAATCATGCATGTAACTGACCATTTCTAAATTGTGTCTTTTCCAAAGCAAGCACTGTCGTTTCACTGCTGTCAAGTTGTGAGGTGGTGCTGGGGTACACTACGCAAAAAACAGGCGCTCTCTACCAGCATGCATAAAGACAGCAGTGATGGACACATATGGATCACCTGATAGATACTATGGTCGATTTGAATATATGCATTGCCATATATGTAAGCATCTGACTGTTATACCTTCATGTTTAACTACAGTGCTCCTCAACTTACAAGTTCCCTTTGAAGAGGGGCCATTTACTGTGTGAGAGCTGTGTACCCTTGCAGCAAGTATGCCATTTTCATCATATTTTACCGTTCAAGACAGGCCAACCATCCGATAATGCTACACTTTAGAAATGTATTAGTATATTAGAGTACATGGACCGGCAACCAGGAGGGGTCTTTATACCCAGCTAGACCACAACAACACTGATTCCAATATGTCAAAGCATCAATGCTCATTGTAAGTATGGTAGCTATATGTACATGTACCAGAATCGCTTTGTCTGTAACAAGTGACTGGCTGTAGCGAGTGAACCTAGACATGAAGCCCTCAGTGGCCAACTTTGTCTGATCTGTCCATAGTTGCTGCAAGAGGCTCTGGAACCCTGGCCTTGATGGGCTGTATGAAAGCAGACAATTCGTTTGGACCATTTTGGTACTCTACAAACAAGTGTCACATAATGTCTAATGCAGAACGTACAGCATTACCATGTGAGTAGTATGTCTATAGCACAAAAACCCATACAACACAATTATCTTCTGTATAGTCAAATAATGTAGCACATTGTATGCCAAAGCAAATGCGCTCTGTAATTCTACATTTCAATCCCAAGATGGCAATAAGTAAGAAACATGTAATGAATTGATTGGTTATTGTGCATCTGCACGTATCTTATTTACCTTATATTTCTGTCCCCTTGAGGTGATAGGGCAAGGTCAAGTCATTGTTGCATTTTTCTGGCTCGGCAATTTTCACATACACATGTGTTCCCTTATACCTTCCTAATTGTCCATCGTAGGCCCAAGTTTATTATTAGATGTGAATAGGAAATGAGCTTTCAATTTGTATGGCATATTTTAAATTTGAGTGACCTTGACAGCTCAAACTGCACACATTCCTATTGATTACTATGTAAATCAACGGGGATCACAATGCTAGTTCATATTTGCAACTAAGTCTCCAAAACAATTAGCCAGATTCACTTCAAACTTAGTGGGGATTTAATACTGGCTGGTATCTACTTTGCTATAATGGTCATGGTTGAATTACTGTGGGATTTTTAATGGATTTGTTTGTTTGTTTGTTAATTTTTGCTTTCCTATTGACTGCCATGCACGTGTATGGGGTCTGCAATGGTAGCCCACATTTTGACCTCTTCAAAATTGTATTAAAGCTTCATTCATTCGAAACGTTTGGCACAGATGCTCCATAGACTCTTGGATTTTTTCTCATATGATTGGCTGTCGATCTTCAGGTCAAAGTTACAATGCCTTGCAAAATAAAATGGTTTCCCTGCCACATCTTCAAATCGGTATGGCATAAATTAGGTTTAAAGTCCCTCAAATTTGCAAACAGGTGATCTGAGGGCCAAAGATTAAGGTCAAATTTTCTGAAGAAGAATAAAAAAAGGAAAAAAATAATAATAAAGGAAATAGGGAACCAGGAATGAGAGCCGTTCATAAGTAAAAACTGGAGTTATGATTTTGCAGTCTTGTAACTTGTTCCAACTGGTTTTCATGATCTAAAATATATAAACACACTCTACTTCCATTACAAGGTCGAGTCGGAGAATACAGCCTACACCACTTCTTAGGCAATGAAGTACTTATCAAATAATTTAGAAAAAACATGATCCATATTCATGAATTTCAAACCCAAGAATGACAGCAAAGAGATTCCATAGTTACCAAAGCATCAATATTCATCCTTCAATCAATACCAATGAGAACAAACCAATATCATTCCTGACTTGAGACAGACAGTCACGTACAAAAGGTAACTGGGAGTTTTAAACTGGTCCTCTCAACCTTTGAAATATTCTTCTTTAACTATATACTATAGTGTTTCCAAAATGTATAGGCTGAACCACCCATAAGCCCAACTTTATCACTTTTGCCAAACTTAAAAAGAAACCTGACAGGCCTATCACCCCTTGGTCCTCCTGACAAGTCAGTCAGCTGAGTTTACCGCAAAAAAGTAAGCCTATCTCGTCTTTGCAATATTTATGAGTTTGCAACATTATAAACACTCTCTACCTCCATAGTAACTACAATTGAGTGAAGAAACATCGAATTTTATAAATTGGCATCAACACACACACACACACATATATATGTTATATATATATATATATCAGAAGGCACATAGATTTGATTGACCCCTCTTTAAACGTTGTTGGTTAATTGGAGGTTCAATAATACATTGTTATCTGCCATTAACACCAACTGTAGTGACAAACCTTAGTTTTTAAGACCACCCTTTTTCAAATTATGTACCATTACTATCTCAGCTGACTTACTAGTCAGGCTCAACTTTTGGGAAGCTGAGTTGTATGTTGTTCTTCCGTTCAGAATTACATTTTTCGACTTCTTCTCCAAATCCATCAGCCATATTCACTTCAAACTTGTTGGCAATGTACTTTGAGAAAGTTTCTACCCCGGTTGTTCAAAATGTCACGCTTTAGTGATTTTTGGAATTTTTACGATTTTTGTTTGTTATTTTGGGGTCATATCTAAAAAAACAAATTCTCCAAAATCACTCGCCTAATTGCCTTGATATCACACAAAAACACTTCTGGGGACACAAAGTTCTGAATTTGTTCACCAGGTGGCGCTCCTTTTCTTTTTGTGTGTGATTTTTGTAAATTGTTGCTGTTTTCGACTTCTTCTCCAGAACAGTCACTCAGATTAAGCTGAAACTTGATGGAGGTATTTTGGTGTGAAAGGGTTAACAAAATTATTTACTAGGAGTCACTGCTCTAGATTGCTGATTTTTTTTTTATCATATTTGTCAATTTGGGTACTTATGGATCAATACACATTGCCTATTGGTTACTATATAAGTCAATGGGCATTGTAATGCTTATTCACATCTAAGACTTCCCCGAAACCGTCATCAGGATTGACTTCAAACCTAGTGGCAGTGTATTTTGAGTACCGAGTTTGTTCAAATGGTCATGCTTCGGTGATTTTTAGATATTTTACTATTGTTTTTTGGGGGGTGGGTGGGGGGCAAATCTTAAAAAAAATCTTCTCATAAACCGCTCACCCATTTGCTTTCATATCACAGAAGGGCACTCTTAGGGACTCTTTATTCTTCATTTGTTCACCAGGTTGTGCTGCATTTTGTTCTTTTTTATTGAGGTTTTTTATTGTGCGTTTTCGCTATTTTGAACCTTTCTCCAGAACCGTCACTCCGATTACACTGAAACATGGTGGATATGTTCCTTGTGAAAGCGTCAAACAAACTTTTTTCACCGGATGACACTGCAGTGGATTCCAGATATTTAACATTATTTTCAATTTTGGTACTTATCGGGGAATGCTTCTTTAATACTGATTGCCGTGCAAGTGAATGGGCCTTCTAATGCTAATTCACAATTTTAACTTGTACTCTAAAACTTTTAGCCAGATTCTCTTCAAACTTTGTAGTAATGTACCTTAGCTAGGTATCTATCAAGTTTGTTCAAATTGTCTCGCTTTGGTGTTTTTACATTTTTTTTTTACTTTTGACTTGCTAGTGATGCTGCGATCTTAGGAGGTTCAGTCGTCCATCTCAGAAATACTTCATAATATCGTATGCACTCAGCCAAACCTCCACACAGGTCTATTAAGTGGCAAGCTTGATTTTATAGGACAGGTTTAGGTCAGCTGAGCATGGGCTGTTCACGCAGCCCTCTAGTCTCATTTCTTTACCTTCAATTTAAGACCATCTGCCACAACTCACCACTTTTGTCTGGCATTTAGGGTGGTTATAAATAGTAATCACTGAAGTTTAACATGTAATCCTGTTGGAATACACACATCAAACCGCTTATCCAATTGCTCTGATATCACCCAGGAACACTCCTAGGGACTCATATTCTACATTTGTTCTCCATGTGGCGCTGCATTTTTTATGATTTTGTGTGTTCTTTGGCTTGTGTGTTCAGGTGAATATCCAGTAGCTTGCCTTAAAAGACCGCCCCTAGGGGTGACCAAATTACAATCATAAGACAGGTGGTATAAATAACAAGAAAAACGTTAAGCAAAGTATGTGTAAAAGGTGGTCTTCCAAGGTGGGTTGCCTGTTAAGACACGAACGGAAGTAATTGCTTGCTGCAGCCTCCCCTTTTGCCAAAGCATGTTGTTGCACAGAACATGTAGGCGTGACATTTGCCTGCTGAATGACTTATTTGGCTCTGCCGAAGGCAAACTAAAGCAATTTTCAAGAGGCAATTGACCCCCAACAAACTTATCCCAGACAATGTTACGAGGTCCCTGTCAACCAATTAGTGTTTTAGCCGCTTGCCCAGTTGATTACCTACTAAATAGTTATTATATGAGCTCTACTTCATCCAGTGGCAGATTATACCTCAAGTGATTTTCGACTTGCTGGTTAGGCAGATTGTGGAGGGGCAAGGGCTCTTCAAGGAACACCACTGGAGTCGGTTTATGAGAGGGCAAGATCCTGTACAATGTGATGGTACACAGTTGTACCGTTTGTAGGTGGCCACCCCTTCTGCCAAGAAAAAGTGGCCACAGCAGGTGTCCTGTCACCCCATTGGACAAAGAAATAGACTCATATGTCCGAGCCTAATGACCACAGAAGAGAATGCGGCTGCTCACGGCAATGTTTGTATACAGCAAATACCACTGCATTTGTGTTTGAATGTTTTCAGTTTGCATGAAAGTTTCTTATGCACATAGAATGTAATTGCACAGAACATGTAGAAGTGTCTTGTTACATGTATGCGTTTGTAAAAATGCATATTGCCCGCCAGCATTGTACATGCCACACTGTCACATTTACATGCAAGTTTTAGTTTGGGGTAAAATAAAACGTTGTTGAATGGATATATTATGTTTTAACACTATTTATTTATCACGGAATGTTTCTTTCACATCAAAGCTTAAACCATAAAGTCCCTGTCTATATATTTCTTTGTTTTTTTAATGAGCCCTGGCTGTTTTCATTGCAAAATCTGCAAGAAATTCCACTGAAGCTTCGACCTAATTGTCTAATGATAGGCTAATGAATAAAACAACGAGAAGCGCACACAGATTATGGCTGCATGTAATTATCTGATGTTAACAAAGAATAAACAGAAGTATAAAAATTCTGAACGTTTAACAAACAAAATCTTGCCTTTCCTGGTATTTTATTTTGACTTGCAAAATGCACACAGCTTCTAATGTAGTCTACCAAGTGTCTTCACTTCCGTGCTCACGTGTTGGCGTCTATGGCAAGCCAACAGTGCCGTAACGCATTGGTCTTACGCGTTGCCGAGCCTCCACTACGCGTAGTCGAGCCAACCAATCAGATTTCAGTCTCCACTACGCGTTGCCGAGAATATGTTTTCCACTACGCATAGTCGAGCTTCGGCTACGCGTAGTGGAGCAACTTATGGCACCTTTTGGCTGAAGAAAAGCAAACCAATCATTTACGTCCTTACAATCATTACTGATATCAAAACAGCCAACAGGTCTAATACAGTTTACAAGATCATCAGTGATTGGATAGTTTGGCTACACGCTATGGGAGGCATAGTTTCTCCACTACGCGTCGCCGAGGCTCGGCGACGCGTTCTAGAAGATCATTTTCTCGGCAACGCGTAGTGGAGACTGTAATCTTATTGGTTAGCTCGACTACGCGTTGCCGAGCCTCGACTATGCGTAGTGGAGACTGTGATCTTATTGGTTGGCTCGACTACGCGTTGCCGAGACTCCACTACGCGTAGTGGAAACTGTAATCTTATTTGTTGGCTCGACTACGCGTAGTAGAGACTGCAATCTGATTTGTTTACTCGACTACGCGTTGCCGAGCCTCGACTACGTGTAGTGGAGGCTCAGCTACGCGTAAGACCTATACGTTATGGCCCTGTTGGCTTGCCATAGGCGTCAGGACCTGGGCGTCTACGTTGTGGTAGAAGCAGCATGACCTCTCTTGGGACCTTGGGGACTGGCCGACTGCTCAGCCTGTGATGAGGGCAGAGCACCAGGAATAATGCCGGTGGGGTGTCGAAACCCAGCATCGTTCATCACACCACCGCAAAACAGAGAGTCTTCAAAATGTACTGTGTATAGCATGCTGTAATCCGAGGAGTATTTTCAGTCAGCCCCAACAAACCTTACCATGCCGCTCGGAGGTTTTGGCCCATCTTGGTGGTGTTGCCACACCACACCGTCACACAGGAATGGGGCATAACATTGAAAAAAATAATAAACTAAGCCTAAAAATTAAATTGGTGCCAAAAGCTATACTCCATGCACAAAAATTACCTACAACTTGAACATTTTAGTCCAAAAAAAAGCCCCATTTCGAAATGGCCGCCACTGCCATGGTCGAATAGCCGATTCACAAATGTGTTCACGTGGTGAGGTCACCAAAGTGGATCTTTCCAAATGAAATTAGCTCTGACATCATCGGTTGGGCTATGTTTAAAAGCACACACACACACACACACACACACTCACACAACGTGTAAAAACGGCTACCTCATTATTGTTATTTCAACATGTGAAAGTACGTCTGGCTCAACAAAAATATTGCTTGCAGCATGTTTTTGTTTTCCGAGACATGCCCTTTAAGTGACATGCACATAAGAGAAGATTCCAGTGCCATGTTTTGGACTCATCCAGCAGCTTTCTTTGGTGCCGTTTCCTGCCCATTGTGCCGAAAGGGCGCCGAGGGAAACTGCAGGGTGAGTGTGCCATGAAGGCAGCTAGATAAGGCTAGAGGTACATGCACTGAGTTAAAGGTTTTAATCACTGTTCTATCGTAATGAAAATCTGGTATAAATCAGTTGATGGGCTGAATGCACGAGTGAAGATTACACAGATTGACTTACCCCTTAGGTCGCAACAATCCCTGTCCTATATAACTTTTTGACTTGAACTTTGAATCACAAATGCGGACTTCCCTGTGATTGAAAAGAGTGACGTCCATGTGTGATCCAATTCTACTTGGGAACGCTCCAGTGTTTAAGTGTGTAACAATAAAAATGCAGCTTCTACCAAGCATATTGTAGCGATGTTTGGCTACAAGCCCTATATCACTAATAATAAATCAAACCTAGTGCTGCAAAAAAAACTTTGCTGAATATGAATATTGTGCAACAATTAACCTATGGCACACTGACCTGATGATGCACTAAAACGACCAGGAGTGGGAAGGAATCCATATAAACAAAAGTGAAAGCGGGTAAAGCTAGTAAGTAAAGAAAATGGACAAGTGAATTACATACCATCCTTTTTACCTCAGCTGACTTGTCAGTCAGCTGAGGTTTTTTGAGGGTCCGTCGTCCGTCCGTCCGTCCGTCCACAATTCACATTTTCGACTTCTTCTCCAAAACCGTCAACCAGATTCACTTTAAACATGGTGGGCATGTGCCTTGGGTGGGTCTCTACCAAGTTTGTTCAATTGGTCACGGTCCAGTGATTTTTGGATTTTTAATGAATTTTTTTGTTCTTTTTTGGGTAAATCTTAAAAAATCATCTTCTCCAAAACGGCTTCCCCAATTGCTTTGATATCACACAGGAACACTCCCTGGGACTCCTTATCCTTAATTTGTTCACCAGGTGGCGCTGCAATTTTTTCCTAATTTTTTATGAATTTTTGTGTGTTATAGCTATTTTCGACTTCTTCTCCAGAACCGTCACTCAGATTAAGCTGAAACATGGTGGATATGTTTCTTGTAGAAGGGTAAAACAAAGTTGTTCACTATGTGGGAATGCTGCAGATTCCTAATTTTTAACGATTTTTTCAATTCTGGTACTTGTCGGTCAATGCAGCTTTCCTATTGATTACTATGGAAGTCAATGGACATTCTAATGCAAATTCACATTTTCGACTTCTTCTCCAAAACCGTCATCCAGATTAACTTCAAACTTGGTGACAATGTACCTTGGGTGGGTTTCTACCAATTTTGTTCAAATGTTCATGCTCCAGTGATTTTTGGATTTTTAATGAATTTTTTTGTTCTTTTTTTTTGGACAAACTGCTTACCCAATTGCTTTGATATCACACAGGAAGACATCTAGGGACTCCTTGTTGTTAATTTGTTCACCAGGTGGGGCTGCAGTTTTTTTCTAATTTTTTATGAATTTTTGTCTGTTATAGCTATTTTCGACTTCTTCTCCAGAACCGTCACTCAGATTAAGCTTACATGTGGTGGATATGTTCCTTATGGAAGGGCCAAACAACTTTGTTCACTATGTGGGAATGCTGCGTATTCCCGATTTTTAACGATTTTTTCAATTCGGCTCCTTTGGGGTAAATGCACCTTTACTATTGATTACCATGTAAGTCAATGGGCATTCTAATGCTAATTTACATTTTCGACTTCTTCTCCAAAACCGTCATCCAGACTTACTTCAAACTTGGTGGCAGTTTACCTTGGGTGGGTGTCTACCAGGTTTGTTCAAATGGTCATGTTCCAATGAATTTGGATTTTTTTATGATTTTTTTTCAAAAATCTCTACAAAAGTTTTAATAGGAAAGTTTAACCTGGGAATTTCTTGTAATGGTCATAACTTTAATAATATTGACCAGATTTACTTCAAACTTGGTGGGGATGTGCCTTGGGTGGATCTCTACCAAGTGTGTTCAAATGGAGTTGCTCTCGTGATTTTTGGATTTTTTATGAATTTGTTTGTTCTTTTTTGGGGCAAACCTTCAAAATTCTTCTCCTCTGAAAACGCTCACCCAATTGCTTTGATATCGTACATAGACACTCCCGGGGACACCTAGTTCTTAATTTGTTCACCAGGTGGCGCTGCAATTTTTTTATGAATTTTTTGTATGGTTTTGCTATTTTTCACTTGTTTTCAGAACCGTCCCTCAGATTAAGCTGAAATGTGATGGATATGTTGTTGTGGAAGGGTCAAACAGTTGTTTAGTAGGTGGCACTGCTTTGGATTCCTGATTTTTAAGGATTTTCAATTACGGTACTTACCAGTCAGTGGAGCTTTCCTATTGATTACTATGTAAGTCAATGGGCATTCTAATGCTAATTCACAGGACAACTAACACGAAATTTACTGTTTACTTGATAACTTGAGATCTGTTTTGAGTTGGCTACACGTTAATTATTCTGTATGAAGGTCATGCTGAGACAGTACATGAATGACTTTGACCTCGTTTGTGGGGTCACAGTGCAACATACATGAATTTTACTCTTCATTATAACTTGAGAACTACTTAAACTTTGATGTTGTACATGTAAGTGTTCTTCTATAAAGTTCAGACTTACTCAGAACATGGTGTCCTTGATCCTTTCCCAAGTTCATAGAGCTGCAAGTGTGATGAATGTCAAGATCAGCTGAGGCATGGGCTGTTCACACAGCCCTCTTGTTCAAATTTTATATGACTTTGACTTACAATTTGTTTTGCAATGGCATAGTTATTGCAACCAAGTTATCAGTTCAGCTTAAGTACTATTAATTGATCTATAACATGTGGAGGTATAGGCAACATTGTGTATATGGGTAAAGACCAATAATCACATGTTTTGCACAACTGCAGTGCTTCAACACTATTTTGATTTGATGAAATGTCGTAGGGCCAGTGATCCCAAGGACACCATAATATGATCGCAGCAGGGACTAAATTCGTAACATTATTCAAATGATATAATATGGAATAGACGTGTACGAATAGAGTCAGCGCTAAAGCGCAGGAAACCAGAGAATATAGTAGGGCATCAATGCGACCTGAAAGAGGGAGGAACAGAAAGAAGACAAAATATAGATTGCAAATAGCTTTACTACACAGACAGCATCGTGCCACTATATGAGAGTCTCGAGGTAAACCCATAGTAACTCTGGTTGGGCGTTTTCTGAGCCCAAGCGGCACACTAAGACCTATAATCACATAAGAACACAGCACCCACCATTTGAGACCATATCAAACCTGCAGTGACCATTAGAAGTCATCAAGTTTGACCCCTAGTAAACCAACATTCATGAAAAGTGAGCAGTAGTAACCCCACTACGTGTAAATATTATAATGCTTGTAAAACGTACAATAGGAACAAGGCTGACAACAATTGCTTTTATAAAGGGAAAAATCATACATATATATCCTTACACACAGTTGTCAGTGTAAGGTACATATTGGGGCATAGGATGCATGGAATGGTTTGGCTTGCAGTGTTGCACCCTTGAATTATAAGGTCAAAATGAGAAACCCTTTATTGCACACTTTCGGAGTTTCAACTATAGGAGTAAATCTTAATTTACAGCATGAATTAAAGCTATCATCTGACATATCTGTGATAACCGGGTGTTTGGATAAACCAGTTATCAAAATGAATGTGTAGATGAAATTCACACCAAAAGTCATATTGTGTCTCCATACTCAATACCTACATAAAGCGCATTGCCATTGGATCGATTTAATGGAAGGACCATGAAACTAATCTACGACTTCTTCATAACTGAATGTAAAGTCCTCTCAAACTAAAAAGGCTTCATGGAAGTATAAATCTTTCATACCAATGACTGTGGGCCAATCCCCACCCACAGACCTTCTATGATAGGGATGACTGTCTACATCTTGGAAGACTTCTTTTTCAAAATGTGAAGAGTGCGAAAGATAAATGACCAGTCTCCAGTCATCATCCATCTGTGGCCTAGAAAAGCAGCATCTGCAGAAACGCAATGGATTCATTACATTTTAAAGTTCTAAGGTCTCGTGCCTGAGATCTTGTCCGCGTCATCCAGAAAGGCATTGGGCGTCTCCCTTTCTTGGAAGTTGAAGGGCATGGACTTGCATGACAAAATAGTCAGGCTTGGGTTTGTTAAAGTGGGACAATGGCCACACTCTACCATCCTTTACACAAACTGATGAACTGTGTAATTTGCCCACCTGTTAATTAAACAATAGAGACGAGGTCATTGGGCCCTTTTTCAAAAAAGGTCTGGCAGGAACATTGCCTGAGGCCTAGACTAATTATATTCAATAATGAAACTTCTCAACTACTCTTTATTTTCAATTTTCACATGGAAACTTTACGTGAATACAAAACTCAAAACCCTACTGGTGAACATACTATACAGTTACTGTGCACTGAACTTGAAGACTGGGCACAAGCAGGGTGGTAACTCTTTGAGTGTTGTTAAACAACTGCCAAGTCACATATGTCATAATCTGTGATAGGTGTCAAACCATGCCTCACTGGCCATTGTAACTTGACCTCCAAGACTGCAAAAGAAGTGTTGTTTATATTTTAATGTCATCAAAATATTGGACAAGCTACACATGTATGGGTGAATGACAAATATTTTGATCAACTTCATTTTAATCACAGATGTGCATTATATCATTGGATTTAACAGGGCAGGTGTTTAAGAATACCAATGGATTTGGTAAGGTAAAAATAGGTTCATATTTTATGTTGTAGGCGAAACGAATAGCTGCACATATAATTCCGTGTAACAAGTTGCATCTGATTGGATTGGTGCACCCACACACGCAATGTACAAAGTAGTACCTTTCCAGTTGGATGAGGGCTTTATCATTTGCCAAAACCAAGCTAACATCCTTCATCAAACTCAGGGTAGTAGCAGCTACCAATTTGCTTGTGTTGCTGTTCTTAGGTAATAATGAACCATTCATACCAGGGTCAAATCAGGAAGAACCAGGGTGACTTACCTGTTGCTGGTCATCCTCAGATTGTGATGAGACATGCAAGGGGTACTAAGCTTGTTTAGGATATAGCACTTACACTAAACAGGGTAGGTAAGACAAGGATGTTCCTTCATGTAAAAAAAGAGCTGGGTCTTTGCCCTGGTTCAAGAACAATGAACACTGCGATCTTTTGCTCCATAGGTGACACTTGCTGGGGGTAGATTAGCCTGGTCCATGCACCTGGTGTGGATGATTAAAGGGGTGGGGCAACCCGGATGCACTTGGTAAGGATGTACCTTGAGTAGGTCTTACAGGAAATACTAGTTTTATTACTTTTTTTTTTCATGAATTTGATAGGGCTGGGGTCTCTTAATATCCAATCAAGTTGCTTTGGAATTGCATAGAAACACTTTTGTGGAGCCCTTTATCTTAATTATGTAACAGGTGGTGAAGCAATATTTCTTTTCTGAAAGTTTCTAGCAGATTACGTGTCAATATCGCAGAAGGGAACCAGTGCAAGTCTCAAATCATCCACATCACATCTTGACAAATTCATCATTATGAACATCACCAGACACAAAAGCAAGACTTGAATAGCCAATACATTATTAATTAAACATATAAAGAGAATAAGATGTCACATTGACAACGTAGAAATAATGACTCACGAACAATGGAAGTGGGCAACAGTTTTCAACAATGTTAGAGAAGCTCCACCATAAATCCGAATAAGAACTACCAATGATCGAAAACCTTAAAAAACCCGGGCAAAAATCGGAAGTTCACGTTAGATATATATCACCAACTTTGTGATATATGTATATCAGTCTACAAATAAGAAATGTAGTATGAGAAAACGCATCTCTCCCCAGACTTGAGACAGGTACAAACAAAAGTTAGAAGTGGTTCAAATCGCTTTGATGCTAACAACTCTCAACTTTAAGAAATATCTTGCCGCATACACGCGTTCTATTTAAAATGTCAGTTATAATTATAAGGTAAACAAATTTATTACAGCGTTTATATAACATCGCAAATTCACTGAATATGTACATAATATTTCTTTTTAGTTTTATTCCGAAACTTCAGTGACGAGCATTCTAATTTTATTTTCGGATTTTCTTGTTTTGCAAATTTTTGAAAAAGCAGCAAATGACGCGAGTCAAAGTAGTCAAAATCAGTGCATACTCTAGCAAAAGCGATTAACCTTGACACATAGTCACCATAAGCTGGCCCAAGTGGAATATTATTATCCATATGGGTGTATTTACTATGATATATTAAACATCATCAAGTATGTCCTTTAAACTCATTCCAACTTCAATTCACTACTATTTTTATACCTAATTATGTCTAGAAATGAACATTCCATGTCATGTCTTTAAATTTTATATCGCCAAGCTATATTTGTGAAATATATGCTCAAAAGTGTTCCTTATCGATGCTGAATAGGCCGTCAATATATATGTAAATGTAAACATAAAACATTTATCCGTACTTTATACAAATATTACCAATCAAAAAGTTCATCAACTCAGGAAACTGACCGTTTTCAGACGAAATGCAGACTGGCCATCCCTCATATCATTACCAAAAATAAACACATTTGTAGGATGTGATAATCCTTTGAAAGTTATTTTTCTCATATGTTTTCCATATGATATAATTGATATTTAATTTCAAATCAGAATGAAGAAAAGCTGATATAAAATTCCAAAAAGATGTCCCTTTTAAAATTTAAAGATTATCGGTCAAGTGCTCTAACAAGATCTTGGAATAAAATAAATTTAAAACCTGTGCCAGAAAATGCTTTTCCTCCAAGGTTGAAGTGAATCCAGTTGAAAGTTTCGGAGAAGTCAAAACTGTATCTTACCATTCAAATTCCCATTGACATTGGGGGTAATCAATAGCAATGCACATATTGACTAACAGGTACCCAAATTTAAAAAAAAAATAGTTACAAATCAGCAATCTTTATAGTATCAACACCAAGTTTATAGTTTTGTTTACCCTTTTCATCTACTACACTTGTACAACGTTTCAAAACAATCTGATTTAAGCTTAAAAAAAGAAAGAAAATAACACAAAACATTAAAAGATCACAGTTGACAAACTAGCTCTGTGAGTCTTCAGACGGGTCCTTGCCTTTACAAGGAATTGGGCGAGTTGTTTCCGAAAATAAAATTTTTCAAGATTTTCCAAACAATAGGGCATGTAACAATCCTGGCTTTCAGATGGCACTGCAGTACTAGCAATCCTTCCCTGGCCAGCGGATTGTGATTATTTTACACGTTCTTGGGTCACAACTGTTGCCCAAAGAGGCAAAGATATTGTTGTGTACCTGGCTGTAGGGTCAGGGGTAGTGGGCATGAGTTTCCATGGGAAAGAGAAATAAGGCTAAAGTGGAGAATTGCCAACATATTAAAATGTAAGGAGAAAAAAAAAATCTTTCAAACTGAAGGGGACATAATGTTACTTTTCCTTTTATGTTAAGTCTTTTATCATTGCCTTCGAGTATGCAGTGTTTTCTACCTCATTGTTATCCTGGACAAACACATTACAAACAAGTGTCTTGTATACATAACAGACCCGTAAAGCACTGTACCCAGAGGAACTAGACAACAAGAGCTTTAACATTTGCTCATCCTCTGGAGTGACCCAATATACCAGCTACTGGCTGGGCCCCAGAGGCTTGGCTCAGATCAGGCTACTGGTGGCTTGTGTACACTTCGACCAGGCTATTCCACATTGAGAATAATGCATATGTGGCTATTAAAATATCTATTTATGGAGCATTAATTATACTTTTAATCACAGTCTCACTTGTCACAGAATTGTGTGTGGCCACAAGAAGTATTTATATACACACATAGAGCAGTATATCAACATGCAGTGATGTAAGCTAACGGTGCAGCACATTGGAGTAAGTGACTAAACTGATACTCTTGGGATAAAGTCTTGTAAATTAAATTTACTACTCTTAAATGTTGACAAAAAGCCCTCAAATTTTAAACATGGAACTTGTTTCTTAAACAAATGCCGCACGCAGCTACCTCTTAACTTCTCTGTTTTAAAAACCCATGTACACCATGTCAGTATCCTTCCAGCCTGAACGTATGCATGCTCTCATTTTAGTGAACAAACGAAACATTACCTTTTGTTCTGCCCCAAGTTCACTGTACAAAGGGTCCGTCAACTGAACACTAGTATTGTGTGTCACTTACTCGCGGCAGGTGTTAATTTCTCTCCAATATTTCAGCGCTCTAGTGATATTTTCTTAAAAATTCTCTTGAAAGGTAGTGAGGATTTGCCAGACACTGATGATGTATTCGTCTTTGAGGCTGCTCAGATATTCATATCAGAATCCAGACTTTTAATTTATTAATTTGATATATAATTTCATTATAAGTCTCCTTTATTTGGCATGAATTGTATTATTCCTGTACAAGGTGTAAATTTATTCCTTTGTTCTCGTCCAGTGCGTATTGTACATATTCCTGTGCGTCCTTTTTGTACTGAAGAGCCTGCAGATTGGTCTCTATATTATGTGAGGCAATCCAGAGAAAATAAATATGTTTTTAATAATAAACTCAAAAACTCTCCATCTACAATACTCAGCCAGGCTAGGGTGTATAATACCCCAGAGCCATCTGGTGGTCAAAAACTCATTTCTTACATGGTCTATTAAACAAATTATTTGTAACATGACCATTGGAACAAACTTGGTAGAAGCCTAGTCAAAGTGCATTCCCAGCTTGAAATGAATCTGGTTGATGGTTATGTAGAAGATATTCAAAAAGTGAATTTTCCCCAAATTCCTTTTGATTTCCATCAACAGGAATACATGCATTACCCGAAAAGTACACAAATTGAAAAGCTTCGTTAAAGATCAGACATTAGCAGTATCCCTACTTGGTGTACAAATATTTTAACCCTCCCTTAAGCTACATATCCTATATGTTTCGCAAACCTCTTAGAGAAGGTTCTATAGAAGAAGTCGGAAATAGTTGTAGTTCATATATATTAGTAAAAATATTGTAAAGGGGGAAAGAAATGCAAAACTGCATCGCCACGTCTTAAGCAAATTCAGACTTGAGGATTTCCAGAAGTGCCTGCATGCAATTTCAAAGAAATTGTTCTGCCGATTTTACATATTTTTCAGATTTTCCCAAGAATTTAAAAAGAAAAAAATCATAAAAGTTCAAAAAACCATGTCCCATGCCTATCTGAACAAAATTGATTAAGCTGATGGACGATTGGCCATATTATAAACTTAGCTGACTGGTCAGCTGATGTAAAAATCTGTTAAAGAATAGAAACAAATTCGTTAAAGAACAAACATTAAATCCAAGCAGTACCTGTGGAACAGATTAAGCTCTAGTGGTCTTTAGAAGAGTTCAATTTCAAAGGTATTTGGTCAAGTAGGTTTAGAAGAAAATTTTTCAAGATTTTGCAAAATATTAAGGAATTATCCAAAAATCACTTGATGATGACCTTTTTTTTAACTCACATCGTAGATACCCGATGAAATGTACCTCTTTACCAAATACAAATTGAATCTTGTCAATAGTTTTAGAGAAGTCAAAAGATGGAGAATGGACGACCATCTTATTAGCTCCACTGTCTGACAATGCTGCCGAACACAAATCCCATAGCCTAAGCGAAGTATAGTGTAGATTTACATAGGTTTTCATGACTTCATTGAAATGGACCCGCACGGCAACAGACTCACACATTGTGTAATATCATGTATCTGTTTATACAGTTGGAACGGAAATGTTTCTCGTATTTATTCTAATATGTGGTAGGGTGGTGTGCAAATATAAGATTACAGGAAAAGTGATATCTATGTGTTAATGATTAAATAACTTTGCTTTTAAGTTGCAAGCAAAGCAGATTGCATTGGACAATAATAGAAAACGTTGTTTACATATCAATATTTCAACAATGTTTTTACATTTGATAGTTTTGGTATGCACACCTTACTAAATCTGTCTGTCTGTATATATGTGCGTTATTGTGTAGGTGTATGTACATATATGCCTATGTATACGTGTACATGCATTCAATATGTATATGGTATGTATGTAATTTTTAAACACAAAAGTACCTTATATTTGTGGTCTGCATATGTTATCCTCACCACTTGTCACGTCATCAATATTGCAGAAACTCACTGAATATGTGTCAAATTTCAGTTGGAAAGCAATAGTGAGAACTTGAATGGTTATGACCCCCCCCCCCCAAGAAAAACAATACCCATATTCATAAATTTCGACCAGACAAAGACAATAACGTTATAAGCGGCAAAAGGTACAGCTTTAAGAATTACTTAAACATACACAATCAGATTTCATGACCAATATGAAAAAAAGACAAAAAAAATCGCTGATGACTCACATAAATGTAAATGGCCACTTGTGTTTTAAACTGATACTCTTTACCCTTGAAATACTTTTCATTGCCTACAAAATTAAAGAAAGGCTCTCATACATCATCATGTTTGATGTATCAGTTCTACCATAAACCAAACTGAACATATGGGAGAATGCAAGATTGATGTTTCAAACCATTTGTCTAATTTGTGACATAGAAATCTTGTAATTTGTTTTCGCAACAGGAAGTACAGGCTATATGGAACTTGAAAGGAATTCTCATGGGAAAATGTCAGAAGTCTCATCAAAGACTGGTCTATGCGAGTGCTTACATAATAATTTCAGGAAATACAATGGGTCAATTGATACCTAGTTCACATGCCTAGTGAGAATATGACAGACTTGAGTAGTTGTGACACTTCATTAAGCGGTGTGCTGCAGCTTGTTTATGTTGCACTTTTCTCCAGAGTTGCTCCAACAAAGCGGTTCTCTGTTCAGTGGTTGCTACCATGGATATCATGTAAGCATCAATACTGCAACTTTCCTATTGACTAGGATCTTTGCATAGTTTCATTTAATGTTGAACACCTTTCTTTTAGAATGAAATTTTTTCTTTCTTAAAAAAAAAACAAGAAAAAAACCCTCAATACTACAACAAATAGCCAGTTATTAGGGTGAATATGTTAATAAACTAAAATTTAAAGTTTCTGAGAGCCTTCCTTTACGAGTCTTTTCTCGAAAGGATATAAGAATGGCCACTTAAAACCCAACATTTGTCACTTGTGCCAGAGATAAAAAGAGGTATGGTGAGCCTTCCACTTTTTGGTGTTCCCGACTTGTTAGTCAGGGGACCTGACAGCAAAAGAAAAAGGTAAGCGTACATTTTTTTTGTAAAATTTAGAATAAAATACATCACATGCAATAAATTATCTAAAGTGCCTTTTTAATTCACAGTATGCGACGTGCGTTGTTCGCCATCAAACTAAGTATCAATTAGCTAATTCCACGTTAACATCCTTCTTACATACACGAGCAAAATTCCTTGAACACTGTCTGTTGTTTATAAAAAGCAAGAAAAAAAGGTTACTACATATGTTGCCTGCCGTTTAAAGGATAGTTGCACATTTAGGCACATAACGAAAATTCAAAATACAAACATTTCCTGAATTTATATATATGTACACTTTGTATAAATGTATGTAATATATAAGTAGAATTCACTGGTCAATTTCAATCTGCCTTCATAACGCACAGCTAATGCTAATACAGTGGGATTAAATGGTGTGATGATATGAGATATGCAATAGACAATGTTGAAATGGGATACATATGCATGCCACACTACATTTGTATTTTGTGTAATCCAATCAAAGGTGCTTGCTTTTGGCATGCATAAGGTTGGATTCTGAAATATGATCTAATCTCTCTGTCTCTGTCTGTCTGTCTCTCTCTTTCCCTCTCTCTCTCTCTCTCAATGGATGGGGTCTATTAAGATTGAACATGAAAGTGAAGGGATAGTAGTACTCAATAATGCAGGCCACAAGAGAGTTTTGGTATGAACCTTGCCTGTTGCTTAATGTATTTTTTCTCATTTGTTGCGCAGTCCTTAATACACATTAGTTGCTAATGATGTTAATAACACTTTGTGCTGAATTTATACTAGCCTTTAGTATGTCCTTGTGTTGCTTAACGTGGAAGCTAGGTGGTTTGGCAAACACCAAACCAGGTTTCGTCATTTTCAGGAAGTTAGGTATTTGTACTCCCTAGTTATCCAAACTTGAATTCAAGAAATGCAGTTTTATTTGAGAAAACTGAACTAATAAATCAGTCAGTGGCAGTAACCAGTATAAAGTGACAAAAAGTAATAAGAAAACTTCAAGGAGCATGACTGATCAGTCACATGTGACAATTGGCAACTAACAACATTGCACCATAACAAACGTTTCTCCTTTTCAATAAAACGGTTCCCATTTTCCTGTTATTGGCGTTTTTATACCTATATTAAAGAATAATTACACAAATGAAACAAAGAGAATGATTGCCCAGATGACAGGCTGCGCAACATGTTCCTTGAGTTCTTGAATGAAATTAATATACTCACCCACCCCACAGCAAGAAGTTATTTGGTCATCAGTCATCCCGCAAGAACACTGGCTATCCTGCTGCTATTAAATTAATTTCTGTAATTGTCTGAGTCACTTTGAACATCGGGGCTGGAGCCAGGTTGTTGTGTTACTCATATACATATGGCTTTTATATGGTGAAACCACACAGAAAAAAAGCAACAGTGTAGCTAAGGTTGATAAACATGGGTTCCTTGTCTATATCATATGAGCAAACAAATTACATGAAAACTTCACACAGGGAGCACTCATAATGTATTATAATTCCAATATTTGTCAGTAATACCTACCCATCTGCTACATATGCTGTGACCCCTCTTAAATCATATGCACTCCAAAATACTGTCTGCTTGGAAATCATTACTTCATGTAGTTTCCTCTAGACTGGAGGCGCATGGTGCCCTGCACCAGTTGACCCCAGCGCCATAGTTTGATCTCTGCCATTAACCATACACAGAAGTTTCTAACGACCTGCTAACCTGGCAATGATCTGAATCAGGGTTGGCTGAGTGGGCTTTTGTGTTGTAGGTCCATATGTACTTTATGTTCGGAACGAGCAGGACTCGAACCTGCAACCTTTGGCACCAGTCGCCTAGCTGAAATGAGAGACGCACATATCCACTCGACCAAATCCCCATTCCTAAAAAGAATAGTTCAATGGAAGTAGTTATGTGCAATGCCATATCCACACGGTAATGCAGTATATTTACTGAGTCGGCATTTATTTCCAGAATCGGGAACTTAAATCCAACAGCATTAAGGAAATGCCGAAAATATATATTTTAAGTTCGGAACGAGCGGGACTCGAGCCTGCAACCTTTGGCACCAGTCGCCTAGCTGAAATGAGAAATTCACATATCCAATCGACCAAATCCCCATTACTAAAAGAATGGTTCAATGGAGATAGTAATATGCGAGTGCCATACTAAAAAGATTATTATAAAAATCCCAGAATTATTACAGATCCATCCAAGTTGGCAGATGTACTAATGTGGCACAGGTGAAAGACCATATGGTCTCCAGGACAGGAAAATTACAGCCCAATTAAACTCTAGTCAAGCGGACAGATCCCCTAAAGGGATATTAAGCATGACATTGACAGAATTGATCAGCCAGAACAGAGAGGACAGCTGCATCTGCATATTGGATTCCTGGCAGTTGTCCTAGATCACTGATTACACACCCTTAGGGTCAAAAAGCACATGCTAGTTCAGTCTGCGAATCATATAGGCATAACCACACCCGGTGGTCAGTGCTGACTGCAAAAGGTAAATGGACTGCTGGATCAACATGGCATTGACCTCTATTCGCACCAAATTGTCCAGGATATGGTGCATTGAAAGAGCCCTGGACTGCCTTACTGTGGTGATGATGTTGAGAGACCTCAGAAAGAACATGGTCCAAGTCCAAACAATCGGATTACCCGCAAAAAAAACTCACTTTTGGCTATGCCTGCTAGATCAAACATGATGAACTGGGGTAGAACCTGGACTGCTTCTTTCTACCCTTTTTGCCTGTAATGGCGCCCATGCTCATTCCATCCAAACTCTCCTGGGAATGTTGTTATGCAACAGACTGTACTGATGAAGCCAGAGGTGGTGATAGGTGGTGGGAAAAAACCAGTGCAGGTTTAGATTTGGCCGTTCTTAGTGCTTGCTTCCATCAAAAAAATGAATAAATAAAAAATATGGCTTTGATATTACCAGCAATATAGCTGAGGTGTCTTGTGTCACTGGTACCAGTAAGAAGTGTCTGATGCACCACGCTGCACAATGGTTTTGTGAACCATGTGCATGTTACAAAATGCTAAAGAAAGCTGAAACGGTTTCCATGTCAGGTGAGTGTGTTCAGAACGATACACCCAAATACTACAGAAAAATATCACCCATATCCATAAATTCAACTAAACTATAACAGCAAAGAGATTCAAGAGGTACCAAAGCATCAACATTCATCTTCCAATACCAATATGAAGAAACAAATTTCACTCCTGACTTGAGACAAGCAGTCACCCAAAAAAGGCAACTGGTGCTTGTGAACCGTTCTCCTCAACCTTTTAAATATTGTTTATCAGACTTTAGTGTTTCCAAAGTGTATAGGCTTAACCACTCAAAACCCAAATATTATTTCTTCTGCCAAAAACTATGAGTCAGTGAACACAGCCCAAATATACTAATAAGAGGCCTGGTAAGCCTATCACTTTTTAGTTCTATTAACTTGTCAGTCAGCTGCTATTCTGCAAGAGAAGAAAGTAGGCCTACATCTTTTTGTGACATATATGAATCTGGAACATTATCAACACATCTACCTCAATGATAAGTATGAGTCTAAAACCTAAATTTTATTACTTCTGCCAAAAACTGTGAGTCAGTGAACACAGCCCACAGCATAATATAGGCAATGAAATATGAATCAAATAGGACACAAAAATATGACCCATATTCATATATTCCAAACCCAACGGTGACAGCAAAGAGATTCCAGAGTTACCAAAGCATGTAATCTTTGGTAACATCGACTTGACATTTTCATGATGTCGCATTGTGAAGTCCAGTGTCACCAGATTACAGGACCAAACGTATTGTTTGGATTGGACACAGTGCATTCACAGAATAAGTACACGGATATAAGTCGGAGAGCACAACCTAGAGCACAACATGGCCATGGCCTGGTTCAGGAGTAAGTCAAATTGTTTTTACCTGAACCTTTACTATACAAATTTAGTATATATGGTTTGTTTGACAGGTATTCTTTTATAATGCAAATCTGCATTTATAAGCAAACCTTCACTATTTAGCTAATACATCATTTGCCACGTTCATATCTATTCATTATTTTGTTGGTTGTCTTTGCTGGATATTTAGCTTAGACAAGGAGTCGCTACCTAGAGAGACATGTACGGGTAACAGGCTCCGAAACATGTTCTGAGTAGTTACCCGCTGAAGACCCTTTAACTTATTTTGGCTAATACAGCCTATGTCGAAATTTTAGAGAGGAACGTGTGCAATATGGACAATAGTACTTCCATATGTATAAAGTTTAGACAGAAACTGGTTAGCTTATGGAGAGTAAAAAGTTCGGACTGCGGAATAGGGAAAAGACTACTAAGAAGTGGCTCTGGGCAAAAATACACAAATACAATATATAAACCTCTTACAACATGCACAGACACACATAGAAAACCATTGCCTAAAATACAAGCAGACACATACATAGACATATTGAAAACATTCAAAAACTAGCAGTATTGCACTACTCAATTGAAATTCCCCGAAAGTACTTGCATTGGCACCTCATGTCAGACAGAGAAAGAGAGGGTTGGGTGGGTGGATGGGTGGGGGAGTTGACTTTGACATTGTTTCATGCATATAGTGTAAAGATGTAAATAAAGGATTTAATAATACACTGGCATAAATAACAGAATGCTGGTCGAAATACCTGTGAATCAAAGGTATTTGGAATCTCAATGCGTTGATGAAATAAAATTGAAATTGGCGATTTTTATTTGTTCCTTTTTTCCTTTTCTGTGGACACAACACGGGTTGCCTGGTAAACCAACAAGACAAATATTGCTGTATGTGTTTTTAATCATGAAGCACGGTCTATTGCACAGGCAAAATTGTGCAACTCCATCAGTAAATACAGAGTTGCTGTTAGTCAGGAGGGCTAATCCACATCCAAGCTATCAGTAATGCGTAGTGTAATATGTATTGTAATACATTGAGCATTTTGCATTATTTTTGTTGCAATACGGCATGACTGTGACTGGTGATATTTTGATAATTTCAAAAGTGTTGACAGAGCCACATTACTGCAAATGTTTACTTTGAAGTGTTTCTATACCACCCATCTATCCTTATCTGTACTTGTCTTAATGATACATGATAATAATGACCTTATTTTAACGATGGGATCTGTTTCTGTCTCTGTTTAGCATATGCATATTTGTTGTATTTAGTTGTAATAGTACAGAAAAACATGATCCATATTCATAAATTCCAAACCCAACGATGACAGCAAAGAGATTTCAGACTTGTCAAAGCATCAACATTTCTCTTCCAATACCAATGTGAAGAAACAAATTTCACTCCTGACTTGAGACAGGCAGTCACCCATAAAAGGCAACTGGTGGTTTTAAACCGGTCCTCTCAACCTTAGAAATATTCATTATAAACTGCAGACACTAGTTCTTTTCCAAAATCTAAAGGCCTAACCACACAAAACACAAATTTCATTACTTCTGCCAAAAATAAAAAGAGATTAGTTACGCCTATCACTTTTTAGTTTTTCCGACTTGTCAGTCAGCTAAGTTTACAGCAAAAAAGAAATGTAGGCCTACATCGTTTTTGTGATATTTATGAATCTAGAACATTATAAACACACTCTACCTCCACTATAACTATGAGTCGGAGAACAAAGCCCACAGCACAACATAGCCAATGAAGTAATTTCCACATAGTACAGAAAAACATGATCCATATTCATTAATTCCAAACCCAACAATGACAGCAAAGAGATTTCAGACTTGTCAAAGCATCAACATTTCTCTTCCAATACCAATGTAAGTGTTTCTTTGTTTCTAAATGGTGGGTCTGGTGTAATAATAATAATAATAATGGTGATGATGATAACAACAACAATGATATTAGTAATAATGAAACTGATAATGCACTTGATCACTGTGGTCCTGTAGATATGAAGCCATTCAAAAAAATCAAAACGTTTGCAGTGTTGCATCTCAAAATCTGCACATCCACAGCTCCTGGCTGTATTGCTTCAGCAGTCTTTACAAGGATTACCATCTTCCCTCCCTTCCTCAGGACTGACACAGTAAGGGAAGCAGAATGAATGGTCCATAGTGATAACTTTTAGCGTCCCAGTGAACCCTTTTTCGTTGAAAATACCTGTGCTATCATAACCAAGTGGTATAGGAACACAGTGTACATACGTTTTTTTGTGATTAGGGTAATTGAGGCAATTCCAGTTAAATACAAAAACGCGTACCTGCGGAATGATATTCTGAAAGGAAATTGAATGTATTCCAAATGAAGAGAGTTTTAAATTTTCAGCACCAAATATACATTGAAATGTATTTTAAACCACTCCACTGTATATTCGTATGCCGCCAAAAGTTTAATATATCTTCATAAAACAATACATGTAAGGTCTATGATAATTATATTTTTATAGATTCACCACAGCAAAAGCAACACATATGTAGATAGGATTGTGAAAAAAATACATCCCAATGATTTACATCAGAGAAAACGACTCACCACAAGGTTTCATTCAAGCACTTTTTTGTCCATACATCATAAAAGGCGTGCTTATTTGAAGTGCCCTTGCCATTCCAGGTAAGATTTCTCATTTTAAAACCTTCTAAAAATTCCTACCATGCCTAAAGGTCTACAAATCAAGAGAAAATTAAGTCAATAACTTTCATTGGTGTATTTGCTACAGAAATTCAGAACAGCATAGTAGGAACACCGGCAAAGAATACAAAATCACCTCTACCATATTGCCATTATATTTTGTTGACGCCGTTTTGTTTCTATATTTACAAACATATTTTGATAATGCATTATTGCTTGATCATAGCTCGGGAGACTTTGGCCAATCGGCAAATAAAAGAAAATGAAAGATACCCCATCAGCAGAATTCGTATGATTCGTATGACTTAAAACTCGCCCACCACTGGACAATGTAGTAAATGAAGGACTATCATAGTACCATTTATTGCCTTATAAATGTTTGGGAATTATTATTGAGTATGCATGAAGTGTTACATCTTTATAATGTGAAACTGAACATAAACATGGTGTTGTGTTGGTGGAGTAACTGTTCCCATGGTGCTGAGGGCATATTAAACTGTCACTAAGCAGTACCAGGCACACCAACGTAGCTTTCGGGTCAGGATTCTGTGTAATAATAGAACTCGATGTCAAAGTTGAATCCTTTGAATTTCGACGTAGTAAGTTAGTAAGACTCACGGAACTATCATGGTATTAACGGCAAAGTATGCTAATATTCACTCCAATAAATGTAAATTGATCTGCATGCAGACATAAAACTTAAGTTCCATAATTAGTAAACTCAAAACTTAAACTTAAATGCTACATACTGGAACCAGTATGAAATGGCAACGAACAAAATAAGTGTTTCCAAATCGGACAAGTTTATTTTGAATGGAAATTGGTGCACAAGTGTATTGTCTGTTGCTAAATTTTTATGGTCACTTTTCTGTAAAGCCAAGCCATAAAGAAACCTATGTTTGAAATGCTAAAGAGTACATAGGAGCCATATCATGAAATATTACCTTTTTCACATATACCCCTTGGACCATTTCAAACTGTGTTTCAGCTGTTCCTCCACCCCCATCCCAAAAATTCATGGTATCCTGATTACTATTTGGTCATTTCCAAATCAGCAAGATTAAAATACATAACTCGTCTCAACCATAAAGTTTACGTCAGGCATATGTTGCTTTTTAAAAATTCTGATGTTAGTCTAACAAGTTGTCGTGGATTACAGCTTGACGTGACTTCGAAAGATATAAAAAGAAGGGGAAACAGATTTTTGAAGGTGGTTCATAGCCGATGACAGCTGCAAGCATATGGCAGGTATTTAATAAATGTAGACCAAAGCCTTAAAAGGAAAGCCAAAGCACAAAAAACCCCACAAACAAAAAACAAAAACAAGAACCCCCAAACCCCCACCCCCCCCAAAAAAAAACAAAAAACAAAGAACAATTAGCCTTCGCATAATCACTCTTCTGATGGACAATCTGAAATTGATCAATTCGACTTTTATTGGGAACGTAATTGACTGGTAATAAGACAAATGGGACCACCAGTGGAAACATTACACTGAACGGTTTGTACATGCAATCTTCCGTGACTCCCGACATACCATGTAAGAGCTATACATTATCACATATTCAGTGTCGAATGAGAGTCAAAGCCTGGACTCAACGGGTTTGAAGTTCCTTTGGGGACGAAACCACCCCAATCAACAAAAAGCCGTACGTTATTTGACCTACTATTGCATTCAAACTGTAAAGCATATTTTCAAAACCTTGGAAAGAACAAATATATTATGTCAACCAAATATTCCACATACCCGTGTAATTTTTATGTATACGAAATAGCTCTATTAATCAGGCTGGGAGAATGCAAACGTGTTTTTGGATTTTCAAAAACCCAAATGACACAATACAACAGACTCCAATTTGTTAAGGATCTTCTTTTTTATTTTGCCTTCTCCTAATCCTTCTCCTCCTCCTGGTCGCCCTTCTTCTTTGCATTTGCAATATCTCGTTCTCTCGAATAACACAGTACACATACGTTACCTAATGTTTTGCATTTACGAAAAATAATGATAATAATAATGATAATGATGATGATGATGCTAACAATAATATAAATAATAATAAATGATAACATGCATATGACCCAATGAATGAAGAGAGTAAAATACAGTTATACATACATAAGTAATTCCAGGTAAGAGATATCACATCAGCGGCAATAAACCTGAAGATTTATATGAACAATTCAGAAAAGGAAGCATCAGAAATAAAAGGAATATCACATGAAAGAATGGGTTAATACCCTGTACTCATCACCTTATGGCTTTATAAAATAATCACTAAAAAAGGACATTGCAGGCTATCAAACACTCTATCATCATTATATTTATTTTTAAAATATGCATATAGTTTATCAGGATAGAAAGCTTTCAAATTTTCAGACACAAGGCATTCCACAACAATAACAGTAAAGAAACATCCTCGAGATATCTGGAGGGAAAATGTGCAAAGAAATCATGGGCAGCACAGTCTACCTAACAGGTGCGCCAGGACAGATACAAGGTGTGTTTTTCAATTAAAACAAAAGACTTTCCATGTCATGGCACTGTGTACTTTTTATTTGTGTTTGGCAATATGAATTATGTATTATACTGGAAGCAATAACAACTGAAAATATGACATACGCTTTTGGTCTCATGTTGGAGATGATTGAATCTATGCAAGAGAAGCATGTGTTTTGAATAAACTAGTTGGCTCAGCAGCTAGCAACAATAACAACACCGGCAGGACCCTGACAGTCGTGTGCATGACCTATGATGCACTTAACGAAGTGGTAATGCAATCTACGAAATGAGATTGCAATGTCCAAATACCTAAGTCATGAATGAATAAATGTCAAGTTTACCCTCCGATTATAGCGTATTAGTTTTCATGGTACATCACCAAAAGCAAATTCTGTAAAGCGTTGATAGGATTTGGACAATATTAAGCACGTGCATCTCATATTTGATTCTTTTCAAGGACCATCAACACGTGAAATATTAAATTGTCGCTGAAATGAATGTTTTTCAATATCAATAGAACAGTGCAAGCAGCTACAATATCCTTTGACTGTGATCTTGACCTTGACATTCAATGTCAGTGGTGATTGTTTAACATGACATGATTAAATGCTTAGTCCAAGTGTCTACAGGAGTGGGATGGCTGACTTTAAAATACATCTGTACTTTACCTGGTTAGTGAGATATAGCTTGTACCATGCTTTCTTTTTACCATACGACCTGATTATGTATATCATTTGCTAGCAGCTGCAATACGTCTGTTCAAATTGAACCTTATTTTTATACATTTTTATATCTTTTTCTCTGCAAATGTTTCATGATGTGTGTTTGATCCTCAAATATGTGCAATGCCTTATCTAGTCATATAAATCTGTATATATATATTTTATAACTAAACTGTATGTCTAGTTTTCTTTATTGCTTCAGTTGCAATAGCCTTCAGCATATGCTCTGAGTGCCTGTATCTTAAGAAAAATTGCATCAAAATTAAATTCATGATCAAAAGAGCATTTTGCCCTGCACTGTTAAAGGAAAATAAAAAAATTGACTACCTAAGTTGACGTTTTACAACTTGAAGTTCTCACATATTCGCAGTTATCTCGTCACGAAGTGTAAATGGGACTCCTAGACAAGGGTGCCACTCGAGCCTTTGAATAATAACTTCAAAACTTTACTTTCACATGAGAAAAACACGTGTTTTAAAAACTCGGAAAATTCAGTTCTATGACATTAGATTAATAAAAAAAAACACACTGACACTGTGAACACGGAATTGCACTTCATATTCCTGGATAGTTCCCAAGCGTATTTTGTCAATCAAGTTTCAGGCTGAAAAGTTAAAACAGATACCATTTAATATTCCATGTACATTGATATGGTATGAATGTAAATATACTTTGAAACACACACGTTTTACCAGTTTCCATATGCTAACCAGTATCCAATATTTTAAATGCCTGCATGCACTGAGCAGCCATAAATCTATATATTTCAGAAACTGAAGTGGCACGTTTGCAAGTCTTTATTCAGGTGACGACGGTTTTTAGCTGTAGAGCAAAATACCTCTCAAGACCACATGTATTGCTGTGTGGAAAGTAATTGGCTCCCCTATAACAATCAAATACTTTGTGGCAATATACAAACCATCTATATTTTGTTTTTAAGGCTATCTTATGCCAATTGTTTCCATCAATTTCAATTCGATAACAGGTAAAGGTTGGTCCCACAACTATTGAAGAAGTAAATGATTCATTTAATATTATTTGTAACAAACTTTAAAAAATTATTGGGCCTAAACTTTTTGATACACATGCCCATTTACCCAGCATTTACTTGCTTTCGAAACTGCATCAAAATCCTGAAAAGTTCCAATAAACAGCAGGGAGCAGGTTTCCAATTTGCTCTATTAAAGAATTGTCATTTTAGTTGCCTAAAGGGTTTGCAAAAGTACACAAATTTTAATTTAAGTATAATGGTCAGATGGAAGCATATTCTGGTACTGACAGGTTTCGGACTTTATCTAATTCAAAGATCATGTTGGTGTAGTTGCATGGTACTGGTAATCATTTATCTTGTAAACAGATTTATTTTAGGGATTTCTCCACTGCATGCAAAACTATTTCTTATTCCAATTTGAAAGAACGTATCATTTCCCTCATTTATAAAATATACGAGAAAAATGACTTTCTAACAATGATCATATCTTCTGAAACTGCACATTTTAAAAGTGACATGAAGGTCAACCAGTCTGCATTTTTATATGATCAGTGAAGTGAATTGTTGAACTTTTTGATTCACAACATATCTGCCACGTTTGGCAATTCCTTCAGACAGTTGGTGTTTCAATGGGTAACAACTGTGCACCTCTTTAGGCTTAGTTACTTTTGTTTTGCTACAGGTTTCTTCCAAAGCTGTCAAAAGACAAGAAGTATCATGAAAAATATTTTGAGTTGACATTTAGATATATTGATGACTTATTTAGCATCAGAAATAAACACTTTTGATATTATATTTCACACATAAAAGCTGGTGGTTTGAAATTAAAAGTAGCTGCAGAAAATGGCATGGCATATTCATTGCTAGATATAATGATGATTAACGATAATAACGGATTAAAGTTCAAATTATTTGATTAACCTGATAATTTGGGGTTTAACATAGTTGATAGCCCTCATATGGATGATAATAGTCCTTGTGGGCCAGCTTATGGTGTCTATGTGTGAAGGTTTATTGTCTTTGCCGGCGTATGCACTGATTTTGACAACTGTGACCCCCCCCCCCCCCATTTACTGCTCTCGAAAAAACCTGTGAAACAGGAGCGTTCAAAAATGAAATTAAAATGATCATTTCTAACGAAAATTCAGTATAAAGATATCAAGGGGATATGACATGTAAATGATGCAGTAAGTAAGCAAACTTCACAATTGTGAACAACATGTTATACAATGCATTAATGCTGGGGTATGCGCTGATTTTTACACCTTTGACCCCCCCCCCCGCCTCATTTATGAAATTAAAATAAGCATTTCTAAACTGTCTGGGTAAAAACGAAAATTTTGTATAAAGATATCAAAAGGATTTGAGATGTAAATGATGGAGTAAATATGTAAACCTCACAATTGTAAACAACATGTTATACAATGCATCTATGTGGCAAGCTGTTTCTTGAAGGTAAAGAGTTGCCAGGACCACATTTATTGAAACTACTATTAACCTTTGTTGTTACATGTCTAAAGTCAGAAGAGAGACATTTTACTTCATACTGCATTTCATATTCGTTTATATGTGTATATATTATACAGTTGTTGATATGTCTAACCATAAACTTATAACATTTGAAATGGTTTGTTAAACTATAAGATTGTGATCATGGATAGATCTTGTTTGTTTGGATTTCCAGTGCGGCTTCTCTAACATTCTTAAATATTCCCCCCTGTAGTTTTCATGGCAGTCACTATTCTACTTAAATATTCAAAGAATTACGTATTGCTCAGTGGATATTCAACTGTTGCTATTATGTTTGATGATGTTGATGCTTAGGGACTTTGAACAGGGACACTACTCGACTTGGAATTCTATTTCAATAGTTTGGGTTTAGAAGTTTTAGTAATCTGTACCTTTTGCAGCTGAGACATGTTTCCCCATTGGGTATTGTGAATTTTGTCGTAAAGAGTTCTTTAAATTTGTAAGCTCATGGCCGCAACTTTGAATTAAGTTTCTTTTAAATATGTAAATACTGCTTTAGTTTGTTGCAAATTTTGAAATGTTTTCACTTACTTGGTCAAGATAGTCTACTTCCTTGCAACTACAGTGATAATCTTCAAGCTTCTAGACTGTTGTTTTTGTGGCACTTTATTATTATATTTTTTGGGGGGGGGGGGGCAGATTAGGATGTATTTGTTTTGTTTTTGTTTTATCATCGTTGTTAATCCATCTAATTACTTCTGAGTTCCTCAATATTTCCTGGCTGTATGGAAGGCTATTCTACAGGTCATTTAGTCATTGGTTCATGGCTGCGACAAACAAATCAACACAAGTCTTGACGTTTTCTTTTTGTGCCTTCATAAGTAGGTTGTAAAAATGCGCTTGTTTGTCTAATACAAATGACATGCAAAAGCAAGCATTCTACACTGGGTTTTGAATTGTCCACTGGCTGATGCAAATACTTTCGCAACCTCGATAACCACAATGGTTAGATGTGATACCATTGGTTCTATTGATCGTTTCTACTGAATCATATATCATGTAAATCTTGCTGGTTAATATTGACATTAATAAGGGCAATTAAAAACAAAGCAAGCGACTGTTTACAACCAGCCCCCCCTTCCCCATCCTACAATACAGTTGACGAGATTAAGTGTGCCTGTGGACAATGTACTTAGATAAGACTCCTACATAAAACAAAAATAAGGTTGGCGTTGGAAAAGTTCAAAATTATTGCTGAGAACTTCGGGATATTGAGCAAAACAACAGCCCACAGAAAATACGATCAGAAAATCAATAATCAGAATACAAACTCAATGTATGGGGGATCCAGTTTCACAAGGGATCAGGTATGTGACTTTATTATTCAGGTCACAATTATTCAAACTGCATGAGAATGACCCAACCTGGCTAAACCTGTTTTGTTTGTTAGGATGCTTGTATGTTCAGACTTTTACAATGCCAGACTAATCAATGAACCACAGGAGAATGAAAACGTGTCCTTCCATATAGAGGCAGGGTATTATTAACCTGGGCATAAGTTAGCTTTTTAGATCACTTTCACAACCATATGGCATGCAGATTACATTCCTGTTCTAAAGCAAATTTTGGTCAATTTGTATGCCAACGATCCCATTAAATGATATGCTATGTCCGATGATATGAACATCGGCTGCAGAGGAAAGAAAATGAAAAAAGATCAGCTTCTGTTGATTCCTCCAGATAACTAGGAATGTAGAGACCTTACTGGTTTACTCACCAACAGCCCAGTCCACTTTCAGCACTAACTATACCTGACAGGGTCAAAAATGTAATTAAGACTATTTCTTTCAGTACCAATACATCCACTCGGATCGTTGGTAATAATCGTATTGTATGTGATTCAAACAAACCACCTTACTGTCACACTGACTGTGGGCATAGACTATTTGAAGGCATGAAATAAATGCTACGATGCATTGTTTTGCACAAAAAAGGTATCAGAATGAATGTTGTTATGAAGAGTCACACTACATGGGTTTATGGTGCTGCCATTATTGTAGAATGATCCCCTATACCTTCAAAAAATAAGAAATCAGTAATGTCTACTTCAGAAGCAATTGCCTGATTAAAAAGCAGAATGGACAAAGCTGTGGAAAAGAAAACCTGCAACTTCATCAGCAGTGACCCCAGTGTAATGATTCATCCATTGATAGTGTAGGGTCTGAGTCCATTGACAGCTCTGTCCTATCATTTCCTTGTGACTTACAATGTGGTTCCGACCATGATGAAACATGTGAAATGGATGATCAACAGCACTCTAGACCTATAATGACCATCAATCAGTCTTTGAGTTCATGTTATTATGCTGAAACTAAACCTGCTCAAAACACCAAAGGTACCGATATAAATAGTAATGGTTGCCCTAAACAGGTTCTTACCTGATCTCATTTAGTCAAAAGCAACTATGTTATGCTTGTCGAGGAAAGTTTTTGTGTTGTCACGTTGGTATATTCAGGACATCAACAAAACTAAGTAACTGATAACAGGATGGCATAAGATCAGACAAGCACAATTCCTACCCATAATAGAACCAATAATAAACAATCCCTGTTGGTTGTTGTTGGTGCCATAGCCTAAAGAACATCCTGACACATAACAAACGATGATACACCACTAAATGACGCTGCACTGTTGGAGAATGGTTGAACCCTATAGTAAGCAATTAAAGCAGTTCAAAGGACAACACTATCGGATGACAGCATCTTGCTTATCCACACAGGTATTATAATGTCGCCAAGCAAACTGTTGCTGAAATTAATATGGAATTTTAGCTGTTTGAATCTGTACTTAAGTCCAACAAAATTGCAAAGTCTAGTTTTTTTACAAGACTAGAGCAGCTTTGAACAATAGAGCGAGACTGGTAAATTCTGCACTCAAAATGATTAGTGCTCAACAGGTTGTCTTGTTTTACCGAACCAGTACATAATCTGAAAAAGTAGTTCTATTTTGCAGCCACAACAGGTACTATGAACTTGCTAAGCTACGCTATGATGATCAAATTTGTAATCAACATTTTGAGCTTTTAATTTTAATTAACATTAGTCAAGAACTGCTAAGTATAAGTGTTCTGACAGTCCCTCTCCAAAATAAAAGTGATTGGTCATCTGTAACTGAGCAACTCTGACGTCAATCCCCAGTCCATCCCTGACACCTGTATGCCACAGATATTCTGTTATGATGAACCACAAATCCGCTATCCGATTGGAACGATAGTTAAAGTTGATACACCAAAATGCATGACTGATTTGGTTTCTAATAAGACTGGAGGCACTATGCAGGTGAGGCCGGCTGAACACGTTTGATAGTCCTGGTATTGCGGACAACAGTGATCACAACAAGACAATTGAGGCCTCGTTCACAGTAAATGACGGTAGAAAAGCCTTGCCACATACTCTACCCACAGGATCTAACTGGATCACCCACTAGTTGAAAAAAAAGCATAAGAATCATAAGATCATCCACCTCATAGTCTGAAGTCCTCTTCCCATGATACAAAAAATATGATTTTTCTTAAAATGGTGATTTAAGATATATTTACTGAATCCGAAACCTGGCTGGATAACACTGTAGACTCATACGATTTATATATTGATGGTTATCATATATTAAAAGCTGATAAAAACCACCACACAGATGGTGTTGCACTTTCAAACAAGAACAGCATAACTTATAAAGTAAGGGATGATTTGAAGCATCTTGGTGTTGAAATGTAGGAGTCAAAGTCAGGCCATCTACCCAACCACCAGTCTTAATTGTTGCTTGCACCGACCTCCTTCTGCCGAACAAACTAATTGTTACCCTAAAGACGATGAAACAGAAAGACCTGATGTCAATTGCAACGGGTATCACTTATTTGTGATAGTTTTAAATGTTTGATTCTCTCGAAAAAACGGGAAAACTTTCTTCCACAAAATTTACTATCGGATGGCTTCACTGACTTTCATGAATGTTAAAGTAAATCATACCTCAAAATTTGATAAAAATGTGCCATCACTTAGTATCAAGGTACCCGCTATTTCTAGTTCCATCCAATTTTCCAGAATTACATGCGACTATGTAAGAACCCAGTTACACTTCGTTGTCAGTTTAGCTATCTTGACATACTGAAAATGGAGCGTTTCTACCATACCTCCCATCTGAAATCATTAGCCTTACACTGAACCCTATATTGAAATTGTATGTCCTGAGCCATACAGTTGGCGCTCACAAGAAAATTTGCTGAGTCTTACCATTTTTTAAAGGCGGCTGCGTAATTATTATTTGCCTATATCCCAGCTACCCATTGTAGCAAAATCTTGAACAAATATGTACAAGTGCATTTTTTGAATACCTTTTATATAACCGATTAATTGCATCTGACCAATCAGCCTTTCAAAAATGCCATTCAACCAAATGGCTCTACATTTGATGGTATGTGACCGGCTGTGTGAATTACCCAGGGTAAGCCCATAATGGCTGCATACTTAGGACTTAAATGCGTGGTTTGATGCAATCGGCCATTCAATACTCCTATACATATGAATTCAAACATAATGGCATATCTGGTCCTGAGTATGCCTTGTTTTTGGTCTTAGCCTGTAAACCAGTCTTAGATGGTATGATGGACTTACACATTTGTTCACCTGTATTATTACCTATATTCCCACCTCACATAAGCATAGGAGATGCCATTTGTTTCCCAAAGATGCCAACTTCTACAGTGCTAATGCTTCCTTAGTTTGCATTAAATAAACATTCAAACTGATCCCTGTAATAGCTTAGTTCCGAGATAGGGACAATTTTTGCCACCGATGGCTCTGACTACTATGTTCCCGCGAAGTCACGGACGTTTTTCCAAGTCTCGGGAGACACTTTCAGGTCTCGCCATTTTTCCCCATTGGGTTAACACGGGAAAAATGGTGTCATTTTTTTAACGCCGGTTATTTCAATAATTTACTAGTGTAACTCCAAGAAAGCATGCCAGTGTACAACTGTAAGATACCAGGATGTACCATAGATAGCAGAAAACGGGGTCACTATGAAACACATTGACACAAAACCTGAGACAAAACCTATACAAATTGGGCCTGCATTGTGGCACAACTAACCATGCATTAAGTCACCCTTGATTGACTTGGTGAGTTCTGAGGGATTAGCCTAGGGCGCACTTCTGCCAGTGCTTTGAAGATCCTCGCGCTTGGTTGACCACTAACCAGATTAGCGCTTGACGGGTGCAATCAGATATTAACAGTAAAGCACCTGACCTAAATTCGCAATTAACTGTCTGCAAACTTTGTTACCTGATCACTGGCACACTGTAGGCCTTCAAGCATTTTCAGATCAGCTGTTATTATTTGTTTAAGATTGGCGACATTAAACAATCAATAAATATCGAATAATTATTATTTAAGCCAGTATGGATGACCCCTTCTTCCGTGACTATTCCCCAGATCTGGTTCAGTGTCTCGCCTTGCGAGGTTGCTCTTGTACAAAGTGTCTTCACATACAAAAGTTTGCATGGAGCAAAGTTCGACAGCACGTGTACTTTAACCCCATGGATGTGCCCCTGTTCCGCAAGTTAGTTGCCCCTGTTCCGCAAGTTGGTAGCCCCTGGATTCGCGGCACATCTGAACATCCTTGGGTGTCCAGTCACATTTGTTTATTAGGTAGGCAATCTTTAGAAAATTCTTACGGTCAACCACTTTCACCTTTGAGAATTTGTCGTATAGTTCAATTTCCGTCTGTTCAATCACGTTAATCGCCGCTCCTCCGTCGTCCGTATTTCCCGCCATGTTCACTGAAACTGAACGATCACTGTTGCATGTCGATTCTCTATGGGTTTCGCTGTCACGCTGTGTTGGCCACGGCCTACTATTACCCCGGGAAAGCTTGACCACGGAATTGCGTTACCAGGCACTTCGGGCATGCGGGGAGGGAAAAAATCTACCATGCGAAGCCTGGTGTTAAAAAAAAATCCCTAACTCGGAACGCCAGTATTGGGGTGAGTCGCTGTCATGAACAAATTGCCCTATTAAATATGCCCAAGTTTAGTGCAATGTCCATTTGTTATCCATAATCTTGTAATTATTTATGTATATGTATTATTATCTTGTGTCAAGCAAAAGTTAAAATGAAATGTTAGCTGCTGAAGATTCCATTATGACTCCTGGAGTCATGTGTCAAGCAAAAGTTAAAATGAAATGTTAGCTGCTGAAGATTCAATTATGACTCGTGGAGTCATAGCTGACTCTTAATCCACCTGATGATCTGATAAAGACAACATGGCATCAAAAGTCAGCCTTGAATAATGATTAGACCATTACATGTCAGTATCATGGTCGAAAATCAGTCCACGTCCAAAACCGTACACATCTTGAAGAGTCTTTCAACATGAACATCAGCAGACAACAGCAAGACTTGAATAGCCGTGAAGCAATACCTTATTCATTGGCAATCTTAACAGAATAAGATGGCATATTGATCACGTAAAAAATAATGACTGTCAAGAAAAAGGAGGTGTATAACATGTCTGAACAATGTGCAAGAAGCTCTACCGAAAATTCGAGAAAACAAGAACCATCCAAGATCAAAAGCATTCAGTCAACAAACAAACCAGGTCCAAATTCAGATGTTCAAAGTAGACATAACAACAGCTTTATGATATTTGCGTATATGAGTCGACCAATACGATATGCAGCATGAAGGAAACATCCTTCTCCCGACTTAAAAAAAAAAGTATAGACACATTTGTTTCACATGGATTGTGAAAGAAGTCAAGCTGACTTATCGAGTCACTCTCCATGGCACAGATGTTAGCGTATACTTCCTACCTTGCCTGGTGGAGGAAACCGAAGAACTCGGAGAAAACCACCGTGCACGGTCAAAGTGGTAGGAACTTTTTCCACATGCTGCCCAGGACGAGAATCGAACCCGGGTCGCAGAGGTGAAAGGCGAGCGTCTTACCGCTCAGCCAACCGTGCACCCTTAAGAAAGGTACCAACAAAAATTAGTAGTGGTTCAAATAGAATTGATGCTACCAACTCTCAAATTAAAATATATATATATATATATATATATATATATACATCACATTTATTATATCATTAATGCAACATCCCAAATCCTCCGGTTATCTATATACTATATATCATGAAACCCAGAAACTTTTAAAACGATCATTTCAATTTCCTTTAAGAATATCCCTGTTTCACTCGTTTTGAGGAAAAAAAGGTGTGAATAACGAGTCAAGTTTTGTCAGAAGCAGTGCATACTCTAGCTGACGCAATTAACCTTGATGCATAGACATGATAAGCTGGCCCCTGTGAGATATTATTATCATATGGGGGAAATGTTAAATTCTAAATAATCATGTTTGTCAATAATTTAATTTCCAATTTACTATTAATGTTGAACATCGTCATGTCTAAAAATGCTCCATTCCATGTCTTATTCTATGGTTTCTGTTAATGGCAGATCATCACGGTATATTATTTTGTGAAAAAATTCCCGAAAATGTTTAGTATTGATGCTTTAAAGGTTATCAATATATCTATATGTGCACCTCCCAAAATTGTCATGAAAGGTTATCTTTCTTTTGACAGCTCTACAAGAAACTGATACTCATAGTAAAACAAATATAATTCAAACAAAAGAGGTGCATAAATGGTACCCATTGAAATACCAATTGTCTGTCTGATGATTTAATCGCCATAATTGACTTCAATGTAAACAATTCAACGAACTGATTCAGCCATTCAAATGCAGATCGGCCGCCCTTCAGAGCATTACCAGAATTTGCAACTTTATAAGATATGATCATTCATTGAAAGTTATTTTTCTTACATATTTTATTTTAGATTCAATTCTTTCACAACTTTTGTGTGGCTAAATATATTGGAGGCATTAATTTCCGAATATTTGTATTAGACTTTAGGAGTAGCTCTATCAAGGTAAACTGGTATGCATGTTTACACATTCTTTTGATGTAATATATTGGACAGATTTATGTACAGCTCTATCACAGTAAATTTAGTTAATGAAATCATACTTTATTGTCTTCCTTTCAATAGCTAAAGGTGTATAAAGTGTGTAAAAAGCTATGTCATTGAAAATATATTGTGTCAAATTCTTTTCGCAAAAACACTTTTTTAATTTCCAGTTTTGTTTGGTTTAAAACATATAGTGGTATAAAGTACAGATCTAACCACACGGAAACCATTTGGATTATAGATTTTCTAGAAAATAAATGGTGTTACATAAGAGAAGTGAGACGTATAAAGATGGGTATGGTGTCCATGTGTACGCCCTTGTCTTGCCTGAAAATTAATCAATTGTGATGGGCAACAAATCTTCGAATCGTTTTTTTTTTTAATTAGGACACTGATACAAATAAGGTGTACTGTGCCTTGACAATTGTGGCACTGTTTGGGAAAATTGTTGTAAAATGTAACAAAATATACATTACAGACGGAGCAAATTCGATATGCAAGGATAGTGCCGGGTAGTTTTTTTTTTTGCCCAGTCAGCCCAGTGTTGTTACTGCTGGCTGGCTGGTAGGCTGGCAGTCACTTGATAAGCCTAGATATTTTCATTTGGCAAATCTAACATGCAAATGTCTTCATGGCTCATCTCCCAAGTACTTGGCAGACAAATTTCAATCCACTTGTGACACTCATAGCTTCTACACAAGAAATTCTTACAATAAGAATCTTTATGTACCATGACTTATAGCAGTGCAAAGTTTTGGAACGAAACGGAACCTGAATTAAGGACGGCAGTCGCTTTGGATCAATTTAAAATGCAGGAAAATCATGTCCGGCACTTAATTGTATTGACAACTTCAGGAATTGCTCCTCAGAAATTTTGCTCGAATTATTAATTACTTGGCATACCTAGTGGTGTTATTAAATCTCAGGATATCATCTTAATGTATTGCATATAATTTACTATATTCCATAGGAGTCTTTAATGTGTGTTCCAGATTCACAAGTATCACAAAAATGATGTGGGCCTACCTTCTACTTTCTTCCTTTGCTGTAAACTCACATGACTAACAAGTCAAGAGAACTAAAAAAGTGATAGGCCTAACAGGTGTCTTTTTATTATTTTGGCAGAAGTTATAAAATTTGGATTTTGAGTGGCTCGGCCTATACGTTTTGAAAACATTATACGTTTTGGGAACACTATATCTGTAGTTAATGAAGAATATTTCAAAGGTTGAGAGAACCGGTTTAAAACCACCAGTTGTCTTTTGTGGGTGACTGCCTGTCTCAAGTCAGGAGTGAAATTTGTTTCTTCACATTGGTATTGGAAGATAAATGTGGTTGCTTTGGTAACTCAGTAATCTCTTTGCTGTCATTGTTTGGTTTGGAATTTATGAATATGGATCCTGTTTTTCTATACTATTTGCTGCTCTATGTAACTGGACTGAAGGGCCATAGCTCTGTTGATTGGGCCACCAAGTATTAATATATCCCAATAAACAAATTAAAAAATAAATTCTCCAGCAAATTATATTATGCTTACAAAACATTGTAGATGCTGCCCTTCTCCCATGAATGCATTTACCTGTCTCTAAAGTTTCAGTTGACATAATATCGTACTTGCAGTTAAAAAAATATAGGTGATTGGGACCGAAGGTTGCTGGTTCGAGACCCAACCGTTCCGTGCTCACAAAACACAAAAAGCTCATTTGGTGCACGGTTGGTCATTTCATTGATGTTGTTTAGATTGTTAAATTAGTGTAAATTTTTCCTTTCGTATAAGTGTTTGGAATATATATATATATATATATATATATATATATATATATATATATATATATATATTTATATATATATATGTATGTATAGATACATATATATGTATATATATATGTATATATATATATATATATATATATATATATATATATATATATATATATATATATATATATATTTGTGTATGTGTGAGTGCTTTAAATTTGAAATAATGCCATTTTCAATTCTTTTATATTAACTGGTTAGGAAAAAAGTGATGTACTGTCTAATTTAGTTGGGGACATTCTTGATTCTTTTATATAAATGTTCGGAGGAAAAGGGTGTACTCTTTACTTTATAACTATGAAACCGAGTCTTTTTAGATATTCAAAGGTATGGCAAGCGGAATGTGATTAAGTTTTTTTCCCCGAATAGTTTGTACTTCTGGGAATAATACATTCTACTTCAGACTTGCAGCAATGATAATAACAAAAAAAAAAAAAAAAAAAAAAAAAAGTGGTAGGCACTTTTTGAGTAAACGTGAAAACCAGAGCTGAATTGATTCATAAAAGCATGCGGAGTAAGAACTGCTGCTAATCTTTGCCAGGCGATTTAACACATATCTTGAGCAAGACTTTTCACTGACATTCAAATCCCTCAGGAAACTTCAAATCAGGAACAATGCCTAATTCCACGCACCGCTGATTTCCGTGCCATGAAAATTAGTGAATAGAATTCTTCGCACAAACTTATGCGGCCGCTCATCAGCATTGGATTCATCATGCTGAGGTGATTTATGTTTTCCAATATCGGCATTTTCTGTTCTATGAAACGTACTTTATTAGCATCCAAAGTAAGGGAGTATTGTTCATTAGAATTGCTTGCCCTCCCCCCCTCACCCCGGCCACGTTTGAAATCACAAATTGTTTGGGACACGGAATGGAGAATTATTTTCATCTCCATATAAAAAGTCAATCCTGACCTTAATTTTGCTGAATCCGCTCTTCATGTGGAAAGTGTGAAAGCTCTTCTCATTAATGCTTTTCCAATGTATGAAATAGGTTTTCATACATTCAGACGTGAAATCAGTGCAAAAAAAGATGGCATGTTGTGATCCTAATCAAACTTGGTTTTCTGCAGTTTTGACATATCACTGGCTGGAGATCACAAAAAAGCGTTGGTGACATATATAGAACACTACATAAACATATTCATGCTTAAGACATCTATTAATTGTAAATTAATCATGAAAACAATTCAGCGATTTTTATTAAATGGCTTGCACTGTCTCGTGACACAAGAGCAAATTTACAGAATGACTCAGCTTTTGATGTCGCGAATAGTAAGTATGTTTTCCATATTTACATGCCAAGAACACTGTTAGAACACATTTCAAAATAACTGCATTGACTTAAGAATATTTCTGGTCAGGGTGTGATTCCTTGACGTACTTGTTTATAACGCAAACTATGAATGTTTTCTGCATATGTGTTCCACAAATGTTTCATGAGAAGCGATTTGTGACATAATTGTGTAAACTTCAGTGTGAAACCAATTTCGACGACGACGTCACAATGGACAACATGTCTTGAACACCTAGTAACGCTAACTGAAATAGTGCCTTGGTTAGATTGGAGTCGATCATTGGGAGCCGATTTTGTCTTGTTCGTTTTCTTTATCTTGATTTAGAAAATCAGTTATACTCCCATAAATGATTCGAAACACCCCGTACTGTATAAACTACCAAAACATTGAACATACACTCTAAAATGTGATGATCTATACCATGGTACGTACAGTAAAAGGGATTTCCGATAACATTTTATAGGTAAAATAGTTTACTGTATGATGTTGATTTTCGTGGTTAATGGCAACAGTTGATTTCGTAAATGTCTACGACATATATTCGACAGAGTGAGTCTACATTTGCCGTCATTTCATGTTCATATTTGTACAAGGGACTCGCTAAAATGATTTTTCCGATGCAACAATGCTGTGGGCCACAGACATGACAGTGGCCACAGCCTGTTGTAGCCATCATACATTATAAAAAAGTATTAATTTAATAACACAAAAAACCAGACAGATAATACATTAAACTGATGGTACACAAATGAAAAGGAGATCACAAACATCAATTTTGGTTTCCTAGTACCGAAATTGCAAATGCGCTACTTAATGTAAACGGCCAAACTAGTACTAAATTGAGTGTATCTATATATGTGATTTCTTATATGCACATCAGGAAGAGAGTGTGTTTGAATATTTGTATATTTATATGTATTAGTGTATGGTTAAATATATGCATATTTACATGTACGAGTGTACGTTTGAATATATCTATGCATATTTAAAATGAATGTATGTACGTATGTATGTACATAATTATGCAAGTATGTAGTTACGCATGCAGTAAACAATATGTGAACTGCTGCTCAAACAGTTGCATGTGTGGTGCAATTAGCAGTACAGTACATGATATTTTATGTTACGGGGCTGTTGTTAAATGTGAATATAAACCAACACAATGTGCATATTTTTGTATTACATAGTAATGATGTGATTACCCGCATGTCTGTGCCTAGGGGGCATGCATGTCAGTATGAAATACAAACTCTTCTGTCAAAAAACCCCACAAACATCCACATACACAGACAATAGAAATTCATATCACTTGAGTAGACCTGTGTTGCTTGTAGAAAATGTACATATTTCATTAAGCTATAATATGAATTACCACAGTAAAGTATTAGAGAAATGCATTACATCAGAAGCAATTTATACGAATAACTATCCTACTACAATACCATGTGCAAAACGTCTAGAACGTATCGTGACAGTTTTTTCTTGCAATAAAATTACAATCAAAACTATGCTCAAAAGCAAAGCATCATCCTTTTATAACTATTCATTTCCCGTTTTTTCTGTGACAAAATTGTTCAAAACGGTTATAAATTTTGAATATACAAACATAATTCCTTTCCGCCGCCGATCACCACACAAGGTATTTGAACAAGAGAGCTGTGTGAGTAGTGTTTCCCCAGCTGACCTTGCCACTCAAATCAAACTACGTCTCAGCGTAATCTGGAGCCAGCAGGATGCACTGAAAAAATTGTGTGTGTGATTTTAAAGTCATTGGCCAAGCGGTTGGAGAGAGATGCACTTTAATTTAAAAAAGAACATAGTCAATGTAATTTTGTGGTGGCGCAGCATATTTGCACCAGAGATTTACTCATGTTGAATAGGTTGAATAGGCTCTAAATAAACAGATCTTGACAGCATGGATGGAGTTCAGTGACTAATTTAATTTTATTCCTCAAAGGTACAGGTATATATATATTTATATATATATGTTCAGGATATCAAGATAATGCAAAACATGGGTATACTGTACCACCGAAGCCCCAATTTTAATGGCATAAAGTGTGATAACATTAAATATAAACATGTCAGAGAACGGTTAACATTAATGCACTTTATCTCCAACAACCTTTTACACATCCCTCATCAAGTTGTATTAAGCGTTAAAAACTTCAGATTGACTTTCTCCATGTGAAAAAACAAACAAACAAACAAACAAAAAAACAAACGAACAAACAAACAAAAACAAAAAACAAAAAAAAAAAAAAAAAAAAAAAAAAAAAAAAACCAACAAAAAAGCAGTTTGATGGCTTCCTGTTACCTGTGGATGAATATTTGCCTAAATTCTCATCTCCGGGTTTTCTCCATATGAATTAAATCTCATTTCCGTGTAACTTCCGAATATAAAATATTCTAAGTTATCATCTCTGGTTTTTCTGTGGAAAATTTTGTAAGTTCTTAGCTCCGTTTTTTCTCCACATTTTTGCTGGCCTTCTTCCATTTTACCGTTCTCCCGTGTTCTTCACATGTATAAATTGAAAAAATAACACGGAGTTACATGGAGCTCCTTATCTAATGTGGAAAATTGAAGTAAGGGGTGCATGGTGAAGAAATTTTTCAAATGTGTCTCTGTTGCCTACATGCTATAACCGTCACGTGATCTTGATCGACCTTGTGCTCTTTTCTGCATTTTAAACGTGGCTGCTGTCACTGATAAGTGTTAACCCTGAATGTTTATGTTCAGATATGGAATCTAAATGCTGATTGTGAAAAGTAGGTTTTAGGTGATTCTGTAAATGAGCTTGAGATGAGCATGCGTTCGTCTTAGTAGGGTTGAATGTGACAAGCCATTGATTTGCCCAGTTTTCAAAATGATCTTAAACTATGTTAAGGTCGTTGGATGCTGTAAGTGGATTATCTGCTTTAATACATAGAGTACTTTTAAAATGCGAAAAGGAACACGTATGTTTGTGTACACTAGATCGACTATGTCATTTATGTATAATAGCAATATACGATGTTATTGCGTGTACAGAAACGTGGTTAAATGACTCAATAGAAAATCATGAGATTAGAATTCGGGGCTTTCAAGACCCTCTGCGAAATGACAGAAGTAATAATATAGGAGGTGGTGTCTGTATTTATCTCAGCGACAATGTAACCGGGAAAAGACGGTCTGAGTTAGAGGATCCGCTCCTCGAGAGTGTCTGATGTGACATATCTTCATTAAAACACGACAAAATGTTACTTGGTGTATTTTACAGACCCCCTAGTGAACATGCTGATTTTTGGAATAAGTTTGAAGTATATATTGATTAAGCAAAGGATTCAAATATACCTCACACCGTACTCACTGGGGATTTAAATGATGATGTATTGCAATACAGAAAAAGTAAGTTATATTCTGTTTTAGAGAGTAGAAATTTTGGCCAGTTAGTAACAGAACCTACACGGGTCTCATCTCATAGTTCACGATGTATTGATATCATGGCAGTTACAAATCCTGATTCAATCAATGTCGCTGGTACAGTAGATTTAAGTTAAAGCGACCACTTGGCTTTGTTTTGTTCAATTTCTTTTAAATGAATAAGCAAAAAGCGTATTTCAGATAGGTCTGGCGTTTTGGAGGCGGTGATTTCAATGGTTTAAACCAAAAGTTGGGAAACTTAGAATGGGAGAAGGAGTTCGAAAATTTACATGTGTCTGATATGGTAGTAAAATGGTCAAATATATTCTTCGACACGGCAAAAGATTTTATTCCATGTGAAAAGGTGAAAGTTCGACCTGGTGACCCCCTTTGGCTCTCCGGCGAAGTGCGAAAGCTTATGCGGAAGCGAAACCGACATTGTTGGAGGACAAAGGCTGCGAAGAAAGCAAACAATAGTGATTGTCCCGCATTGTGGGCCAAGTATAGGACAGCACGTAATGTCACTGTTCAGAAATTAAGGGAATCAAAACTCATGTATAAACAGTCCTGAACTGACAGGGTGCAGGCGAGTGACTACAATGATACAAAACTGTGGTGGAAAATTGTCATAGAATTGTTTTCAAATGGTCAGGGATCATCACAGATTCCTCCCATTAAGGATGATAACAATGTCATTAATGATGACGGGAAAAGGCTGAATTATTTAATATCTACTTCGCCCAACAGTGTACGGTAAACAACCACGGGAGTGAAGTTCACGATATTGATATACCCCTTGTTTCTTAATGGACAATATACAAGTTGACGCTGACTGAGTAAAAGACTGTGCCCTGCAACTAAATGCCTCGAAGGCCAGTGGACCAGGCAACATCAGTCCTTGCCTTCTAAAATCATGTGCTGCATCAATTGCTAAGCCATTTAGTATTATTTTTAATAAATCCTTACAGTCATCCATTTACGCTGACCAGTGGAAAGGTGCAAACTTAAACCCTTTGCATGAGAAGGACTCCAAACAAACAGTAAAGAATTTTCGACCCATTTCATTATTAGATATTGCTGGAAGTTGTTCCAAAAATGCGTATTTAAGTCGTTATTTAATCATTTGTGTTAACAATAATATACTGACTAGATTTCAATCGTCCTATCAACCAGGCGATTCACCTATTTCACAATTATGCGAAACCTATGATATCATCTTAGAAACCATGGATGAGGGTAAAGATATAAACTTTGTTTCCCTTGATGTAGCAAAAGCTTTCGATAAAGTGCGACACAAAGGCCTTTTGCGCAAACTACACGCTATCGGTGTGAGAGGTACTCTGCTGCTGAAGTGGTTAATAGTTATTTGTCTAAGAGACGGCAGAGAGTTATTATGAAAGGCCAATCATCAACTTGGAGATATGTAAATGCCGGTGTACCACAAGGCTCTATCTTGAGCCCATTGCTATTTTTAATATACGTCAATGATTTGGCATACATGGTCCAATCTAATATTCGTATATTTGGTGATGATGCATCTTTCCTCTTTATCACAAAGACAGATTTCCCAGAATTAAGCCAGGTAACCCTAAATGGTGACGTGTCAGCCATCTCTATGTGGGCAAAGCAATGGTTTCTTCGACTTAAATAAGTCAAAAAACGTTTCCATGCCATGTTCTCGCTCTTGTGCAACCATGTCTTATCCACTTTATGTTAACGGTCATGACGATTCTGAAGTTCAAAATCACAAACATCTGAGTATCACCTTATCCAAAGACGGGTCATGGAGTAACCACATTGTTAATCTTTATGTTAGAGCCAATAAAAGAGTAGACTGTCTCAGGGGCATGAAATATATACTTCACAGGAAACAGCTGGAAAAATTTATTTTACTTTTATTAGACCCGTCCTTGAATATGGCGACATCTTGTGGGTCAACTACACAAAACCCTCCTGTGATAAGCTGGAACGAGTGCAACACGCGGCAGTCCGCATGGCTGTTGGTGCGCCCCAAAATGCTAGTATCCAGTCACTTTACAACGAAATAAAATGGCAACCCTTACATATTAGATGTGAGCGTCATAAACTCATATGTACAAAATTCTCAATGGCTTTGCGCCAAATTATTTGTTGGAAAGAGTCTCCTTAGTTCAGGAACATATGTGTGCTACAAGACATTCCAATGACATCCCGCAGATATTCACCCCGTCTGAATTACGCCGACTTTTATTTTTTCCGAGTGTTATCAGTATTTGGAATAGTCCAGATCCTGTAGTGCAAAATTCCCAGTCAGTGCCCTCTTTCAAGAAAAAACTACAGAAAAATGAGTCATTTGCCCCAGCTTACTACTGTGGCGGAACCAAAAAGGCCCAAATTCATCATGCCAGACTAAGAATGAAATGTAGTTTATTAAACTGTGATATGTACAAATGTAATTTAGTCGCAAATGATCTATGCTCTTGCGAAGAATCTCCGGAATCGTGTCTTATTATTGCATACATTGTAAATTGTATCCCACACAGAGGGCTGAGTTGGTTGAGTCACTAAGTACATTTATGAACAGAGTAGTAACGGTACCACTTTTATTGTACGGAGATAACAGTCAAAATTTCAACTGGAACAAATGCTTGTTCACTACTGTGGAACAGTGTATACTGAATTCGAAACATTTTTAAATATTACGATTCTCAAAAACTACTTTTTGGCATTGTGTTTCCTTCACAACTTATTTTACTTTAACTTTTCTGCATTTGTACAGTTTTCTTCTGCAACAAAATGTGTTATTTTGTCGATAGTATGAACACAAGTGCTGTTTAATGCAGTCGGTGGCCCGACAGCTTCTCATTTAAGTAGTCGTAGTCACATAGTCATGGTATTGTAGTATTCTCAAGATGTGTGTGTGTGTGTGGGGGGGGGGGTGTTTCTGTGTTGACAAGCTTTACTGTGATCATCGACTGTAAATCTATGTAAGGGAGCGAAATTCACATAAGCTTTGGCTTGTTTTCCTATCCCATTAATTGTTTATGATGAATAAAATATGTTTAAATAAAAAGCAATAGCCGTACGATAGATCCCTGGGGTACATCAGGTGCACTTCACGCCAGCAAGATGCCTGTCCATTGATAATAACTCTCTGTTTCCTATTATGTTGGTAATGTTTGAACCAAGGTAAAAGGGAGCCAGACGACCGTTTTCCCCTAAGTTATACAATAAGCCATTAAGTCAATAAAACCCAAGATAATAGGCTCAACATGACAAAAAGTCAAAAATTGCCTATGTTTTATATTTTTATTTCCTCGTTGGGTTATTTATACTTGATATTACTTAATGTACAATGCTAATATTCGCTAGTACCTCAATATTTAATAAAACTACTATTTAATAATTGAAAAACAATCTAAAAATACACCGATTATGATGACAATTATAGTCCTGCCTACATAGAAGCCCCCCCCCCCCCCCCGCTAGCTTTATTTGTAAGCATGCTCAAACGTGCTGGCATAGAATATACCGCATGCGAGAAAAAAATCGCAACGCCTAATGCTCATGCTCAACGACCAATTATGCCAAGAGTATCTGGTGACTCGCCATGGGCATACTGGTTTTGGTGACACGCATTATATATTTGGCCCTGGTTGGTCACAAAGTGCACACAGCGCATGGTTTAGTTTGCGATAAGCATGAATTGTTTGCTTATAAACATTATGCGCCTGGACATTAACGTTAAGTCCGTGAAATGCCAATGGCATTGGTTTGCACTATCCCGCCTGGCTCTACTAGGAAGGGCGCACGTGCTAGCAGGTTTGTTTTGTTTTTTTTTTTTGTTTGTTTGTTTTTTTTTTTTTTTTTTGCTTTTTTATTTGTTTGTTTGTTTGTTTTTTTTGAAGAATTACAGAAGCTAAACAAATTATTAGGTCTTTATTTTCTGTTTCTGTTTTACATATTATGAATTGATTAAAAAAGGACTTTCAAATGGCTATAAAATTATCAAACAACACAAGATATATTGATGACATTGCTTGTGAAATGTACAATATTTCAATGAAATTGCTGAAGAAATTTACCTAAAAGATATCCCTTTGGAGGGTAATAATTTAGATGGTTTCAGAGATGTGTTTCTGGAGTTGTATATTCAGGTCACTAATGAAACGTTTTGTATCAAATACTATCACAAAATAGACGAGTTTAACTTTGAAGTAGTTAATTATCCTTTCCATTAATATTTCGGAAACTATTTGATATGATACGTTTTTGTCACAGATTTTGAGATTTGGTCATATTTGTTTTAAATTCCAGAACTTTTCATCTAGAACCAAATTTATTTGAAATAAACTTGAGATCAAGGGGATTCAAATGTTTACTTTTGATCAACTATTTCTACCAATTTTACGGTAAATATCATATCCAGAGATGGTTAGAAAGTTTGGCTTCAATAATTTTATAGATTTTATACTTGCCTGTTTTGCTACTGAATCCTATCTTTTGGCATCATTATATTTTAATGTTCACCTTTCAAATATTTTTGGCTAGCATGTTTTCTGTTAGGTTAAACCCCTAGGCGCTATCGGTAGCAAGTAGCAGCCTACGACACTTACAAGCTTGCCTAACTCTACTTGATATCTGGCTAAGATATATTATATTTTTAATTGCATTCTCTTCACTTAAGTACAACAACTTTCATTCTTTTTATGACTAGCCATACAAACTTTGTTGTTAATATCCGAAGATTATTAGAAAGTTTCGCTACAATAATTTTACAATTTTTAGACTTGTCTCTTTTGCTACTTAACTTTATCTTTTGACATAATTCTGTTTTAATATTCACTTTCAGACATTTTAGGCTTACAAGTTTTCTGTCAGTTTAAGCCCCCCCCCCCTCCCCGTCAATCGGTAACAAGCAGCGGCCTACGGCAGTTACATGTTTGCCCTATTGTACTTAAAATCGTATTGAGAAAAATTGTTTTAATAACATGTTTTTGGCACAAATGCTAATGACTTTCATTCTTTTTTGACATGCCAAAATGCACATTTACTCAAAAAAAAAAAAAATACTGAAAATTGACAGTATTTTCTCAAAGGTCAAAAACCTGACACATTATGTGAGACATTGACTCGAGTTTGGTAGTGAAATAGAGCTCAATAGTTTGTAGACTTTCAAAGTGAGGAGTAGGTTTCTTTATGGAGTTTGGTTTACATTTCTGGGGCAGGATGTCCATTGTTGCAGTCCTTGTTAGGATTTCCCTTAGTTTGTGCAGGTGGTCTAGTTGCAACTGTTTATTTTACAATCACTGGGACTGAATATAATGCCCCGGTCGTTTCCACTTCAGTTATACACTGGAGGGTGGTTTAACTAGGATAAGCTATCTACCTTGAAAGGGTGCATTTTGGTTCAGGGGTAAGTTAAATTGTTCTAATCTGGACCTGTACTATACAAATTTTGTAATTATGGTTTGTTTGACAGGTTTTCTTCTTCCATATTGGAACTCTGCATATATAACCAAAATTTCACGTATTTAGCTAATTCATCATTTGCCACGATCATATTTATTCAGTATTATGCAGGTTGTCTTAGCTAAATATTTAGCTTAGTCAAGGAGCCCCTTCTCACAGGGACATGTATGGGTAATAGGCTCCGAATAATGTTCTGAGTTGTTCCCCGCTGAAGACCGTTTAACTTATTTCGGTTAATAATACAGCCTACATAAAAAATTTACAGAGGAACGTGTGCACTATGAACAATAATACTTCCATATGAATATAGGTTAGACAGGGACAGGTAAGCTTATGGAGAGTAAAGAGTTTGGACTGCAGAATATGGTAATGACTACAAGGAAGTGGTTCTGGACAAAAAGACAAAAAATACAAGTACTCTGTATACTTACATTGCAGATTTAAGGGTGCCACTGTGTTAGAGACCTACCCAAGATACTTTGCCACAAGTGTGAAGTCAATCTGACTGACTACTTCTTTGGATAAGTCCAAAGTGTGAATGAGCAATATAATGCTCATTGACTTATATAGTTGCAGCTTTCAATAGGAAAGGTGCAATTACCGAGGAATACCTGAATTGAAGAGAAAATCGTCCAGAAATCTGTAGCAGTGCCACCTAGTGGAGACTTTGTTTACAATTTTAACAGGAATCATATCCACCAAGTTTCAGCTTGATCTGGGTGACAGTTCTGGAGAGGTCAAATATAGAAGAAAAAAAAAACGAAAAAAAAAAACGGGCTACAAGTCCTAAAGCAAAATTGAAAAAAAAAAATGTGCAGCGCCACCGGGTGAACAAATTAAGAATTAGGAGTATCGAGAGTGTTACTATGTGGTATTAAATTGATTGCACAAGCGGTTTTGGAGAAGATTTTTTTGTTTTTAATTCCCCCCCCCAAAAAAAATATGTACAAAACAAAACAAGAAACAAAAAAAAAAAAAAAAAAAAAAAAAAAAAAAAAAAAAAACAAAGAACCCCCCCCCCCCCCCAAAGAAATAAATAAAAATCGTACACAAACAATCATTGAACTTGGTCAGCATTGTTTAGGCCAAGGTGATGAAAGTGGAACATCATCAACTGCACAAATTTAGTAGGCCTATGTTTCAAAGACAGTTTTCAATCCACAGGAGTGTCAAATCACAGTAGCAATCAAAGGGCTGTTAAAGCGAATTATATCGAAGATCCTGCATACTGGTTTTCTGTCTAGTGATAAAAATAATAATTACAATAATGCAATCATGCCATTATCAATAGAACTTATAAGGGCACTTACTTTTCCATGACAGGTATTCTAACATACCCCTCGCCCCCCCCCCCCCCCCCCAAATGAAAAAGCTGGAACTGTACATGTAGAATGGAATGGGTACGTTTAATGCCTACCAAACATTGTACTAAGAGATACTTTTTTCTCCGACCACATGACTATATTTTCAGTGATTACCCATCATTTGTCATTTTATCCATTTATCAGCCCCTTAGAAAAATGCCAAACATTTCTCACAATACACCAATCAACAACAGTACCCTGACCTCGAGAAAAAACAAACAAACAAACAAACAATCTACCGAACAAACCAACAAACAAACAAGCAAAAGGGGCAAAAACTAAAAACAAAACAAAAAACAAACAAAAAAGTCACATATGTTTTTGTTTTTTGTTATTTTTTGTATTTGGAACTTCATTCTGGGAGCACTAGTTACCGCTTTAGAAAACAAAATGCTTGCATGGACACAGAAATTGTTCATGTACAAACCAATGTTTTACTGTAGACTTAAAATGGTGCAACCTATCAGCGCCTGAAATGGCCATTCGCCCATTCACTATTAGGACGCAATTCGGTCATTCGATAACTGTTGCTAATCTACAAGACCGCCCAAAGGCACCACGTTTAACTACTTAAAGCATTAAAGTAGGGATTTAAGCAATTGCATCGGTCACATTTACTTTAACTACACCCTGGTAGGCCTGCCATCAAACATAGGGCCTAATTTACAATTTGAGCTCTCTGAATATAGACAGACATCGGTAAAATAGGTGGCGGACATATTTGACTACCTAAAATATAGAGACAGATGATGGGATATAGACACAATCAAGGCAGTTTCCTCCGGCCAGTTTACTGCACTTGGTCCATATCCCTTGCTTTTTGGCAAGTCCGTTCTGTGGTCACACAACGACCACAAAGCTGAGCCACATGACATCCCAAATTTACGACCAATTATGCAGTTTTTCTGAAACCTGCCTGGAAGAACCTAATGAGAAGAGCGTGCATGCCCGTATGCCCGTGCAGGCCTTGTGATGCAACTTTATCAGAGCGTTCCACAGACCTCTTTTATCGGAATCAAATACAAAAGAAACGCGGTGCGTTTAATTGATAGATGATACAACGGTGTTATAGTTCATATATTAGCTTAACCAATACAGCTCTTTTGGCATAGCCCTATTGGACGGCTCGAAGACAGGGAAGTAGTGACCTCTTGTGTGTAGCAAAGCTTTCTAGGCCGCAGAAATTGGTGTATACCCTCAGTGATGTATCACGGGACGCACTGTTAAATGTAGTCCCATATATTTTATAAGCAATAATCAAAGAAGGCTTGTTTGCACACAATAATACATTTAGAAAACTCGACGTTGTGCAGAGAAGAAATATCCATGTCCACACAGGAACTTGGCTAGATTGTAAAAGCTTTTTATTTTCCCGAACCATTGCATATGTATCTTACCGTTTATTCAGTCCAGTACCACAGGGTCTTGTTAATTAATAGATGATCCTTGGACTATTAATATCTGTCAGTGCACCCGCTGCTATGAGGGCTTCAGTCATCCATGTATCTTTAATCATACAACAATTATTTAGAAAGACATCTTCACAGACTTTTGAATACATTATTGGCATCTGATTAACGACTGAATGACTTCTCCATGTGTTTTGGTCTCCATTTGATGACCATCTACCACTTAATGATATTTGGACGTATGGCTTAGGGAGAGAGTCTGGCGCGAGTAGTTGTTTGTGAAATAACATTTTACCTTAATGACTGTTCGCAAAACAACACTGTAACTACCCTCCTTCAATTACTGCATACTTGGGTGTGTAATAGTTTATTGCCGATTGGCACAAACTAGATAAAGTCTTCACTAAAAGCTTAGCTTTGAAGGTATTAACCCTTTAGCAATCTTACTTAGAATCTCCATAATAAATACTCTTAAGTTTCTGTAAAACCTACTTGATTAAGAATTTGTTTCATAATGTTCATTTTCTGTAACATCTGCTTGTTTTATAATGCATAGAAGCTTTCCATGAAACATCACTCTCAATCTTTAAACATGTCCACCCGTTCTTGTTTTGATACATGAAGGTAGCATGCATAAAAAAGTCTGTTTTTGTTTTGTTTGAAAAGTTGATCTGACATCTTCAAATTATTCAGGTCGCCATTATATTTTTTTATATATTGAACATAAAACTATATACATATGAACAATAGTGTACACAAGGCGATCTGATTCAGTTCAAGTACAATTAATTCATCACCATTAAATAGATTTGTAAAATTATATGCAACTGCAACCCGTATGATGTAGTGATTTAATAAATAGGAAATAGGTGATACCAGCATTTTGTTCGTGACTATTCAATATAAAACAAGAATCACGTGAGTACTGTACACGCAAAGCATATTGGAATTCCAGGTAACGTCTTTAGTCTAAAGGACTTTCACATAAAGACTGTGGAACAGGACTACTGGGAAGTGGTTCTTGACAAAAAGACACAAATACAATGCTCAGTACAAAAACAGTGAATGACAAGTATTATGTGTATGACATATTTTTCACCATGTACTGAGGATACTAGTTGCAGGCATATCAACATTTGTCATAGTATGAGTATCTCATTATCACGGTCAATGAAGGACCGTGTATGTCATCATAGCCATGGAGTGTGCTCATCACAAAACCAGTGTCATGACCACTGGTAGATTTAGATCCTTAGCCGGTCCTTAAAATAACTACGTGAACCTCTGCACACTTCATAAAGCATAACCAATTGAGAATAAATAAAGTGGCATACAACAATAAGAAATTAAAAAAATAAGAATAATAAATATTTTAGTATAATTAAGACCCACTGGCTTGACGGCACTTATTGGCTTGCATGAACGCTATAACATAAGACATGCAATGTATGTATATATATTATATATATATATATATATATATATATATATATATATATATATATATATATATATATATATATATATATATATATATATATATATATATACAAACATTTCACATATAATCACACACCATCTGGGATGGTATACAGAGTTGGAATAAATACCCAGAGTACTAGGTATTCTCATTTATGCAAGTTAACCATACCAGCCAACAGGTACACACACACGCAGACTATGTATGTGTATATATAGATATATTTTACAATAACTCCTAACTAGCCTCGTGATAAAATGTTCCATGCACCACATTTATGAAAATAAAAAATCTGCTAATCTGTCAAGCTGAGAAAATAAAAATTTGAAAAAAGAGTTCATTTTCACGTCAATTTTAACACAAATTAATTACTTATATGTAACATTTCAATGTGGTGTGACCATGATTTGACATCCAAATTGAGAAGTTATTCAGTCTCCCACCTGGGTTTAAGGGGGACCAAACTAGTCCCAGCAGGCATGCATGACTTTAAGGCACACAGGCATCTTAGCACTAAGCAGAACTATAACACACACACACACACACACACATATATATATATATCTATATGTATATATATATGAATATATATGATGAGCAACAATGTGTATTAAGTGGGAGATTCTATACACAAATGCAAATGTCACTAACGTTATAAAAGTACCAACGGTTACGGTTACTTATTAGCTGAACGTTTTCAGTTTCTTTCATGACATGTATATATATATATATATATATATATATATAGGTATAATGCCCATACAGATCTCTTATTTAAGCAGCTGAATGTTTTAAAAGTACATGATATTCTGCAGTTAAAGGCACTCAAGTTTCATTACCGTTACCCTACATGTGAAGTTCCAAGATATTTTGAAAATATGTTCGAATTTACTCTTGTATCACACCCTCATCCTCATTTTACACGTTCTAGAGGAAGACCTATTATCCCTGCCCCTAAAAAAGCAACATTGAAATATTGTATTCGCTACTACATTCCTCATTTACTCCAAAATATCCCTCCCTGTATTAAAGACAAAATTCTTACCCATTCATACCTTGGCTTTTCAAAATACACTAAGTCATATTTTGTGAGTAAATATCAATGTGAGTGTACCATACCGAACTGTTATGTATGCAACAATCATGAAGCTATTGTTCCACTGGAAATAAGTTAAAAAATCTCATTATTGTATTTTCTTTTTCTCAGCATTGGTGTTTCGGATCTGCAACGCTGTAAACAAGTCATCTCTCCTTTGTAGATGGCTTCATCCATATATATATATATATATATATATATATATATATATATATATATATATATTATATATATATATATATATATATATATATATATATATAAATATATATATTTACATATATATGTTTAAATTATATTATGAATAATCAATCATGAATTAAATTTCAGTCATGTTTTAAGTGTAGATAAGGAAAAACACCATCAGTACGTGGCATCTGGATGACATATGGTCAGGTGTCATCACTCACTAAGGGATCACCCCCCCCCCCCCAAACTCAATGTGATGATTCCCGAAGTGAGCCATGCCTAGGTTGTAAAGTTACTTCCATCGGATTCCTTCTAAGAGGAAGGTTTACACATGAGTAGAAAGAGTTGGGTTGAATAGCAGGGTTTCCCGTCATGTGCGAACCTGCATTCTTGTTAGAGAAATGTGTAAAAAAAGGGCATGTAAATGTTAGTAAGACACAGAGTGGTAGAGCCAATTGAAGAGAGGAAGGAGAGGAAGGTTTTTTCACTGAAGCAGCTTTTTTTTTTTTTTTTTTTTTTTTTTTGCAGTTCCACTTTATGGTGTACTAGGCAAGTGATAAGGTAATCCCATTTCTTCCAACTAATGATGCCAAAAATTACAGCTATTATAAGTAAAAACAACAAAATGACGAGTATCCCCAATAAGATACTATTTCCATGGTCAGTCTTGTTATACGTCGGGGACACAATGGGCAATGTCTGTATCTTTGTTTGGGCAATAAGATTTTGGTTATTGAAGTCAGGTTGTTCCAGAAGGGAAGTAGCAATGCAGAATGGCTACTTTCATTGGTATTCAAAATATTGGGTGTCACCATTTTCCAGGCCTTGACTGATTCATGACCAATGCACTCTTTGAGTCCCATCCGAGTTACTCCCTTTCCCATGACTACACACCCAGAAAAACCAATGTAAGGTACACATCCGGATTTATGGTCTGTTGTTTCCTAAGTTGACTTTCACACCTAGTTTTGAAGGTTTCTCCCCTGGCGACAACAATTTATGCCCCGTAAATAACTTTTGGTGATTTGCGTGTGATTTGATAGCTGTGTTATCATCACTTGACATCTGTGACTATACTTTATGTCACCAGCAATTAATGTTCATGGCCAACTCCACAACTGGACATTGTAGAAAGGTGCCAAACTAACCTCCATCGGCTTGTATCCCATGCACCCAGTGGGATAAAAAAGGTCCCCATTTACTAAGTACAGCTCCACATCAGGAAGGTCAACCATTATTTGCATAGAATACCCCTCTTGAGGATAAGGTATGGTTCATAAGGCCAGATTATAATGCTTATAGGTATGACCACCCTGTAAGGGCAATTTACCCAGTAGATCAAGGTGTCCCTGCCCCAGACAGGGTCAATAGGGTATGCTTCTGCAGAAGTGGCCATGTTTCCCACATCATCTATGTGGGAATGACTGAGGATATCCTCAGACTCCTTAACGCATGAGAAGCCTTCTGTCGTGCATAGGTTTTAAGCAAGTTCATATATGAGCCTTCAATTTGTTTGAGTGTTGAAACAACTCGCTCAAAAATATAATGCCCTTTCCCATTTATGCATCTCTCTCATTCTCTCTCTCTCTCTCTCTCTCTCTCTCTATGTAACTTTGATGGCAGTCTCACCTTGATTAAGAGTTGGGACCAACAAACCAAAAATACAATTTGCTACTTGAGACATTTGATGCTGGTTCCAAGCTACTATTCCCTGTGCTCAGTTGAGGTAAGGGGTAGGTCTCAGGTCATATCCTGGTGCAGTTGTTACAATGAATAGAATAGAGGTAATCTTGGATTCTGGGTTAGAGATCACCTGATATATTTCAACCTAACAATCCAAGAGACACTTTGTGGCTTAGTGATAATGCTGTTTTCAACTGCTTGTTATCCTTGATCAATGACACTAATAATGTTCTGAATAAGTTTCGGATCTAGTTCTGGATTTTCAATAATCACTAACACAGTCCATTTAGCTGACTGTGCATGGAGTTTTTCCGCTTTTCTCACTTATTATCCATGTGGCAGTAGCTCAGTATTCACAACAGGTTGTTGAACGCACCCAAGTATTAAACACACATAAAATCAATCATCCAATTCTATTGCATCTATGCATTGCTGCTTTTGATCTTAATTACTTGGTGAAAATTCTGTTGTTTGTTTGACCGGTAACGGCAGAAGGTGCCGTGATGGTGGTGGTGGTAACTGGGTTGCACCCTCACTCAGTACTGGTTCACAAGACCTGGTAAAGTACAGGTGAGTTGGCTGTGGTGGATTGTGTAAGGGAGGAACATGCGTAAGAGGAGTACCATCATCATTGGTTGGTACAGCACCACCAGTGCCAGTCAAAGATGAACTATTGCATAATATGGCATTGTTCCATGTCATCCATCTCCATAGCCATCTCCTTCCTCAGACTCAGGTCACAGTTTGGGTCCTTGGTATCACGATGAGATGGAGCAGTGACCTCAGCATTTGGAGCAGGCTAGTCTTTCCATGGAGTAGCAGAGATGTGGGCACCTTATTGTGGGTTTCTATGCAGTCTAGTTGCCACATCATCCCAAGCCATATTTGGGTCAACTAATAAAAGTTTGTTACAGTTTACCAACCGGACCTTGCTAGTCTGTTGGTGTCGAATCCAAGAGAGAGGACATGAGTTATAATTACTTAGAATTGTGAGTCCTAGCTGGAAATGAATGTTATTCACTCTTGGACCTTAACAATTACCATGTCTCCTGGTTGCAACTCCCATGCATTTGCGGCCTATTACAAAATTCAGGATTATACTTACACAGTCAGACAGATGCTGTTGGGCCAGAATACTGAGCATCTGACAGGTCTCTTAAGTGACCTGTAGCTGTTTAATCACTCCTAAGGGTGTTCAAGCACACGTTGAGGGATAGTTGCTCCTGTCCTCCATACAATGAATAGAATAGAGTGAACCCTGTAGATTCATTTAAACTGTTCCAATGAGCACATACCCCATTTTGCAGTTTGTTTTGAAAATCTCGGGTTTTCGTATTCGTCAATTTTGTAATTATTTCCTTAATCATCTGGTTGAGTCTTTTGATATAGGCAAAGTGCCTGTTGGGCAATTGTTTTTGTGAATAAAATATGTTTAAACCAAGTTTTTGACCTCCCAGTTAGTTTCTGGGTGGAAACCTTCAACCCTGTCTGTCATGCCAACTTCATGGGTTCATGTCGAGGTATAAATTCTTTAGCCAGAGCATTTTCTATGGCAGAAGAACTTTTGTTTGGTAAATGGGAAGCCTCAGCCCATCCTGACAAATGATTTACCACCGCTATAGCATAGTGGTTCCCTTGATCACTCATCATAAATGGACCAATAAGGTCAGTGCCAACCAATTGCATGCCATAGGCAGATAGGGACATCACACTTATGGTTGGACGTTCAGTTCTCGTTTGATTTACCACACACATCAAACAAAGTCAAAGGCTTTGCAAGACCTTCAGCCTCATACCAGGCCAGACATATGCTTCTTGAATCCAGTCTAGGGACTTTGATAGAAACATATTGGCTGACATCTTTGTGACACCTATGAAATAACCTGTCATAAAAGGCTGTGGGTAATACCTAGCTCTGATTCAATAGACATGCTGTTGTAGAAAGTTTATTTGAATACAATAAACAACATGTACTTGTAGGCAGACGTAACTGTGCCAATTTCTGTAAACAGAAGTGGGATATCAGCCTTCTGGGCCTGACTGATGATTTCTGCTGCCAATAGATCTGCCCTGAATAGTATGGCTTTCTTTACCTGCAAGAGCATCTGGATCAATCCAGTCGACTGTAGCCAGAACCAGAACCACTGATGGTGCAAACATCTACACCATTCAATCAGCACTAAGGTTAGGCACTCCTTATACATATTAGATCTTAGCATTAAACTCTGTAAGGAAATTCCCCAATGCTGTATTTGTGTACTGCCCATATCCCAAGTAAATAAGGAGTGCAAGGGCTTATGGTCTGTATAGAGTATAAAAGCTGCACCTTAGAGTTAAGCTTGCTATTCATCTATGCAGTGTATTACTATGTCGGCTTCTTTGTACAAAATCAACCACTTCCTCAGAGTCAATGAAAGTTGGTTAGAGACATATTGCCCTTTCTACTCCAAAATCGTCATCCTGAACTAAGATACCCTTGTCACACGTAGCACTGCGGTCAGTGTATACTTTGTAGCTCCTGTCAGTTTGTGGGTGTCTCATCACATCCTGAGACATGTGCAACTCCTTCAGGTTCTCCTAGGACTGCTGTTGCTCAAGGCCCCACATAGGAAGCTGATGTATTTTGGTCAGCTTCAATAGGGGTTCCCACACTTGACCATACCCAGGTATTGTTTGAGAGTAATAGTCTACTATCTCTATAAAGGACTGTACGTGCTTCAAGTTCTTGGAGTGGGGGGGGGGCATTTCAAATATGGCTTGCACCTTCTCTGGATCACTGCCAATGTCATCAGAGAAAATTATGTTTCCCAACAATTTGACTTCTTCCATGCGAAAGTGGATTTGGAAGCCTTCAGACTGAGTTTTGCTGCACACAACTTGTCAAATACAGTGTATAGGTCTCAGATATGGGCCTCTGGGGATTCTGATGCAATAATAAGCCAGCAAAGAAAAAAAACACCCACACACGCCTGATAAGTCACACAAGACCATTTCCATGGTCCTTTGGGAAAAAAAACAGGCACACACGGGATACCCATAGGGTTAGTATCAATTCCAACATATGTGGGGTATGTGTTGCACTGCTCAAGCCTATAGTGGGGGACCCATTGCATGGCTGTTCTGATAGTGGTCTCCTCTGCCTTATTAGCAGCTGCCTAGCATAAACTACTGGTCCATTGCCTGTCATTGCATCATCACCAATGATGCACTAGTGCTTGATGACATCTACAACTAGCATTGTTTAAACTCTTAACCCCTTAAAATGGACCTCAGTTTTACCATGTACCTTAATTCGGCCTCCTGAAATGTTAAAAAATGCGTCTGCAAGATTCAATAACATAATTCTCCCACTGTCACTACAGATTTTCTTGAATTGCACATTATGCAGAAGCAAAACACTAGCTACAGTGTTTATAATGCATTTCACACTTACATTCCCCACTCTGACATGAAATCCAATTTAGAGCCTGAGTAATGCACCGATGCTGGCTCTAGTTTCCCTGTGTTATTTGGGTTGTCAGTTGCCAGTGACTGCCATCCTATCTGTGGTCATTTAGGTCACTGAGGACCTCCTATATAGTAGTGATTTCCCCCACAGGTATAACGACCTTTCTGTATTTTGTCAAGCACAGTAACAATGTCATGGTCACTCTAATTTAATGTCAGAGCATTTATATCAGTTTCTGCCATGGACTCTTTTTTTGTAATCATAATGGTTTTAATCCCACATACCTCTGCATTCCAATTTCCATACGTTCAGTTTACTTCATTCTAGCATATAATGATTGCTGTCAGTTCAAGGCTTAACTTCCTTGCCAGTTATGTTGACCGCAGGCCCTGAATGTATTGTCTTAGAACAATGCATTCTGCATCAGCAGTGCAAAGGTCAGGACAGGCTCTTTCCATTGCTTCCTTGAATCAAAGGTTGTATGAGGCCAGAGTCTCAGCTCCTTTTTGAGTTAGCTCTTCCACTCTAACTCTTAGCTTTTCATTGTCATCAGTGGACAAGAGTGTTCTTTCAATGTGGCCTTGACACTCGGCCAAGGAATATTTCGTCTATCCTCAGGCTGGCAATCAATAAAACTCAAAGTGTCTCTCCTGAGGGGTCTGCAGGAAGCTGTAGTAGGCATTAATAAGTTACCACCTTTGTCATGCTGCAGTTACAGTAGAATCAGACCTATATCATGGATAAAGTCAGCAAGCTTGGCTACTCATCACAGGTGGTCAAAATGTCACTAAGACCTCGTGGTTAGTCCTTCCTCAGTTGGCCCTAACATTCCTGGGATAGCAGGGCATGGACCATGGTCTGAGCTGCTATAAAGTCACTGTTGTGAAAACAGTTACTGAGGACATAGCCACACACCAATGGAGTGTAGTAATGGCAAAAGAGAATAACAGTACCTAGAAAACCAAACAACAAAGACTAAAGTAAAATTACCCCAAAAGACTCCTATACAAGTTTAATATCGGTGCAAATTAAGAGATCGGCAAAGTTCTGTTTGGTTTGAAATGGCCTCCACTACCAAGGAAACTTTCACGGAGTTCTCCGTCTGACGTCATTCCCGCAAAAAAAATCTGATTGAATTTTTTTCTGAAGACCTGAGAAGCCTGGTGTGTAAATGCTTTGCATAGAGTCAAGAAGGAACGAATATAATGATACCATGGTAAAATTGTTAATGCAGTCATCATTTATCTTATTTTCATTGGTTCAACACAGCTTACAGAAGGTTTAATTTTTTCTGAGACCTGGCCTTCAATCTCGAATTGAGGTGGGTGTGCTCGATCTAGAGATCCAGGCACCTGCCAGTTTCTGCAGGCATCACAATCAGGTGCAAGTTGATCCTTGATTTAAATCAATTTTTGGCTCGACCCAATATGGTGATAATTATGATTTACATTGTCTATAGTAAATATTTTTCATGCGTTATAATTTTTCCCAGTAATGTAAGTTCAACAAAATATTATGATTATTTATTGTACGCAAGTACAAATGAAAGTTAACAATGACATTTTTTCTGTTCCCTTTTTTCTTTTTTTTTATCTATAATTTAAACATCTGTATTCAAAGCATAAATCAAATATTACACACTGATCAATTTTTCCCTGTGTTCATCTCAACACATTCTAGAGCGTAGGTTTGTTGTGTTAATTTACCTGTTTATTCTGATCTATATTATGTATAAAGAAAATTTTCTTCCAGAGCGGAATTAATGTATAAGCATTGTGCTTGTTTACCAGTCCCTTTCCTGTCACATATAATACCACCAAAAAGGCCCAGATTTACCTTGGAGTTCTATGGATAATGGATTGGGAATGTAGCGACGACATACTAGGCAGACCAAACTTCTCAACAATGGTAATAACATCTTTATATGATATTGTGTTTTTTTTCAGAGAACCTTATCATTTATATATATATATATATATATATATATATATATATATATATATATATATATATATATATATAATATATATATATATATGTATATATAAATGTATATATATATATATAAATTGTTTACAACATGACGACAAGTAGAGAAAATGGACTGACATGTACATATATATATATCTTTGATTCTCGTTTCTTATAGTTGGAGTTTATTGTTACCTATTTCAATTTGACACTTAATGTGTTGGCGCGGTATTTAATATTGTTGCATATCTATACCCAAACAACCAGCTCTGACAAGCAACAATGATATTATGTCCGCAAACGTATTAACATTGAATAATTATCTCATCCCAATAGTTGACCACTTAAACCTGTGATACCACCTCAATGACCTGTTACCATAATTTTCTTCGAAATAATACGTGTGCCCCCCCCCCCCCCCCCTGATAATTTCATAAAACGAGATAACCAATTTGGATTGCTTGAAAGGAAGACGAGGTAGGGCTCATGGACACTTTATCAAACGGTTTCCTCCGTTCATCCATATGCAACCATGCATGTTTTGATACTTTAAAATACAGGAACACTGGAAGAATCGCCCATCTCTCTAGTAGTCCTTATAAGTCGGCTATATCGTAGTTTCCTAATGATTTAGCACGTCTGAAATGCTAAGGACAATAACAAAAATAACGGGTCATACAAATAAGCAAGCAATAAAATAGATATAATTTTATACCAACTATTTACCTGATGGACTCATCATACGCCTAACACTTACACATCACCGTTTTACATGTAGTTACGAATTCGAACTGTTTTCTGCAACCTTATAAAATCTTTCTTCTAAAATTTTTTGTGGACCCAGATTATTGCATAAGGTGATGCACTTCATGGTAATGTATGCAATGCTAAAATGTTAAATGTTGTGGCACTTTTAATCAGTATATTTTCAAAACTGCACACACACACACATGTATGTATATAAATGCATATATATATATATACATATTTATATATATATATGTATATATATATATTAATATGTATATATATATAAATATGTGTATATATATATATACATTTATATTCATACACACACACACACACACATATATATATATATATATATATATATATATATATATATATATATATGTGTGTGTGTGTGTGTGTGTGTGTGTGTGTGTGTGTGTGTGTGTGTGTGTGTGTGTAAGCACTCACCGGAACAACTTGTTTTTTGCAAATGGTTATAGCTGGGAATGGATTCGTATCTTTGAGAACCTCTTCAACACTGGTGACGGTCTCATACTTGCAGTACTCGAGGGTGCGGATAATGGTTTCTGCACTAAACGTCAAACATGACCCGAGTAGAACAACTGGGAACAATACAATGCATCAAGGAGTTTGACAGTCCGCGAGTGAATATGTCGAATTTCTGAATTTCTGAGTTGCCTTATGAGGATTTGCGTTTTAAATACACAGAGAGGGAGAGAGAGAGAGAGATAGAGAGAGAGAGAGAGAGAGAGAGAGAGAAGGAGAGAGAGAGAGAGAGAGAGAGAGAGAGAGAGAGAGAGAAAGAGCAAACAATGACACTATGTCCGACATGAACTGGTTCTGCACTGAACTTAAATATTTGATCCTTTGCAGTTGATATCGCGGCATGACATTACATTTTGAACAGACGCGGGATTCCTTGAAACTCAGCTGATGTCACGTAATCCTTGTAGTGAAGTTGATACCCCACTAACCACAAATGCCATAGAATGATGGCTGTGGATATCTTCACAGTCAATGCATCATGGTACACGCTTACTGCTGAATATGTAGGGGTATTGCCAGTTTAAAGAAAACATTAACTCTCAAAATTATAACAATAAATACCCATGTAGACAGATATCCAGATATCTGATGACGTGTAAATAGCTCTACAATTGCAAGTAAACGCTAAGGAGCAATCTTAACAGGGAACAATAATAACTTCAAAATCACAGTAATAAGTTTGAAATCAACAGTTCCCAACCCGATTCTATGGACAACGGCATTTATTCAGAGTTGCATACTTTTTTCTGAACACTGTTGAAACAAAAGGTTAGGTTAGTAAATACTTAACAATTAAGTTAGAGACTTCACTCAGTCATTTACAAAATGGAATTAATAAATGGGATTTTTCTTTATATTCAGGTAAACCTTAACTTGTGCAGACATCCTACATGTATATCAACCATAAATCATAAATTACTCTTGTGCTCTTAATGTGCCACCAGTTTTTTTCAAACAGGATCGACTACGATGCCTGGCAAATATGTAACATCCCTTTATGAAGGACCAAAATATCATTTCACAATATGTAAGTTCAACTACATGTTTTCCACCACTTTTGAATTCAAACATTGTCACGATTTGGGTAAGAACTAATGAAAAGTATACTTAAGACTGGACTGATTCTGCAGCACAAAATCAAATGTTTTCAAGTGGAACACCTTTCGATCTGAGGGAGATGACCGGTCTGGTAATATGATTGCATGTATACAAAATGCTGTAGTCTAACAAGGAGACAGAACTTGTTTTTAGTTCATGCAGAAAAAAATATTGCTTTCACACCAAATTTGGTGAATTTGCTCTTTCTATTCTTCAGCGATTTAAATCACACCAAATATCAACAAGGTGACAACAAAGCACGAACACATGTATCACATTTCGTTGGATACTGTCTTACCATTCTCAAGTTATCATGTTGGCACTAAAACTAAAATTATTGTGGAGCCTGTGACTTTGAGACAGGTTCGAGGTAATTGATATGCAATCTCGTCCAAGAGAACCAAATTTGATTGAGTCAGCTCTTTGCATTCTTTAAACATCGTGATGAGAACAGAACAAGTTAAGATGGAAAGCAGTTGAAGTTCAATAATATGTCTAATAATAGGCATTTTTTTTCCAAAGATCAGTTAAATTTTTTTACCTTACCTTTACCTTTCAAGGTCACTGAGGTCACATCTGATCTGACCGTTCGAAATGATAAATGAGTATATGTGTCATTTCCAGTTCACGTGTTTTGTCTTCAGGATTCATAACAAGAACGAATATGCCACACAACTAGCAAAATCAGCCTTTGTGAATGTAGAAAATTGACCTTTGTGACATTAAAAGAAGTTTTAGGTTGCCAATATGTAATCCAATCCAAGATTTTCACAAGAAGGCTCCACACGCATTATCCTGATCATTGGTTGAGATAGCTTTTTGCATATTTAAGAAAAAAAAGGTAAGAAGAAAAACGAAGATGATAACCCCATGAGAGGGTCACACTGGATGTGGTCGGTATAGCTCTCTTTTATTCTTAAGTTAAAACAGAAAGGAAATAGACCACAAAAGAAAAAGCGGACCTGCGATCCAATTAGAGCTCTCCAAAAGAGGGTTCCTCACCAAATTTAGACAAGAGAGACCTCTGCATTCTATATATATCGAGCTAAGAAGAGAAGAAAAATAAGATTATTTTTATTATTATTATTATTATCATCATCATCATCATCATTATTATTATTATTATTGTTATTATTATTGTTGTTGTTGGTATTGTTACAACCCGACATTCACAACGGGAATAAGAACAGATAACTGATTGTATGCCATGATGGTGGCATAATACATAAATAGACCCCTGCCAATGAGAAGAAAAAAATCATTAAAGTCCACGCCCTATTGTGTCTACAGTGAACTTTCCAGAAAAGAATGAAGAGTTCATTCAACCTTAAAAGATGCATGCTAAGCTTTGACATATGAGACCCTGCTATGTGCCCCTAATGCAACGGCTGGTAAATTAAGGATTATATTTTAGAACCAACGTCACAATTTGATTATCCTAATGGATCAAGAGCCGAAAAAAAACTTTGCTTTTGTTATCAAATTGTTAAAGGTGGAGTTAGCACTTTTTTCCCAGTTGGCTACCCAGTATAATTTTCAGACGATACTTCCGTATCATAACATCCACAGTCGGCCATCATTATTGTATTTTATTAGTATCATAAACGAAAAATGGTGTTCACATCCTGAAGTATGATCACAGGTTACAAGAATGGGTTTGATTGTAAACATATAACAGAAAATATACTGCGTTAAAATGCACGTTAAAGGCATTTGAGCATAAAATAGGTTAAAGGGAAATGATTTTGATTGTACTTTCTTTAAAACATCATATTTGGACTTTTGAGTCCGCAAAAAATGTGTTTTCTGTGTACGCATTAAAAACGTGTGTTTCCAGCCACCCTTAAAAATTCTCTTCCGAAGCAATCTTTATGAATTGATACACACTGTAACTGAAAATATAAATTTAACAGTGATATGATTTATGTGTTGTAGGAACATTTGACTTTCTTGTATTCTGAAGGTTTCCATGTGCGTTGTCCCAGTAATATATTGAGCTGAGACCAAAAGTTGCTGTTGGAGATGTACGTCCGGGCATTGTATACTTGATACTTGAGCTATCAGTTCCCCGCTGAAGGCCCATCACTATCCTTCAGGCTGGTGACTTTTTTTTTAACAATTTCCTGTTAAACCGGTTTTGATAAGATTTAAGTTAAATGAAATTCTTTCTGTGTTTCCGTATTTATATATCAGACGAACGTAGCAATGGTTTGGACATTCAACTTATGGACCTTGACTGAAGATTTGCGGCAAATGGTTTCATGGAAGTGTTGCAGGGCATTTGACTTTTTGAGACAAATATGTTCCCCATGGACACAAATATTCCCCTATTATTTGTTTTGATGAATAAATTAATTAAATATGATACAACATGCAACTATGCGTGTGTTCGAACCAGTATTGAGTGAAAAAAACCATGTCTGAGAAATATATGTTAAATGCTTTTCGTACACAAATGTCGAAAAACAAGTTGGATCGATTAAGTCAAAGTGGAGACGCTTCTCAATGAATAGAAACTGAAATCGTCATCAACGTTGAGATATAAACGATCACATTTTATATTTTAGCATTTTCAATGTCAAACGTTTGTACTGAAATGGGTTCAGTAGTTTTGTTAATTTAAAGAAGACAACATTACGATAAACGCCTTAATGCTTTTAATGTTTTTTCTTTTTGTTTTGTGGTGTTCTTTTTTGCTTTGTTTTATTTTGTTTTGTTATGTTCTGGTGCGTGGAAGTGTATATTCTCTTGCATGTCGCTGATTCAGAAAACTTCCACGTAATGCACCAGAGAGGCCCAAATAATAGCATACTACGAAAGTGTGTCTAGACCATGCTGTGACAACACCTACAGAACGATCACTAGCTTCGTAATGTATTGGACAGAATTTACAGAGACGATATATTTTATGGAAACTTTGTAAAATAGCAGTTACCTCTTGAAACTTGTTCCCCCTTCTGCACCTATGAAACGGAGTCCGTGCAAGGTAGTTTCTTGGGTAAAATCCGTGAATAGTTTCCGCCAAGAATCACTGGACTCTTGGGAGCCATGTTGCACACAATTTAGCAATGTTCCGCGGTGCAGGAACAGTAAATGGCGAGTCAGCAGTCTGCCTTGAAATTGTTGCATTATCTAAGCTTTCACCATTGTATATTCTTTTCATTTAGGGCTAATCATCCAATTTCTAATGACAGCATCATTTTTGTAACATTAATGTGTAGAGCATAATATTTATCCCATACAACCTCTGGTGTTGCAAGAAACAGCTTGATACTATCCAGTAACCCTGCGTTGCTGACGGGTCGGGTGAAAATTGTGTCAGTGTTTTTTTTCCAAATTGACCACGAAAGTGCTCTTTCTAGTCACGATAGTTACCGACACTTCACTTCACTTCGATTCTCTTCAATTCAGTTCATCCTAATTGATACAAACCAACTTGTAGAATGAAACACACGAGTCTAGGTTCATTCAGATTTCCCCAAACCAAAGAAAGTTATTGACTACTGTATGCTCCATGAACTTACCGATACTCGAATATTACTTGGGAGAGAACAATACTTTCTAATGGGACCTATTTTGTTCAACCCTTACGTGTATGTTTTATTGGATAACATACTTGGTTTTGAATTAACAAAAAACAAATCACAAATCTTAATGTGGGCTAATGTGTGCGCACAGTTAAAGATAGGGCAGATACGTACGTGCCATAGAACATTGAAGCCACGAAATAAACTGTAAAAACAGAGAGAGAGAGAGAGAGAGAGAGAGAGAGAGAGAGAGAGAGAGAGAGAGAGAGAGAGAGAGAGAGAGAGAGAGAGAGAGAGAGAGAGAGAGAGAGAGAGAGAGAGAGAGAGAGAGAGAGAGAGAGAGAGGTTTGTGGTCATATAGTTAGGCAGAACCAATGTGCAAGCTCTTGAATGACAATGTAAACATGACCAATAGTGACTAAAGTTGCAAGACATATGCCACATTATTCCCATTGATACTCTCACTATACAGATAAATAATAAAATGTTTTTTATTGACATCGATCTACAATATGCAGCAAGTGAATGGTAAATGGAACGGAAAAAAAGGAATGATCTTATGCAATGTGCATATCAGGATGCTCTATATTAAAAGTCCTCGCCAAAATATTCAACTCTACTCTACTATATCGAATGGAAGGTTCTTCTTAGTGTTCAACGGGCCAAAAATGCATTTTCGCCTACTGTGACTGTGCGACAAACTTTCTCAGCAATTTTGAATGCCTCGCTATTTTGTTGCCTCTTACCAACCCTCACTATTGAGTAAGAGTTACCGAGTGCTTTGTAATGCTAGCATGCTGCTTTCCTTTCTAGGTCCAAAAATATAGTTAGGAAGAGGACTGTGTGAACAGTTCGTTTTCATCGGACCTGGATATTCAACCTAGAAGTCCCATCCTGGCCGTGAGTACACGTAATTTATCTCTACAACTTGAATGCAATTGGCCAGACAGTTTTAGAGAAAAAGCTACGAGGTCCCACGCAATGCGCTGTGTGTGAACTACACGGGACTAATTGATGACTCGGAACAACTACGAGACACACACAGAACTGCTGCCTTTAATAACGTTGATTTTTGTACACTTCACATGACGCTGGTCGCTTACACCTCACCAGGTCTTATCCATTTACCGCTCAGCGTACATCGCTCATCGCATTAACTGCAATTACATTCATAACATTAAGTATCTCCATATCAAAATCGAACCTTTAACATAGTATATCACATATACAAGCCACATTCATTTATCACACATAAATTCATATAATTACATTTAATCGAAAAGTCCAAATTGTATACATTAAGCGCGGCCCTTTTGTCACATATTACCGTGAACAAAAATTGTAAACCACACAAAGTTGATCCAATTACCGTCAAACTTCAAAGTACTTTATGGTAACAAATACTCAATCAATCATTTTCAACTACGACGTGAAAAGCAAATAACTATGCTTACAATATTACGGAATACCTACCCAGCATTTTGCCACCTTCAACACGTCGTGCACAAGTACCAAAACCAACAACATTTATTCTTATGTGCAAATGAACGGCACAACCGTATATTACAAAAGAAAACCCTCCAATTCTAGTTTGAAACCATCACATAAAATTACAATAATGCTTGTACTTGACACAGCGTGGCATATACGCGTGCATCTTGACACAGCGTGACATATACGCGCGCATATTACTTGACACAGCGTGACATATATGCGTCCTGGCAAGTCTTACTATAAACATACAACGCGCACATGTATTTCACCAAAGTTCTACCAAACAAGACATGAAGTCTGAAAAACCTCAATATATTTCATAAACTCGTACATGTAAGCGCACTTTAACGGCAAAAAGCATGACCCAGTAAAACGCGTTTTCACGAGTTGCCTTTTTTGAACGATGCGTACATTTAGTTAGGAGTTCATTTAAGTATGTACATTTACATTTTAATATCAAGTTAAACTTCTTAATATACTTACAGGAACACTATTGCAGTGTCTGCGTTACAACCACCCCATGTTAGTTACAGAAGTGAACTGTGCATTGGCCAAATGCACGCACCCTACGTGCCTGTAACAAGTGCAGCTACAAAAAAGAACCGCATGAATAAAAACCCAGATATAACTCCATCAAATTTCACGTGGGCAAAAAAATAACGAGTTGAATACTCGTCAAAAATTGGAAGTAAATCGACGGGAAATGGACAAGCACTTACTATTAGCTCCCATGTGTCAGTTAATTATGTACAATATATGGGGAACATAGTCCCAAGGCGCCCGCAAGCGGGTAACGTAACCAGAACTCTTCCACTCCCAGTGAACAGCGACGCCGGGTGACAAGCAGGGGGCCGCAACAAGATTCTTCGCCTTTATATATGCGCCGGAACGCGCGGGAAACAGCTGGGTCACAGTCAACGAGGTCGGACAAGTACAGAGTAAACCCACAACGAGACAAAAAAGGGGAAAAGCAGCAGACAGGGGTGAAACCTGCGTCACACAACGAGGACAACAACAACAAAAATCAAATACGACTCAACTGTATTTGACACTGTGGACTGAATGAACAGCTTACGTAGGTGCAAGAGCTTTGATTTGAATGAGCAGCTTAGTCAGGCGCTATTGGTGCATGCACATTGGACTGAATGAACAGCTTAGCTTGGCGCTATGAGGGTTATGTGGCTTGGACTGAATAACAGCTTAGGTGGGTGTTCTATGCGCAATGCGTCCAAAGCACACTGCACAATTCCGTTGACCTGGACCATTCTTTTGGTTTTTGGAACTATAGCTATGCTAGTACTTGAATAAAAGATTGGTTTTTAAAGAATATGCATCTAGTATCCTTATGTAAATCCAGTACACATAAACTTTTGTCAAAATTTACACTTAGAGCTTTAACCGCCTGCACACCTTCACTACAGTTTCTTCCTCCTCTTGTGTGGCCTTTTGTGCCAGGGGGACTGCTGTAACCTCCCAGTTTCTGAATCCCCCCCCCAAAAAAAAATGGTTGGATAAACATCAGTCTACCCACTTTGTCAAATGCTAACAATAAACAAGCACCAAATATCACTCTTTCACAACATGTTAAAAACAGAATTGCACAAATAAAATTATCTGTGTTCAGCTTCTATGACCCTGCTGGTAACCATCATACATTCTTGACATCAAACAAAATAGTGACTATTTTCCTTTTCATAGTATTTGTTCTGGAAAAAATTTTGATACATCAGCTTGTTGATATAGAATTATAGTGACCTGTTTTATGCTATTATTTGTTTGTGGGCACCAGATAGATTTTCCTTTCTTCAGTTTAAGAGATAAAGGTATCCCCCGGAGCGCAGTTCTACCCCACAGTGAGCTGCAATATGGTGACACATATCAGCAATCGCACACCACACAGTGAAGGAGAACCACAAGATCAATTTGGAGGAGGTTTGGCTCAAAGATGAATGAATGCAATAGATTTATCCATGAAGCAACTTTGATACAGAACTTCAATAGAGACAGAAGTACTTTTCATGACAAGAGTGACAGGAATGTGATAGTGCCGTCACCACCACTGCCACATTTGGGGATTCAACTATAGAATTTGGTTTTCCATTAAACTCCTTTCTCTTTTCTGGCATGTATAGCTCATTTCTGGTTGGTTGCCTAGATATTCGTTGAATGTTGTAGTAAGATACATGAAAATATTACAAAAAGAATCAAACGTTTTATGATGGAGGGCCCTTTACACATTTCAGCATAGTCTAGAATCAATCCTGGCATTAAAAGGTACATGTATTATCTTGCCCTGTTTAAACATTGGGTGCAGATCATGATATGCCATCTGGGACGTCCAGTATTAATCTCATGGCGCGGTATTTGAAGCTTTTCAGTATCTTTCAGGTTATAAGAAAAAGTTTTATAGAGGGAGTACAATACTGATTTCAGCTTGTTTAAAACAACTTGTACACGAGACTTTATTTTTTTAAACCATGGCTTTGGTACTTCAGTCGTACCTGCAATCTAAGACCACTGCCACGAAAAAAACCCTGGCTTTTGTGATCACTTCTGATGGCACAGCAGTTTATACTTTATGTAACTTTACGTGCAATTTAAAACCGCCTGTCTTATGTGGCCAATTTTGGCCGGCATAAATGGTGGTCTTCTACAGCAGGTACTACTGTATGGTGGTTTTTCATTCAGCCAAAAAACGACCCTGTCGTCACTAACAAATTCAAATGAGTGATAATCATTGTATTTTCTGTAGCATCACAATACATGTAATCTATGCCTCAAACTTTGGGAGTATTTAATGCCTCCTTTGAGCTTGCTACCATATACCATAGGCCTGCAAAGTGTGAAAAAAAATCAGTCTTTACGGTTGCATGTTACCTCTGGATGAAAAATAGTCAAAGTTCTCATATCCAGGTTTTCTCCGTACGAAAAAAGTTCTCATTTCCCATTAATTTCCGGGTTTTCTCCGGATTTAAAAAAAAAATGTAAGCTCACATCACCGTGTTTCCTCCGGATTTTTTCTGGATATATTTTATGTAATCTTTCTTCCGTGTTCTTTCCACGTAAAAATTCGCAAAAAAAACAAAAAACCCACAGTTACATGGAGCTCTGTGTCCAATGCGGAACAATGAAACGCATGATTGGCCTGATGAAATGTGAATAAGTTGTTTCTGTTGATTCTATACTGTAATCGTCTCATGATCTGAATCAACTTTGTGCTCTTTTCTACATTTTAAACGTGGCTGCTGTCACTGATAAGTGTTACCCCTGAATGCTTATGTTCAGGTACAGAATCTAAATGCTGATTGTGAAAAGTTGCTTTCAGGTGATTTCTGGGAATGAAATTCCTTGAGATTAGCATACATTCGTCTTGGTAGGGTTAAATTTGACTAGCCATTGATTTGCCCAGTTTTCAAAATGACTCTAATCTATGTTACGGCCGTTGGCCGTTGTAAGCGGACTATCTGCTTTAATATATAAAGTGCTATCATCACGCGAAAAGGCGTACGTATATTTGTGTACACTAGATCGACTATGTGATTAACGTATAATAACAATGGTCCCAAGATAGACTCCTGGGGTATGCTAAGTTCACTTCACGCCAGCATGACAACTTTCCATTGATAACAACTTTCTGTTTCCTATTATGTTGGCAATCTTTGAACCAAGACAAAAGGGATCCAAACAGGCCGTTTTCCCCCTAATTCATACAATAAGCCCTCTAGCCAGATTATCCAGAGATAATGTACTCAATATTGTGACAAGTCAAGATCGTCTATGGTTTGTCTTATCATTTCATCGTTGGGCTATTCATCCTTGACAATACTCAATGTACAATAAAAAAAAATTGCTAGTACCTGAACATTTTATAGGCCTTTACAATTTAGTGCTGTTCGATCAAACCTGTCGACCTCAGTCACTCTGCTGGATATCATCTGTCTGATATTTGTTCTTGAATGTTCGTATTTAGGAGATAAACAGAACTATTCCTCTGCACGCTATGCCAGTTGTTGCAGGAGACATCTGTTGTTGGCTATTGTTAAACCCGTTATCGGAAGCTATGTCAATTACTACAACAGTGTTCCAGTTTAAACACAATAGTGCTGTTTTCATAAACGATTAACACAATATAAGCAGTAATGTGCACAATGAACTACTGTTTATATTTTAAGGTGTTCAAAGTAATTTATTTTATTATTTACAAACAATCTAAAACTACACTTATTATGACGACAATTACAGTGCAGCCAACACCCCCCCCCCCCCCCCGTGCTAGCTTTATTGTTCAACATGCTGAAACGGGCTGACATAAAATATGGCGCATGCTATAAAATATCACATCAACAAATGTTCATGCTCAACGACCAAATATGCCAGAAGCATCTGGTGACTCGCCATTGGCACAACGGTTTTTGTGACACGCATTACGTGTTTTGTAAATGGTTGGTGACAAAGTGCGCACAGCGCAAAGTGTGACTGACGATGAGCATAAAGGGTTTGGCTACAAACATACTGCGCCCAGCTAATCGCAGTATGCGGTTTGTCTGTGAAATGTCAGGGGCAGTGGTTTGCACGTTCTTGCCTGGCTGTACTACCATGCGCACACGTGCTGGCATGTTTTTTTTGTTTTTTTTTGTTTTTTGTTTTTGTTTTTTTGTTTGTTTGTTTGTTTGTTTTTTTTGTGTTTGGTTGTTTTTTTTTGGCATGCAAGCACACATCTTAAAAATGCCAGCATAAAGGGAACTAATGTGTAAGCTGCACTGTGTGGCAACAAGTGACCCCCCCACCCCCCCACACACTCACACCTGCCTCTCTGCGCCTGTTTTGAAATATGGAAGTATGGTATTGTTTTCCTAAACCTTACATTATAAGCAGCACTGCGTTTAAAATTTTACTCAAAGGGAAAAGTACTGGCTGTCATTTAAAGCGTTAAGCTATCAACTTTGACATACATACAATATGAGGCACACTGTGGGTTTTATTGTGCTAGTCAAACTTAGGGTGATTGTGCATGCCCCAACACAAGCCTGTATTTCTCGTCTCAGACAGTATCGGTGTACAACATAATTATAAAGCTTTTGATATTTTTAATTCCCGACATAGGGATCGTCAACAAAATGTGCAACTTGTCAGAAATCTGAATATCACGACTCGTGGCTATTCAACATTCCATCTTTGACAGCAGACATGTCGGATTTCTTATGATGAAGCCACATGTTGGTAAAGACGCTTACAGGGGCAAAATAGTCTCACTGTGCTGCTTGTTTTGTATTCTGAAGCACAAGGTCCATTAAAGAGGATAAAAAATTATTTGGTCTACTTGTTCTGTCTCCGCTTCTACATATTACTCTCATTACACAGTCAAGTTTGCAACCGTGTCCTCTAATTTACAGCAATCCACCTTACGGATATGTGGGGATATTTATTTTGCTGCCAACATTACTCCATGCTCGTTCATCTTCGTAATGTAAATATGGAAGTTTTCTTTTTGGCATTTTATTTACTCATTAACAATCCGTTCTCTAATGATGCCAACATACCAACTGTGTCTTTGCTTTTTTCTTCAATTTCGTTCTTATGGCTTTTATCTGAAGTGCTTTTCCCCAGCAGGCGTCGACATATGACTAAGTCAAGAAACTCAAACACAGTAAGTATACTTGCTCCCACCAACATCCCCATGTAGCCACCAATTTGTGCTGGAATGCAGAAGTGGAGTAAATAGATATTATAAATCATAATTCTTCTCGTGCATTTGAAGCTCAGCTCAAACGTTTGTGATGCATTTTACTATTTGTGTGAATAAAACTGCATAAAACGATGGCATACATATCAAAGTGGGCCAGTTTGTCGTATTTACTTATTTAATTCCATCGAACAGACACAGCACTTCAATATATATATATATATATATATATATATATATATATATATATATATATATATATATATATATATATATATATATATATATATATTAAAAGAGAATTTAAAAGTGAATGATTCCAATTACACTTGTGTTTTGATTAAATCCTTTTGAAAGCATGAAATCGAGTCAACATGCGAAATTGTAGTCTCTAAACCATTTATTGATTCTGGCCATTCCGTGTTTCAAGACCCCAAAGGGACTTTTACTTTTTGCATAGGCCAATGAAAAAGTGATGCACAAAAAGATTTCTGCATTGCTGGGATTAAGCACACTATATAAATACATTCTCAGTGCGCTTGCTTAAACATGGTAACTACCCGGGTGTTGGTTCACTGGAAATAATAACTGGACAGGTATTGATTTCACGTACCAACGAGACTCAATCCATCGAATGACTGCTTCTGTTGAATCAGGCTGTATCTACATGATTTGAAGAAAACTGTAACCTGGGCAAAATTATCCCTGCAACGAAATTGATCATTATTATTAGAAACAAACACAAAATTAATTTCTTAAATAAGGAATGTACAAAATCATTACGGTTGAAAGTTGCCTGTCAAAAAATTACTTGATTCAAATTTTCGAAGCATCATTCCGTGGCAACCATCTAGAACAAAATATTTTTCATAGAGCTCGCCTTGTCCGGAATATATCCACCTAGTGTGGATGCATCTTAAATATATCTGCCCAATATATTTGAAATGCAGATGACCTCTGCTCTTTGGACTGGGACATATGTACTTTTTGTCTAAACGTTGTATGAAAAAAGTTCGTGTGGGTAGGTCGGGTTGAACACTTAAACGGTGTGCACCAGAATGCTTCCATTACACCAGCAGGTCTAAAATATCCAGTGGATCTTCTTATTGCACCATTTCTATTGATGATCAAAGTTGAATGGGGCCAGTAAGGGTGACAAGTTATGTGCCATGGTCACTAGAATATCTTATATTCTTTTTTTGGTTTTAACTAATTTTTGGGATATGTAAACGTTTGAATGATTTTTAATGTGTATAATATTGAAGTTTTGGTACTTGAATCACTTCGGAGTCAAGTGTATCCAAAGCAGATCACCAGTCGTTTGTCTGAGTCTCTTTTTCATACACTTGTTTCCGTGGAAAATATGTCTTACATACTTTGGAAACCTTACAATGCCATTTTTCTCAACGTTTACACCACAAAACCCAATAATTCAATCAATCAATAAATCAATTAAACAAACAAACAAAAAATAATTAATTTTAAACATTTCTTATAATCTTGCTTTATGTCATATAATTGTTGCGCAAGGTGACCCACGGTTTCACTCCAAATTTTTCCCATTCCACAAAGAAATCAAATTGTTTAGCACTTTACCCAGCTGTTCCAAATTCATAGACGTTTAAACAGATTCAGAGTGATTCTTTCAGGTTCAAACCTAGCATTTCAACCCATCGAACTGAATATGAATGTAAAAGGGAAGTTTAGCTTTGTATTTAGGAGCAAAAACATAACAGTGGTACTTTGCGTTTGCAGCGAAGTAGACATACAGATTAAACAAATGCTTCATTTCTTTGTCATGCGTGTGGCCAAATATAACAACCGTCTGCTTCATAGCAGCATCTCCCTGACACAATTTTATGTCAGCAGTGTTTGTCGTTCGTCCACAATTCACAAAGTGTTATTTCACCTTATGAGCCAATTAGCGTCCCTTGTCAGTTCCTACATATCTGCCTGTTAAAACACATATATTTGTATTTGTTGAGTCTTGTTAAAGCAACATCAGAAGTGCCTTTTTGGAAGGAACAGCACTAATAGAATAAATACTCCTGATATAAATATTTTGCACTTACCCTACAAACTTTTCATTGATTTGAGTTGATTCTTCATATTCTTTAAATTGGTGGACGATATTGTTGTAGCCTTTCATGATATCCGTTACACTATCTGAAAAATCCTGAAGCAACTCTGAGTTTATTAATTCTGTTTGGAGATTAGACCAGAAGATGATTTCACATCGCAGTATTTCCGGTCTATTTTTTGATACTCCCATGTGAGCAGTAAAGAACATACTAGTATTATTTCTAGTAAAAACATTAACTAAATTCACACATGTTTGATTCTTTGTCTCCCGCAGCCTTTGCCAAATGGACAAATTCGAATGAAGTCTGTTGGTATAAGACAAAGCATCACTACAAAGTTTGTACATCTTTCTGTCAGTAATTGCATTGAGCAGTTTCTTGGTGGAATGAAACCAAGGTCCAAGAGCCGACTCTGCACACCTCAACCATCCAATATATTGGTGGAAATTATGACTGTCTGATCTAAATGTCTGCATCATGACTCGCCGCGTAATGTCGTAACCGAGATAGCGCCTCCCATTATTCTCCAGCCTCCTTTGGAGCTTATCCCATCTCTCAAGATTTTTACTTGTAAATATTTCGTTTCCTACCCTGTTAGCAGCTTGAAATGCATTTCTTAATTCGTTGACTGTGTCATTTTGCATTGCTTCTTTCATGGCTTTTGAGTTGACTGAAAGTGTCTCGTGCCAGAATTTGCTAAGTCCGTCTGCATAGCGCTTCTGCACCCGACTGAGGTCTTTGATATGCCACATATGGCGACAGAGGGTGAACACTAAAGCTAAATCTCTGAAATGAAGAGCATGATTCACCTGCACTGCAATCTCCAAAGAACCTTTAAAATCTGATTGCAGCTTCCCTATCAAATTTGTCCTAAAAATAGTTCTGTTAACCGCCAGTACGGGTAGCGGCCTATTTGTCTGGGTCCATACGTAAGATGATTTATTACACTGTTCTGGGCAATGGCGTTTCGTGTTGTGTACAGCTCCTACAAAGTATTAACTTTGCTGTCATTGTAAAGTGCAATAGTTTATCACAGAACCCATTAGTGGGCATTATTAATTCATCCATATGTCCATCTGAATATGCCCCTTTGGAATTAAATCTTCTGCTTCTCAGCTTCCATAATCAATCAAAAGCTAGCAGGCAAAATCCATTGCACAACATTGATACATATTGTGTCGTGTAGCATTTACAGTTATACAGTACAGCAATAATCGCAATACAGGTATTTACAATAGAGACAAAATAAAAGGGCTTGCTACAGCCCTGCTCACACATCTAAATGAGACGCTGGATCTTATCGAAGAAGGTTGCCTATGTTGTACAACCTTTACTGTTTTAATTTCAATAAGTTTTATAGCTAAGTACGGATTTACTTGAATTAGATTTTTATAGTAATGATATCTCACCTCTTCGTATGTATTTGCGTGCACACTTCCAATATTTCCGCATACTGCATGGTTCTGTTGATTCTAAAACATTAAGTTTGTCATGTTTGTATATTCGGCTATTCTTCGGGTTAATATTATTCAAGAAGAAAATTTTCTTTTTCACATTGTTCAGTTGAAACGTTTCTTTAACTCATTACTTTAGAAGATCACACACAAGACCTCGATTTTCGTACTAATACGTTTTCTCATCATATAGACTATCATAAAAAACACATTCTTCACAAGGGATCTAAATAGCATACAAAGTACATCACTTAAACATTTCTAAAAGGAACATAACTCCCTGTATGTCTCAAACTTTACAATGACATTGTTTACAGAAATATATGTCAGGCATTCTGTTAAAAAATGACTGATAATCTGAAACTAACTATAATTGCTTTTGCTTTAAAAGGTATAATAAAAAAAAACAAAGACAAAACAAAAACACAAAAAAAAAAAAAAAAAAAAAAACAAAAAAAAAAAAACAAAACAAAAAAAAAAAAAAAAAACAAAAACAAAAACAAAAAAACAAACAAAAAACACAAAAAAACGTGTGATACCATTTGTTGATTATTATAACTTTGGCCCTTTTGCCAGCATTATTTAATTGATGTTGACAAACGTATAACTTCGTATAGCTACCTCTTTAGATTTTAGAGGTAATAAAGTTCATGTAATACACAAAAGCAAAGCTACTCGAGAAATAGTGTTTGCTAAAGAGATATGTACGACTAATTTTAACTCATAAATTTCTTATAAAGACTCATCAATGCCTGTTGTGTTCTGGATTCCTAAGTTAAGTAATAATCCTTACAAATTACGATTCATTATCACAGGCATTTGAATATGTACCACTAAACAGTTGTCAATTGCGTAAATTCATCATGTTAACAGCCATTAGAGATTATTTTCCTAAATACTGTTACACAATATACAAACAGGATGGATTTTTTTTCCTCGGAAAAATGATAATTCCATGAGATTTCTCTTTGTAAAATATTGCATAAAAAATTGAAAGCATTAATTGTTTTGATTCTTCTACTCCATATATACGTTTGCGCATAACGCTTTTTGTTGCCAGAAAAACTAAACAACGATCTTGTGCCTTCCAGTTGCCTTTTATGGGTGACTGCCTGTCTCATGTCAGGAGTGAAATTTGTTTCTTCACATTGGTATAAGCAAAGAAATGTTGTTGCTTTGGCAAGTCTGGAATCTCTTAGCTGTCATTGTTGGGTTAGGAATTAATGAATGTGGATCATGTTTTTCTGTAGTATTAGATCATACACCCCTGAAAAATGATCAACCACAATTCATTTCCTTCCTGATAATACCATCATCCAGTTTAGGTCATTGGCAGTTCAACAAATGTAAGGTATCCCCATGGAGTGTAATTGCTCACCTCTATTAGCTGATAGATATCTTTCCTGGCACAGGTAGGAATTCATGCAGAAATTATTTCCCCCCCCCCCAATTCTCCTTTAGCATAACAGTTATCGATACATGAAAGATATATTGACGATACTGCTTGCATAAACGTAGCTAAACAAAAATTCAAATCCTAAGCTGTTCCTTTGGAGAATGCTGATATTGAAGATATTAAAGGTGTGTTTCTTGAATCTGATATTCACGTTTCTTCAAGTAGTTTTTTGTCATAATAATAAAATATTGACGAATTTAAGTTTTAAGTGGTCAATTATTCGTTCCATCATATTATTATTATCTGAAAGTTTTGGTTATAATACAACTTTGTCAATTTTTTTTTGTTTACGTTATATTTGTTCAGCGTAGGATATATTATAATAAATTTAATTCAATACGATATAATGAAGTGTGCCTGATGAAGCGTTTGAATTGTTTGGTTAAAAAAATGGCCTTACATTGTCATGAAGTTTATATTCTTGCATTTCAAAGTTTTCTGATTGTTTCACTCACAACTTGTAAGCGTTTTTGTCACAAGAATACTTAGTTTAAATAAACATACAACTTTCAACTTTTATACATCCTGCAAATTGCTACAATTTGTGATATTTTCATGCTCTCTTATTTGCGTCTAGTAGAAACTACATCAGGTTTGAGACTTTGCACCAAGCTGCATCCGAGCCGCAGTGCGGGTATCAGACATGTGAATTCCCCTGCAAATCCTGACGTATTCTCCTTCATCGCTTCAGTTTTTATATTCTACAATATTGGATACAGAGCTGTATGAGCAGTTCTCTTGAATTAACTGACGCTCTCTACGGCCAGGATTCTAATTAAAAGAACATAAAAAGGGGAAAAGTACTCACTTGTATAAGTACTCCAAAAGGTTCCAACTATTTCAAATAAAACCCCCATTTGCATATATATATATATATATATATATATATATATATATATATATATATATATATATATATATATATATATATATATATATATATATATATATATATATATATTAAATATTTGGGTGAACGCACAAAATTCAGAAAATTGGCATCTGGTCTTTGAGATAGTAATGTTATTACAGGGTAGGGTTTTCATACAAGTAAAACAGGCAATTTAATCTCGCAATTTGGTGGGTTTCCTTCTTTGTGCACAGACGGGGTCAGCTTGATTTCGTGACGCCTTTGTATGTTGTAAGTTCATGATGTATCCCTGTGGCTGATGTTTGTACAATGCAGGCACTTGATAAAAAGGACCCTACTAAGTAGATATGTGATATCAATCGTTACACTTACTGTTCGATGGAACAGACCAATGGGATGGGTCTGTGAGATGATGCTGTGGCGTGATACAGTGACAGTCATGATCAATTTCGCCAAGCATTTCCTCGATTTGGCATTTCAGTCTGGTGTAGTTTCCAAATTTTTTCAGGTTCACGGACCCACAATCTCCCCAGGGGGCCGGAAGTAAAATTTCCTGAAAGAAAAATCACCTGAATAAACTCTTTCCATTCCGACTGCAACTAATGTGGAACTGAAAAAAAAAAATGATTAAAAAAAAACAAAAAAAAAAAAAAAAAAAACGTGTTCCGAATCATAATAAGGGTGCTAGATAAGTGTTCCTCGTAAAAATATGTTTTCATTGTAGGACCAGCATGCCTGTAGTTATAGAAAATAAAAGTCTAGATCAACAGCTTTTCTCAGCACCCAAAGTGCAACGAGGAGGAATTAAAAAAAAAGATAAAACATGTACCTGAATCTTATCTAATCTGTGTGAGTCAGAAGTGCCGGCGCCTTTATTAGTTAAAAGTCAGCGATAGAAGTTGAAGGTCAAATACTGGCATGCCATGAATTCATTCATACATCAAGTCGTATTTTATGACCCTGGCCTGTCAAGAATCACAACATAAGAACTAAAATTCGTGGTTAATGGATTTTTTTTTTAATTACCAAGAAAAAAACTACCCCTCACTATGTGTCACCCTGTGAATACAAACTAGCTCACCTGAGTGTGTGTCCTTTGCTGTTTGTTTCAATTTAAATTGATGTTTACATTGTCAAACCATGCTGTAGGCTGGTCGGGGATGATTTAAACACATTAATGGAATGGCTAGCTTGCTCTGCAAGAGCACTATATATCAACAAGTACAAGATGAGATTTTTTTCCACGCGTGTTACAGCAAGAACCCAACCTATTCCCTAATACCCCTGACATTAATTAATTTATTTGTTTCTTTTATTATTTATTCATTTATTAATAATTTTATTAATTTATTTATTTTTAATTGATTAATTAATTTACATATTTATATAAAGCATTGTTATATTTACCCGTATATATCGCGCTGCGATGTATGCTGAAGAACCAGGAAGAATAAAAGCACCATATCCACCGAGCCATGGAATTTCTTCTCGGCTATGGAGAAAAAGCTAACGAACGCGATCAACTTAGATACCAGGTAAGCCACACAGAACACAGTTCTAAAAACTGCGCTCAGTAATCAACTGGTAAATCTTATTGTTAACATATCACACCTGTTGTAGAATTACAACTTTAGCTGATGAATTGCAAGTAGTTCATTATCAATTGAATTCATTGTGCTTTTAGAAAACAGGTGTAAACTTATTTCAGGAAGTTTCGCCCCAACGTTGAAACTTAAACCGTGTATTTCCTCATATTTGAAATGTATCCATGCAAAGACAGTGATGGCCTTAATCTTGCAATCTACAAAAAAAAAAAAAAAAAAAAAAAAAAAAAAAAAAAAAAAACCGGATGTGCGCCATTTTTCTAAACTGAAATATTATTTCATTTGTCAAGGATAAAACTGTATGATAGTCAGAAACAATATATTTCCTCATAACACGTTTGTCCTGAATATATGGAGCGGGATTTAACAGAATAAGTAGAAATGCATTGTAGGCTACACATTATTCTTCTTTAGATTTTATTGATCACCATACAACTAACCTTGAATCCTTTCTCTTCCTGCTTATTTGCCATATACTCATAAGACTGGGCATTTAGCAGCAACTGTAGACCCCCCGATGTGCCTGATAGGGAATACATTTTACATGGTAAACTGTGGTGAAATCGTCGTGCCACATATAGATTGCATTTTGGTTACGTGTACTCCACAGAAGGTGAGCGAGATGCATTATTGCTGTATTAAACGCCAGTTATCGCTGTGCGTGAGGGAGGCCTGAGGTTTATTCCCTTTGAAATAGATGTATTTGTATAAAGCATTTCAAAAACCGAACATAAGTGTAGAATATGAACTGATATGCAGGTTTGCATGTTACACAATTGGCTGCTTTGACATAGCAAGCTGAAACTACCAAAGACTCGAAAAAAGAACTCCATAAGTTGACAAATACATGAAAAACAAAAGAATGCACTTATTTCACACATTTCCAATTGAATCTCCTAAATGAAGAACGCTGTTTTTACCAACTTATCTTTGTATTTATAATCGCTGTTTATGCATTCTAAAGTAGGACAATAGACGTCCAACACATGTACTTCAATTAAGACAAAAATAAGTACACAAACCAGGTGTGTCTGTAATGTAGTCTGTATGAGTATCATTTCCCATGCGGATATGTTTCTTTGGAAAAGTGTAACATATCCCAGCATCAGTCACTGTGGTGTCAAAATCCTGGGAACTACATGGCTTGCCTTTCCAAGAGCAGCTGAGAGTTACAAAAACATCACGTTAACAGGTAGTTGCACTAATTACTCAGAACAATGGGGACATACGGACATACAAGAAACCGATATATATATATATATATATATATATATATATATATATATATATATATATATATATATATATATATATATATATATATATATATATATATATATATATCGGTTTCTTGTAGGTAGCAAGCAGTAACAAGCTACGGCAGAAACAAGCTTGCCTAATTGTACTGTTTTGATATCTGGCTAAGAATTATTATATTTTGATTGTTTTTTTTGACTGAATACTAATGACTTTCATTCTTTTCTGACTTGCACTGCAAATGTTGCTGTTAATATCCAAAGATTAGTAGAAAGTTTGGCTACAATATTTTTACAGATTTTGTACTTGCCTTTTTTGCTACTCAGTTATATCTTTTGACATCATTCTGTTTTTATATTCACTTTCAGACATTATAGGCTTATCTGTTTTTTGTCAGGTTTAACTCCCATCGGCTATGGGTAGCAAGCACTGGCCGAGGACTGTTACAAGTTTGCCTAATTGTACTTAAAATTGTGTTACGAAAACTCTCGTTTTAACACCGTGTTTTGGACATAAATGCTAATGACTTTCGTTCTTTTCTGACATGCCTAAGCGCCCATTTACTTAATATTAAAAAAAAACAACTCAAAAATGTACAGTATTTTCTCAAATGCCACAAACTTGACACATTACGTTCAAACATGGACTCAGGATTGGCAGTGGAATAGAGCTTAATTGTTTGGAGACTTTCAAAGTGAGGTGTAGGTGTCACGATGGGGTTTGTTTTACATTTCCGGTGCAGGATGTCCATTGTTGCAATACTTGTTAGGATTTCCCTTGGTTTGTACAGGTGGTCTAGCTGCAACTGTTTATTTTGCAATCCATGGGACTGAATATAATGCCTTAGATTGTTTCTACATCAGTTGTACACTGGCAGATGGTTTAACTAGGATAAACTATCCAGCTAAAAGGGTAAATACTGGTTCAGCGGTAGGCCAAATTGTTTTTTTCTGATCCTGTACTATACAAGTTTAGCATTTATGTTTTGTTTGAGAGGTATCCTTCTTTCAAAATGAAGCTCTGCATTTATAAGCAAAACTTTGCGTATTAAGCTAATTCATCGTTTGCCACGTTCATATTTATTGATTATTATGTGGGTTGTCTTTGCTGAACATTTAGCTTAGACAAGGGACCTCTACTCATAGAGACATATACGGGAGAGGGTCCGAAACATGTTCTGAGTAGTTACCTGCTGGGGACCCTTTAATTTATTTGGGCTAATACAGAACATGTCAAAATTCTACAGAAGAAGGTGTGCAATATCCACAAAAGTACTTCCATATATACATAGGTAAGACAGTGACAGGTTAGCTTATGGAGAGTAAAGAGTTTGCACGACAGAATAGGGTTATGACTACTAGGAAGTGGCTCTGGACAAAAAGACACAAATACAAATATGCACTGTCAAATACTGTACAAGATGGAGCTTGGTCACTTAGATTACACTTACATGGGTGTGAGTCGATTGTTCGAACTATACGAAACCTAAAAATATTGATAGCATTAACTTAAACACCACATGTTTAGCTAAGTTTTGAAAAAAATGTAATCAATTTTACCTATATTGCTTATTCATTTGGCCAATCATGGTAATTTAAATGCAACTTATCAGTCTTACATAATCCCATCTGAATGATTTTCAGTGAGTTCTGAAATATTGTTACTGGTAAAAACTCGTTTGACATAAATTATCTGTTTAAAGCTTTCACATAATATATTTTACAATGTCGCTGAGAAACGTTAAGCACGTGGTTTACGCCGTTTTCTCTTTGTAAGGTTCGTTTTGTCACTTTATCAACATGATTTGGATCATTATTCATTATCGAACTTACCTTGCAATCATGTCACCTTTCTGGTGAGATATTGTACGAAATACATCATAGGCGTCAATAAATGATAGTCGATTGACCACTGTAAAAAAAAAAAAAAGAAAGAAAGAATTACCATGGGGTAAGCATTAGCACTGAGGCAGTTTTCTTGGTTCTTATGTACTGTGGAAAAAGTCTCCATGGGGCCTGGAAATATAATCCCGGAGGTCATTTGCTCTACGTGGAGTGTGCCTGAGGTCCTTCGTTTTTTCTGTTTTGGACACACTAAGCCGATCATATCTGTTTTTAGTTCAGCTGATTTGTCAGTCAGCTTAAAGTATGGATCTTCGTCCGTCCGCAGTCCATTCGTCAGCAACCCACTCATTTTTGACTTCTCATGAATCGTTAGCTTGATCCACTTACGTAAAGCTTGGTGCCTATCTACGTTGATTGGGTCCCTCCCAAGTTTAACAAACATTCATGGTCCAGTGACTTTTTATTTTAATGATTTTTTTGTACGTTGTCGTCCTCCTTAGTCCATCATTTTTTACTTCTCCGAAGCGTTTGCCATATCAACTTCAACCTTCCTGAGGATATATCTTGGTTGGGTCTCTCACAAGTCTGTCCATTTGGTCATGCTCTAGTGATTTTTATACTTTTTTTTTTTTTTACGATTTAGGTCCCATTTTTGAAAAAAAAATAAATAAAACATCGTCTTCAAACCTGCTTGGACAATTGCTTCAAACTTGTATAGGGCAATTCTGGGGACTCCCGTGCTTTAACTTGTTCAACCGATGGTGCTGTTTTTTAATTTTTTTTTAACTTTATTATTTAACGACTTTTTTCAACATCTCCGAAAATATCAGTCAGATTATTAGGAAACTTGATGACATTGAAATTTGTGGGAGGTTGAAAGAAACTTGCTCACCGGTGTTGTTGATCCCGGTTTTAAACAAAAGTTTCGATCCTGGTGATTGCCAGTTAATGCACACATTTTTATTAATTGCTATGTAAGTCAATGGGGATTGCAATTGTAATTAACACTTGCGACTTCTGCAGAATTAACAAACAGATTCCCTTCAAACTTAGTGGCAATATGCCTTATGTAACTCTTTACCAAGTTTGTTTAAACGGCCACTCTTCAATAATTTTAGATTTTTATGATTTCTTGGTGCGCCTTTTTTTCGAAGATGGCAACACCTGGAAGAAAAATCTGCTCCAAACCTCTCTGCCAATAGCTTTGGAATTGCCTAGGGACACTCCAGGGGACTCTCAGCCCTAAATTTGTTCAACGGGTGGAGATGCAGCTCTTTTTTTCTAATTTTTAAAGATTTGTGTGTGTTTCTACTATTTTTGACTTCTCCAAAGGCGTCATTCAGATTATTCTGAAACTTGATGGAAATGTAGCCTGTAAGAGAATTCAGCAAAGTTGTTCCTAGATAGTGATAATTTGGATCGCCGAATTCTCAAGATATTTTTTAATTCTTGTACTTGTCGTTTAAAGTATGCATTCCTATTCATTACTAAATCAATGGGGAATGGGTCAATTCTTAATCACATTACAACTTTCCCTGATCATGTACCAGCTTCACTTCAAATTTGGTGAGAATGTGCCTGAGGTTAGTCGTTAAAGTATGTCCACATGATCGTGCTCTAATGATTTTTAGATTATTTGTGGGTCTTTTTGCGGCTTCACTTTTTGGTAAAATGCTAACAAAGCTGTTCCCTTCTGGGGACCCCTAGACCTAAATTTGTTGAAAAGGTGGCGCTGTTATGCCTTTTTCGTGTGGAAGAATTTTATGGGTTTGTGATTCAGTGTGTTCCAAATTGATTTCTTGCCCCAAGCTGTAAATTAGACCCCCCCTTTAAACTTCTTGGAAATGTACTTGTACCTAATTTCCACCAAATCGTCCTCCACATGATGGTGCTTTCATTTTCTTATTTCAAAGAAATTATCAAAATTAGAAAAATAGGTTATGTGATACGTATATGTTAACAACGGTGATGACAGTTTCAAAAGGTGGTGACCTTGATATTCTGAAGGTCATGGGACCGCTTCAGTTTGTGCGTGAATGTAATTTCGGCTTAGCACAAGACTGGCACAGTCCTCTTGGTCTACATTTTGTACCTTTCATATTTGTAATAAGAATTGAATTTATGTTGTGTCAATTGTGCTTTTTGTAAAAACATGGCCATAATATCGTTCGAACCGAGGTCAATTAGACTTACTTCTTACACTGTCTATTACCCGTGAAATAAAACAGCGACCAGTAAAAGTTACTTTGCTTTGCTTGCCGTTGAATCTATCCCAGGAACAAATTCTAGGATAAACTCAAAGCTACTGAAAGACGTGACAGTTTAAGTCGGTTTAAGGTAGGACGGGCTAACAGCACAGAACATAAATGTTTAAAGTCAACTTTCAACGTGTAGGAATTCAGGTGAGTATCATGGTCGCAAAGTCTGGCGTCCCACTGGATAAAGTATTCTCACATATCATTGTTACCGTGATATGAACAGGCCTTACACATTTTGCACCCAGAGGGTAATGTATACTGAACCCCAATGAAAAGTATCCACATGCCAATTTTGAAGTATTTTATTGTTTATACTTGAAACATTTCATACCTAGACGTGCTTAGAACTTAACAAAGCATTCACTTTTCTGGCGTAAAAATAATGTCGCGCTCTACCGACATTACCGTCACTTACAGGCAAAAAATGTCATTAACTGCCCTAATTGAAAGTCACACAAATTTTCTGTTCAATATGGGATGTGGCCACCTCGAGCATCAACACATGCTATACATCTGCGGCGCATACTGCTGACCAGGGTTTGAATTCTGTGTTGGGGAACATTATTCCATTCTTCCTGCAGAGCTTGGATCAGCTGGTTTCGGGTAGTAGGCCTAGGTGTCCTCCGTTGAATACCTTGGCCTAACTGATCCCACAAATGTTCAATAGGGCTCAGATCGGGTGAGAACGCTGGCCATTCCATGACATTGATGTTGTTCTCATTGAGAAAGTTCATTGTTAATCTTGCAGAGTGTGCACGTGCATTGTCATGCTGAAAGATCGCCAGATCTTGATGCTGCTCCATAAATGGGACCATGTGCGGCTCCAGCACCTCATCAATGTACCGCCTAGCATTGAGGATCCCTTGAATGACCACTAGGGGTGTCCGGTAGCGGTTGCTGATGCCTGCCCACACCATGACAGAGGGTCCACCCCATCGATCTGCCTGACGGACACAGGCATCTGCATATCTCTCCCCAGTCCGGCGCCACACACGTTCTCTGCCATCTGCTCTGCTGACACAAAAACGGGACTCGTTAGTAAAAAGGACGGTATTCCACTGCTGGCGAGTCCACCTGGAGTGTGCTCTACACCACTGCAGTCGTCTTTCTCTTCTGGGTTGGGTCAGCAGGTTACCCCTGTAAGGTCTTCTGGCTGTTAGGCCACTGCTCCTCAGTCGCCTCTCCACAGTAGAACTACTGACAGGACGGTGATTCACCCCTTGAGTCTCACGGGCTGTTTGGGCTGCTGTACGGAAACGGTCTCGCAGGTGCATCAGCCGGATGTGACGGTCTTGGCCAGGTGTTGTCACTCTTTCTCGGCCAGGCCTAGGCCGATCATCTACGGATCCAGTTTCTTGTTGCCGTTCAATTAGTCGTTGGATGGTGCGCCGAGTACACCCCATTCTTTGTGCGATTTGAGCGATTGGGACTCCACCCTCTGCAAGCCCCAAAGCATGGTGTCTTTGACCTTGGCTCAGACGCGGCATGATCGCCTCAACACACCTGAGACCACTGGCTTTTTTCTTGGCTGAACATCCCTTTTTAAAGCCACTGAAAACATCAGGTCATTTTAGCCATCCAATAGGAGTGGTGGTCAGAAGCCATATTCGGTGCACAAAAGTCACATGCATTATGTAACAACCCAGCAAAAGTTAAAAAGTTGTCCTGAATGACCCTGATGTAGGCTCCAAACCATGCATATATGCACACACAGTACTTAGTAACTTACAAAATTAATGTGTTAATTTTTTTATGTGGATACTTTTCATTGGGGTTCAGTATATTTTGAGCACCATACAACTGCGCGAACAAAACAGTACATTTAACTTGATGGAAACAAGTAACGACAACAAGCAAGCTACATTGAGTGCACATAAATGATGCACCTTACTTTGCAAATTAAAATATAATCTTTATCATAATTATGTGTATGCTACAAGAGTGCAAGACATGATGTTTAATACAACTCCAAACTTAAGGAAGTTAAAGAACTGATATTCTACGGAAACAGAATGAACGTAATGGCTCCAATATTTTTCACATATATGTGCCGACACACACAGACACAAACACAGACACACAGACACACACACACAGACACACACACAGACACACAGACACACACACACATATATATATATATATATATATATATATATATATATATATATATATAATTGTGTGTGTGTGTGTGTGTGTGTGTGTGTTTGTGTGTGTGTTACAGTGATGCTACCAGCTATCATAAGTGCATGTACTCACCAGTGTGGATGCATCCGTTTTGTAACATGGCCCTCATAATGTTATTCACAACATCTCTTGTGGTCTCTTGCTTTGAAAAGTACACTTCCTCCCTCAAGAAAAATTCTCCCCTACGATCACTGGGGGCTGCGTTGAAATCAAGGAAAATTGTAGTTATGTTAGCTTTCTTAAATTGCAGCATGGAATTGAAAGAGTCGTCCGCATATGCAGTTCTTCCAATGTATATAATAACCATTGATGCACCGACTCGAAAAAGTTTGCGTTGATCAAAAATTGCTTGCTTGGTCAGTGACATTGTGCTGTCGAACCTCGGATACCTGTAGCTATATTTGGATGCTTCTTGCGTTGCCACCAATATCTCTGTTTTGTTATGTGACCATGTGAGATATGTTTTGATAGCTTTATTTCTCGGTGATACTATTGAGATGCGGTTTTTGTTCGGAGCTAAAGCTATATTGTCAAGGATCATCACCGTGACATTTGTATCGATGTCATTCTTTGCGGCAGGAATAATCACGATGTCTGCATTACATAGCACTGTCAATAGAAAGTTCAATATTTACTGACGTAATTGTCATCATCTAATGTTCACGCTTTTGATATATGTTTAAAATTATTTAAAGCTTGATGAGACCTGCTGATGATAGTTCAATAATTACTTTTGATATAACGTGCAAGAGGAACGACCAAGGACGTGGAGTTGACTTGCAACCAAAACACTTCTTTTTCTAATCTGTATGCTGTATGATATGTGCTCAGGGTATGTTGATGAGCGTATGTACAAAGGTCTCTATCTGTTCTTGACAAATAATGTTGCATATACGTTTGGATATTTATATTGATATAATTTTTTTCTGATAACTTGCCGGTTTACCGGAGCAAGTGATGACTAACTTAATTCAGTATAGACGACTATTATATACATGTACTGGAATGCTAACTTACGGTCCGGCTGCGCATGTTGATTACTGTAGTCCTCGTCCAAAGCACCTAAGGTGCCATGCAAACCAGCTTCTGAGGCTTTTGTTGATCTGAATAGGGATGAAATATAACAGCATAGCGTTACTATTAATGGACTCAACGTAAAGAAACCTAATAAATTCCACTGGCACACAGCTTTGTTCGAAACCGCAGCAATTTAACTTTACCTACCTTCGCAAGTAAATAAAGTTCCGAATAACATTGTTTTCTCAAATTTGGCTGATGCATAAGTGTGCCATACAAAAAAAAAAAACAAAAACAAAAAACAAAAACAAACGAAAAAAAACAAAACAAAAAAAAATACCCCCCCCAAAAAGTCAAAACAAAAAACAAAAACAAGAAAAAAAAACAAAAAAGAAACAAAACAAAACAAAAAAAAAACAAAAAAAAAAACCCAGAATCAATGGATGTTCAAGTGTATAATTTTTTAGCTCACACATTAGACACACGGATCTTTCTTCTGTTATAGAAGATTCTCGTTCCGTGGTTCCCCACTATGAAGTGTACACATGTATACGTGCAGTCAGAACTACAGCAAGCATCCAGATGTTAACCATGATTAAATAACAATAACAGTCAAACGGTCTCCTACGAATAATGGCCCTTTTCTTGCTGCAATCATAATGTATCAAGGTTGATCTGAAAAAATGAAAGTATCTTATCTAGTTTATTATAGGTATGTCTTTCAAGTGAAGGGAAAGAAAATAGGTTTAATTGTGGAAAGCCGCACATAATCCGTCTGAGATGGCATGAATATGATTGACGTCAGTTGTGGCTCTTTTCTATCACAATGTAGAGAAGCCATTTGTTGCTTCTCAAACAATGGATCTACATAGATACTGTAATCTACAGAGATTGTCGCACACGTGAAGTTACTGTATGTTTTTCCATATTTTCTTTAAGTAAAAGAAAAGTTTAAGTAAAATATACACAGAGCGCATTGTAAAGTAAAGTGTCTTTTGCGCCATCCTAAGATTCCCATGCACTCGACTTACTAATAATGATATTGGGCATGGATGCACATACACTCCTTTGTGTCGATTCTACCGTGCAAATTACTTACAGAGAATGTTGGGTATCATGATGGTTGAAGCATTCTCAAAAATTGTACGATGCTGACCCCACTAGTATTTCACATGCCAACTGAGGTAACATATTTGACCTATTCTTAACCCTTATTTATGCCACTTCATCTGACACGGACAGTCATTTTCCCATATGGGGGCATACGGCTTTATGGCTGCTGTTTCACATCTGGTACACCATTTAAACGCCCTGTTTGTTTGGATTTAGATCATCATGTGCCTTAACGGGGTTTGTGTTCATCGGTGATATGAGGGTCCCATGGGGGATTAAAAATTGTGCATAAAATGCATAATTCTTGTTCTAATTTCTAAGGCAGCAGCACAATTGTTGCTGAAAGATCAGTGACAGGACAAAGGTGTTTTGTTGGAGTCCTCTAACAGGACACATTTAGATTTATGTTACCAGTTTATTATGTGTGTTCAAATGATCTGCATGTAAATACTTATTTGACCCCTTGTGGTTGAGGCAACGTCTCTTACAAAACCCATCAAGAAAACCAGTTGCACTCTTTGCGTTTGATGGCATGAACGCGTACATGTGTGTATGGGGGTATTGACTCTGCAACGGGGACAAACCGACAGTAAACGACAGAACATTCACAAATGTAAAAGAATCAAGTATAAAAATATCAGGCCAACGATAAACTAAATGAAAATGTTAGCAAGTTCCACCTTCTAGAAAGGGATTAGTCTACAGCGTCGGATAGATGGCGGAACAAGCATCATGATGCGTGATAAACAAGTAAATACAGCAAGTATGCACGTAGATAATAATAATGATGAAGATGATGATGATGATAATGATAATAATAATAATAATAATAATAATAATAATAATAATAATAATAATAATAATAATAATAATAATAATAATAATAATAATAATATCCTATGCATGTCCATACCAAAAAGAAGATAAAACATCCCACTTCAATCGAGATGTGAGTGGCCATAATTTTTGTGCCGAATATCCAGTCCTCACTTCCCTTGGCCAGTAGATACAAATATGCTCATGTACTGCAAATGGTGCTGTTGTGCATGCTAAAGTATCAACTCATCGAAGAAATCGTACTGCAAGGGGTTCGCAAATGCTATATGTTAACAATTCCGACGCTTTTCGCATGAATCATGGGATACGTGGCTCAAACCTTTGAATGGTATGCAGATTAGGAACTGCTGCTAAACTCCACAGATAATGTATTGACGGGGGAAACTGATTTATTACTGAACTGCAGATTCCTCGTGATGTTCCAGAGGATGCAGAATCCCATGCTCTACCAGTCTCAGTGCCTGTCATGGAGATAGGAAGCAGCGCTGGCCTCACAAATTCGTGGAGATGCACACGTACGCGGAAGTCGTCTAGGTCAAAATAGCTTCAAAGAAGTCAATGAAAATGAACCTGAATAGCGATCCTGTTTTCCCCTTTATTTACATATCATAACTACGACCAATTTGACTCCAAGGATGAGTCATACTGTGTCTCTGCTTGCACACTTTGGCTTCTTTTGCAACTTGCCTTTTAACTTGTGATCACATGTCATGATATGTGAAATAGCTGATATGACTTTGGTATCGCCATTCTTTGTCCTTGTGCCCCCTTACTGAAGAGAAAGAGGTCACGGATGACTGAAGATCCGTGATTCAGTCTCTTTAGATAGTACACATGAATCGTCAACCCAAAACTGTTTGACTAACCAGCTTTTTTAGCAGATAATAAAGGCTAGCTGTCATACTTTCTGATATATGACATTTCTCACAAAGATCTTCCTTATGGAAATCAGTATGGTACCGAAAACCTTGTTGTCTGTGAAAAATTCCACAGGTCGACCTTCTCGTAATGGGTCAAGCGGTGGTGAATTCTGCAGCCATTGAATTTTCTCCACATTTTGAGTCCTCAGGAGCTTATCAATATTGACAAAGCCCACGACTTCATTAATAATATAGCAAAGTCCGAATTTGTCCCAATAGAGTTTTACTCTACTCATTCACGTTGGAATGACTGAGTGCCTTGTTCAGCAAGATATTTCAAGTGCGTATCAGCAATTATAGAGAAAACACTTCCCATTATGATATATCAATCATATTTTTAACACATGAGATGTCCAATATACTTCCAGATGGGACTGAATAAAACGGTCAAAACTATTATTTTAAGTCACAACTGACTCAGGTCAGTTAACCCTTATCTAACACGCCTAGGAATTAGTCATATTACTGGGATCATATCACGAGTTTGGTTAAATTTTTTCCTGGTATAGCAAGCATACGGCTAATAAAGCGAATTATATGGACGGTCCTTCAAACAGGCTGTCTGTCTAGGAATGAAAATAATCATTACAATAATGCAATAATGTTATTTTCAATATAAATGAAAATGTGTATTTACTTTTGTATGACAGTTATTTTAACCCCCCCCCCCCAAAAAAAGCTCGAACTGTACATGTAAAATGAAATGTGTACTTTTCATACCTACCAAACACTTTACTAATACATAATTTCTTTCTCCAACACCACTAATATTTTCCCAGTAATTATGCATCATTTGTCGCTATATCCGTTTATCAGCCTACTAATAAAATGCCAAACACTTCATAAACGTTCAATGAACAACACTGCCCTAACTTCGAAAAAAAAAGCAAACAAACAAACAGACAAAATAAAAAAAAAATAAAAAAAAGAATAAAAGCGGCAACAAAAAAAAAAACCAAAAAACAAAAATGTCACATTTCTTATGTCATTCAGAACTTGTTTCGGGGAGCATAAGTTACCGTTTTAGCAAACCAAATACTCGCATGTACACAGAAATTGTTGATATAAAAACCAATGTTTTACTGTAGATTTAAAATGGTGAAACCTATCGGGGCCTGAATGGGTCATTCACCCATTCACTCTTAGGACGCAATTTGGTCATTCGAGAACGGTTAGTGATCTACAATACCACCCAAAAGCACCTCTATTAACTATTTAAGCAATTAAGTTAATGATTTAAGCAATTTTATAGGCGTACTTTACTTAAACTACACTTCGAGTAGGCCTACCATCAAACGTTTAGCCTAATTTGAGCTCTCTGAATATAGACAGACATTGCTAAAATAGGTGGCAGGTTGTATGTTGCTACCTAGAATGTAGAGACAGTTGAAGGGAAATAGACAGAATCAAGAGACTTTCTTCAGGTCAGTTTACTGCGCTTGGTCCTTTCTAGTCGCTTTAGGCAAGTCGGCTCCGAAATCACACAACGCCCACAAAGCCGAGCCACAGGACACCCCAAATTTGTGGCCAAGTATGCAGTTTTTTCCAAGACCGGTCCCGAAGACCTAATGAGAAGAGAGTGCGTTTTCGCGTATGCATAGGCCTTGTGATGCAACCTTACCGGAACTTTTTGCAGACCTCTTTTATGGAATCAAAGACAGTAGAAGCGTGACGAGTTTAATTGATAGACGATACAACGGTATCATAACTCATTTATTAGCTTCACGGACACAGCTCTCTTGGCATAGCCCTATCGGACGGCTTGAGGACAGGGGAATTGTGACCTTTTATGTGTGGCGAAGCTTTTCAGGCCGCAGCAACTGGTGTATACCCTTAGTGATATAAAACAAGACACATTGTAAAATCTAGTCCCATACATTTTACTAGCAATAATCAAAGTATGCTAATGTGCACACAATGGTATGCTCAGAAGACTCGACATTGTACCGGGAAGAAATAACGACGTCCACAAAGTATCATGGCTACATTGCAAAAGCTGTTTTTTCCCGAAACGTTGCATATGTATCTTGCTGTTCGTTCAGTCCAGTATCACAGGGTCTTGCTAATTAATTGATCAGCCTTAAACTATTAATATCTGTCAGTACACCTGCTGCCAGCAGTGCTTTAATCATTCATGTATCTTTAATCATGCTGCAGTTATTTAGAAAGACATCTTCGCAGACTTCTAAATACATTATCGGCATTTGATTAATGGCTGAATGATTTCTCCATGACTTTTGGTGTCCAGTTGATGACCCTCTACCACTTAATGATGTTTGAACATATGGCTGAGGGGGGAGTCTGACGTAAGCGGTTGTTTGTGAAATGACATTTTACATCAATGACATTTCGTCAAACACATTGTATTTACCCTTTTTGAGTTACTGCAAACTTGGCTGTGAAATAGTTTGTTGCTGATTGACACGGACTAGATATAGTCTTCACTGGAAGCTGAGCTCTGAATGTATTAATCCTTAAGCAATCTAACTTAGAATCTCTCCCATAAACAATGGTCAATTTCTGTAAGGTTTACTTGTTTTGGATCTCTTTCATTAATAATAATCAATTTCTGTAAAGTTTACTTGTTTTATAATTAATATAAGATTTCCATAAAATTTCACTCTAAATCTGTACACACGTCCACCCGTTTTAGTTTTGATACATGAAGGCAGCATGCATAAGAACCTTGTTTTGTTTGTTTGAAAAGTTGATCTGACATCTTCAAATCATTCAACTGCCCATTATATTTTTATTTGTGACGTGTTCAATATAAAACAAGATTCAAACGAGTATTCTACACTCTTCATACTCGGTACAAAAACAGTGAATGACATGATAATTCTGTATCTGACATTTTTGTCACCATGTAGTGATGATACAAGTTGCAGGCATATACATTGGTAATCGTTTGAGTCCCTCATTATCATGGTCAATGCAGGACCATGTGTGTTAACCCACTGTGTCATCATAACCATGTGGTCTGCTCATTACATAACCATTAACATGACCACTGGTAGATGCAGATCCTTAGCCCGTCCTTAAAATAATTACATGAACCTCTGCACACTTCAGAAAGCATGACCAATTGTGAATAACCAATGTGGCATACAACAAGAAGAAATAAATAATAATATATTAGCATAATTAAGACTCTCTGACTTGACGGCACTGGTTGGCTTGCATTAACGCTGTATCCAGAAACATAAATTACACAATACATACTGCACACACACACATACACACATACATACATACATACATATATATATATATATATATATATATATATATATATATATATATATATATATATATATACACAGACACACACACATCAATAATGTATGTGTATATACATAATTTACAATAACTCCAAATTAGTCTCATGATAAAGCATTCTCTACACTCCATTTATGAACAATAAAAGTCTGCTAAGGTGTCAAGCTCAGAAAATAAAGAAAAAATTAAACAAAGCATTGATTATCATATCCCTTCTTAGATAAAATTAATTACTTACATGTAAAATATCGATGTGGTTTGGCCATCATATGACAGCCATATTGGAAGCTTATTCAGTCCCCCATCTGGGTTTAAGGGGGACCCAACGAGTCCATGCAAGCATGCATCACTGTCAGGCACACTGACATTCTAGCACTTAGCAGAACTACCATATATAGATGTATATATAGATTCGTATACGATGAGCAACAATGTATACAAGTATTAATTGGAACCGTGTACATACAAATACAAACGTAATTAGGGTTTTAAAAGTACCAATGCTGTCCTTTCTGTGTAGTCATGGGGGAGAAGATGTAAGAAATGTTTGCATTATTACAACTCACAACTTTTTTTTGCTTTTGAAACATTTTTTCCATGAAATAATTAACCCCCCATAAAGTAAATTTCAGTCTTTAAATGTTTTAAGTATCGCTTATGAAGAACATCATCAGTACTTGCAGGCTGGACGACCTATGGCCATCTGTCATCACTCACTAAGAGCCCCCCCCCCCCTTACTTCAAGTGACGATTTCCCAAGGAAAGTTTACTCAAGAGAAGAGAGGGGAGGGGTGGGTTGAGTAGCAGGGTTTTCCATTATGTCTTAACCCACATTCTTGTAAGAGATATGTGTGAAGTGAAAGAAAGGTAAGTAAATGTTAGTAGGACAAAGTGGTAGAGCGCATTGAGGAGAGGAAGGAGAAAAAAGCTCATTCATTGTGGCAATTTTTTTGCAATTCCCTTTTAGGGCATACTAGGCAAGTGATAAGGTAACCCCATTTGTTCCAAATAATTATGTTCCAGCAGGGAAGTAGCATGTGCAGAAGGGATAATTTCAAAGATATTTAAATTATTAGGTATAAACATTTGCAAGACATTGACTGATACACAACCAATACACTCTTAGAGTCTTGTCAATGTAACACCATTTTACATGACAAAAAAAAAATACATATCATAGGGTACATATCTGGATTCATGGCCTGGTGTTTCCCAGGTTGACTTAGTTTGTAAGGTTTCTCCCCAGGTGGGAAAATCGAAAGACCATATTTTACAAATTACAGGCAAGGCTGGTAGAAGGATTGCCTTCCTGAAGCTCTTTAAATATAGGTTATGAAGAAATGCACTTGTAAATCATATAAATCTATGGTCTGCGGCATACTCGAATAGGCGTGTGTTTTATTTGAGAACTGTGGTCAAACCTCATCTGATCAATTAGAATCAAGTCATTATAAAGCAGCAAGAACGTGCTCAGGTACCTAGTGTCAAATGATTCCCCCTCCTCTTTATCTAACATTTTTTAGAATTTCTGAAACATATAGTCACAAGCACTTAGGAATGACTCTCACCGTGAGTGGTTCTTGCAATGATTATATAGAAAAAAATCCATAAAAGCAGAATTAAATTGCAGCAAAAACACTTTTGGGACACGAGAGTGTTAAATGCCAAGTACCAGCATGCCAGGAGATGGTTGAATCATAGCCACTCTTACTTAGTCCTGATTGGTTAAGAATGACCGGCCTGAAATACTGAAAAAATATTAAATATATCTGATACTCAGTTAATGTCACAAAAATATGTTTGGTTTTGTTTCAATTTATTTATTAGGATTATACAAATTATATTAGCTACTTCTGTCATCCCGGCATAGTTAGTCCAGGTTGTTTGGCTTGTTGACGATCCAAGAATATGGATGTGGAGTTCGACGTCTGTTGGGACGCCAAGCACCACAGGATGCCATAGTTATGACCATCCTGCAATGTTGTGCTTACATGCACAAGAGTGGGATATTCTGCATGGAGGAAACTCTGTGAGACAACTGTTGATGATGGACTTCCTCTCAGTGGCAGAACATCCGTCAAGCAGATGTTAGATTTGCCAAACAGGAGCTCCAACGTGTGGATGCACACTGTAAGCATGACGTCAGGGTACCTTGCTGGGGGTATGGGGGCAATGATTCTATTATGATGTTACCCTGTAACCAGAGCCCTTGGAATAGGAACAGAGTATTGCAAGGAAGGTTGTAACGCCAGTACAATGACCTCCCAGACACCATTTTAATTTCAAACACAGTAATGACATTTTTTATCATTTAAATGAGCTTTATCACGTAGAAGTTATATAAAATAAGCAAAAATTTATCATTTGTGTGATGTGCTGAGAATATGAGCTTTTATAGCAGTTTCTGTCAACATGGCAGCTGAAGGGTTTCTCTCGGGTCCTGTCCAGTATGAAGTTGGTGAAATAACGCATTTTAAGGGGAGAGATCTCATTATCATCTCCATAATCAATGAATTGGGATTCGACACTACTAATTGAATGTGGATACTGGTAACAGCGCTTAGGGGCATATATGAGGACTCAACAAGGACAGTTTATGTAAAATCCCTCATACTAGTACTAGATGCCGACGGCGATGGCGATTCGATAGCCGAGTGGTAAGGCATGGCTGACATGACAAATCAAACTGCTTCTACGAATCCATCTGCCTCTGCATCGATACAGACTGAATGATTTTCTTGTCTAAAGGACGAAGACTTGAACAATTTTGATTGGCAATGAACGGAAAAGTCCACTGACGGGCAAACTGCTTTGGTAGAATCAAGCAGTTGCACTTCCGTGTTTATATGTCTCTCGATGATTCCATCACCATAACCTTTTAAGTCGTGTTGAAAAGTCATGTTATGGTATTTTTTTTCCAATTTTGTTCACAATAAAACATCCCAGTGCTCAATGTAGATATCCCCTTGTTCTCTGATGATAATAAAGTGCTATAGTGGTGCAGTACATCTTTAAAGTTTACATGCCCTATGTATAATGAAACAGTCCTGGACCCTTGTTATCCGAGGACTGAGGCAGTTCTTTAAACAATAATGGCAGTTAACTTCATCTACAGACCAATGGGCATGGATATGATGTTGATTATTGTTGTGTAAGTGTATTTTTACAGCCTTTTAGGCGGTTCATCATGATAGAAAAGTGATTCAAACCTTCAACTCGGACTTTGTGTTTGTATTGTGACCCGGTCCCAGCACAAGACCTCTGCTTGGGTAATATGCTGGCTGCCGGGTCAGGGTAGAGGTACATATGTTTTAAATCTTTCGTTTGCAGCATTCATCCCTTAAAGGCTCAGTCCCTATATGCAGTGGGTGTATATTTTTTTTTGCTATTTTCATAACCGAAAAATTCAGTTGGGTTCCACGAAGCACATGACGTCAGTCGGAAAACCTGTTTAGTACGTTCATTGCTAGGCCTATTTGTGCATAACGGAGGGGAGTTCCCCTCGAGGGGAAGAACCAGAAGGTATGGAGGAGTCTCCTGGCATCTTGAATATAGAAAGGGAGAGTTACGTGTGTTTGTAGGTCCGAAACCCTTCCAATGGGAGCCCCAGGGACAGGCCCTCGAAAAGAAAGAAAATCAACCAGTTTTACAGCAGTAACCTTACTAAGGCAGGGAGAACAATATGCTTTAGTGTGTATGGACATTGAAGGCTTAGTTCAAATGAAGAGTTGGAAATCCAGAGTTGAAGAATTTATCAGGCAATCCATATTTGGTATGTTCATACACTCTGTTAAGGCATGTAGTGTCATGTTGAGGCATGAATGTCCACATGCGATCGTACTGTACCTACTACAAGGCTGTAGAGGAAACGAGGGAGTAGGTTGTAGTCTGACCATGGACATATTTATTTTTATTAAAAAGGATATGCCTCGACAGGTAAAACCAGTATGTATGTAACTTACAAATATAATTCTGGACTTTTATTTGTGTGCGACTGGGAGAAGAAGGTTGGCAGCAAGATGACAAATGTTGACAAATTCACGTATGTACAACACAGAAGGTTGATTATTAAATTTTCAAATTTTGTAGGCATATAAATCGTCCTCGTTTTGATTTCAATAGCAAGGCAAGTAAAAGCCTGTGCTTAAAACGTCTTTCTTTCTTCTTTTTTATTTCACTCTCTCTTGTTTTTTCCTTATTCTTTCTTTCTTTCTTCCTTTTTCGTCTCTCTCTCTCTCTCTCTCTCTCTCTCTCTATTTCTACTTTTTTCTTGCTTTCTCTCTCCCTCATTTTTTTCTAAACATTTCTTTGGTCTTCTTTGGCAAGAAAAAACCTGCGCAGTGGTGTCACACTCGCAAGTCATTGCTTAAATGATGGTAAAATGCAGGGTATTCCAATGGCGGTGAAACAGTCCTTGTTACTATTTAAATTGTTACACTCTGTGGCGTAATATCCATGATGTTCATACAGATTACCCTTTTTTTAGCGTTCATCGAACAGGCTCAAAGTGGGACTTGTGGATCTTTGTCAGGACCTGCATATTTTGTCAGTAAAGGGTCCTCCACATCAGCAAATATTATCAGACAATTCTGGCTATGGAAAGTACCAAGTGAAATCTTAGGATCAAATCAAAATAACGGATGCTGCGTGGTGACGTAAAGGGCAGTCCATGATTATCAGCATATTCATTATTCATATCTGAACAAAACATTCATAGAGGGAAAGGGGCTTGGAATTAAATGAGGATTTTATCTACAGTAAAAATACCCATATATGTGTAAATACTGCAGCCCAGGCTCCCAGGTCTGCTAGGCTTAAGGTCAAAGGTGTCATAAGCTTCACTTTGGGTAAACTGTTTTCAACAGTCATTTATCATGGAGCTCAGTAAGAGTGAGTTCAAGACATAATTTTGTCTTATAATAAATACAATCAGGTTCTATATCCAAAAATAGCATTCTATATAAAGTTTGAATCAAAATCCTGGCATGGTGGACTTGGCCTTCATAAAATGACGATATTCGCCATAATTGGGGGGGGGGGGGGGTGGTCAAAAAGTGTTAGGAATATTTTGTTGCTAGATGAAAATGATGACCACTTTGGACGGCCTCTAAGCAGGATATGTAATTATCATGATAGTGTTGGTACACGTATGTAATGGTTCGTAGAATAAAAATGACAAAGACGGATATCATATGTGATCCAAAACTAAAAGAGTGGCTAAATAGCATGTTTTTTGCACATTAACAGGGGTCTACTTCAGTAAAAATTTGTTTTTCTCCCATAAATGTCACAGTCGAAACATGTCATTTAGCCTGTCAGTAGAGGTGCATTTCTTTATGTCATGAATGTGAAATAATATTGGCATCTTCTCTGCTGACTTATACTAAACAGCACACATATACATTTATGTGTTGTACATGTAGTAAACCTACAAGTTAATACTCATCATTATTTATCCACATAATTTTCACATTGAAGGATTCAATATTTTTTTCATAGTCAGTTTTGCTCTTTCAAAATTTTAATGTAGGTAAACCAGATCTTTAGCAATAGTTGTAGTATATTATGATTTTTTATTCTGACTTTTGTTGTACATTTTTGCCTCAAATAGAAAACAAGCAGGCCTATCTCATTTGTTTTTCGTTCCAGTGGTGTTTATTCAAAACAATATTAAATGATCATTCAGTTTGCAGAAATAACTACACCTGCAGAGAGTCTCACTGACGAGTTATCCCCATAACTTTTTCAATTTTTGCATAAATATTTAATCCCACATCTATTTGTTCAGTTATTAGGTTGTTACGATGCCCACCTTCTGAATAGTAGTAGAACTCAACAAAGAATGACAACAATGATGTAACTTTAACAATAACGATTCATAAACAATCAAAATCAGTACAAAGTAGGTAAACTTATCTCCATTGGTATTTCAACAGACAAACCGTCTTATTTAAATCCTAATCCCACATGAAATTATCCACAGGTACTGTCCCACAGTTCCAAGTCATATCACAGGTGCCAAATGATCAGGTACAAATCCCGCAGATGTACGGTTTCGGTCCAATGTGGTACTGAGAGGTGTGGTGCTGATCCAATCCCACAGCAGGGCTGATCCAATCCCACGGACGTACAGTTTGGTTCCAATGTGGTTCAATATACCAGTCCACTCTAAGACAATGTCCACACTCCACAGGCACAATTTAAACAATGGCTCACAGTCACAATGGCTTGATGATAACACACAGCTTCTGTCAGATCCTTCAGAATTCTCTCTTCTCCTCTCTCAGTCAGCAAAATATCTGCTTTATATTTATACACAGATATATCACCACTGTGCTACAGTTTTCCAATTAGCCACACATCCATTGAGACCTGCCTGGACCACCTCATATCAATGTAGGTCAACATTCTAGCTTATTCCACCTGTTTACCAGTTGCATTTGAGCCACTCACAAAACAGGCCAACTCACTGACTCTGCAGTGAGCCTGTACAGTATTCATTGAACTCATTGACCCGGCACACACTGAATCAATACAGTGACCTGTCCTAATGAAAACAAACAGCCATACACATTTTCATAACATAGGTTAAGGATGCAAACCACTGAATAAAAATTCGTGTCTTTTGGAGCCACTCACCTCTTTGTTTTGGGTAGAACATTTACCCACCATGAAACTTAATCTTGCCTTTTTCATTATTTAATTGTGGCCAACACACTGGTATCTCAATTAGCAGTCTAAAATTGTATGCCTGGGCTCCACAGTTGTGTCCAAGTGCCTAAACCTAACCTCAAAGAAAAATCAAAGCTTGTGTGCCCCGTTTTCTCATCACATGTGCCTTTCCACGTACACAATATTTAAAGTGCCTGAATGTGGGTTTGACCCCAGGACAAGCTTCTTGATATCTTAAGTAGCCCTGAATGGAACATCCGATGGTCCTTGAGATACCACATCCCATGGTCAGATCGAAAAGTGGTTTAGCCTACCACAGATAACAGTTGAGCACATCGTTATGTTAGTGCGTCACTTTATTCTATAAAAGTTAGCCCACCTTGCATTGAAACTCAATGAACAGCTTTCCTTAGTACCCAACTTGCTCCAAGGTAAGCCTGTCGATTTGGCAGATAATTTTGATAGGATTTATTTGTATTTTCCTTTCAAACTTTTGTCCATTAATTATGAAAATAATTTGAAAACTATGAAGGTAGGTGACATTTTACTCTAGCCGGTTTAAGGGAGAAAGAGTGAAAATACTGTATATTCCTTGATGCATTGATGCTCTTTTTGCCGGAACAAATTTGTTCCACTTTGAACGGACTCCTTGATCTCAGGGAAAGGTGTGTAGGCTTAGGCCTTAAGTGTCCAAACCACATAGCCACACACCAAAGGGGCATGGTAGGGACAAAATAGAATAATAGCAACTAGAAAAGCCAAACAACAAAGACCAAAATAAAATTAACCAAGCAAACTCCTATACAAATTTAAATTTTAGTGCAAATTTAGAGATCAACAATAGTTCTGTCTGGTTTGAAATGACCACCACTGCCAAGGACACCTTGACGGAGTGCTCCATCTGACGTCAATTTCGGCAAAAATCTGATTAAAATTTCCTCGAAAGACCTGAAAAGCCCGGTCTTTTAAATGCTTCCTACAGTATCAAGAAAGAAAGAATACCAAGATACCATGGGTAAATTGTGAATGTAGTCATCATGTATCTTATTTTCATTGGTTGAACACAGTTTAGAGACGGTTTATTTTTTACCGGGAGTTAGCCTTTAATCCTTGAATGGAGGCACGTGCGCTCAATTTAGAGATCCAGGCACCTACGAGTTTGCCCAGGCCTTACAGCCGGGTGCGAATTGGTCCTCGATTTAAATCAATTTTTAGCTCGACTCCATACTGTGATATTTTATGATTTGCATTGTCTACACTATATATTTTTGCATGGGTGGTAATTTTTTTCAGTAATGGTCTTTCCCCTTTTCGTCTTTCTTATCTTTAATTTTAACATCGGTATTCGAAACATAAATTAATTATCACATTCTAGAGCTTAATATTGTTGTGTTTATTTACTTGTTAATTGTCATTAAAATTATTTATATATAATATTTGTCTTCGGGAGTAAAATAAATATAGCATTTTGCTTGTTTTCCAGTCTCTTTGCTTCATGGTGAATAAAATATGTCAAATATAATAACACCACAAATGCGCAATTGTACTCGGAAGTTCTACCGTTTTATAGATGGGATATCTAGCGGAGATATACAAGGAAGACTAAACTTTTCACCAATGGTAACGACACCTTTATGTGAAATCCTACTTATTATTTTTTTTGGGGGGGGGGTTCAGAGACCCTCATGATATATATATATATATATATATATATATATATATATATATATATATATATATATATATATATATATATATATATATATATATATATATATATATATATATAACACAACATGACGACAAGTAGAGAAAATGAACTGAAATATACATGTAGAGCTTTGATTACGTTTTTTATAGTTACAGAGTCTGTTGCTACTTAATTGGATAAACTGTTAATGTGCTGGTGCGGTATGTAGCATAGTTACTACTCCATACTATATCGCAACAGCCAGTTCTGATGAGAAAATTTAATATTATGTCAGGAAAAGTTTCTACATTGAATAAATACTCGCCCCGATAGTAGACCGCTTAGTCCTGTGATACTACCTCAATGACCTGTTCTCATACTTTTCTTGGAAAAATAAAATGTATGCCCTGCAGCAAATAATTTCGTAAAACGCGATAAGCAATTTTGATCGCTTCAAATGAAGAGAGGCCAGGCCTCATGGATACATAATTAAACGTTTTTGGCAGTTTATCTATATGCAACCATGCACGATTTGATACCAAAAAATACATGAACACTTGGTGAATTATCCATCTCTCTTGTAGTCGTTAAAAAGCGGCTGTCTCGTAGTGTCCTAACGATTTTGCACTTTTGAAATGCTAAGAACAATAACAATAATAACAGGTCATACAAATAAAGAAACCATAAAAATGCAGTAATTTTATACCAACTATTTAACTGGGGGCTCATAAGAGGCCCAACTGTCACTCATCACCACTTTAAATGTAGTTACGAATTCAAACTTTTTCTGCAACCATAACAAATGTGTGCAGACCCAGATTATTGCATATATTGATATAATATTTCATCGTAAAGTATGCAATGTAATAATGTTAAATGTTGCTGCACTTTTAATGAGTATGTATTAGCCTTCCGTGCATCAAATTGATGCCGTATCACCCGTTGCTGCACTTTGGCTAATTTGGGAAATGATGGTAAAAAAAATATGAACAACGACATTTCAAGTAGCAGAGAATCCCTGGAATATTTTCAAACCTACACACACACACACACACACACACACACACACACACACACACACACACAGAGAGAGAGAGAGAGAGAGAGACATACATATACATATATGAATATATATATATTTTTATATATGTGTGTGTATGTATGTATGTATGTATGTATGTGTGTGTGTGTGTGTGTGTGTGTGTGTGTGTGTGTGTGTGTGTGTGTGTGTGTGTGTGCACTCACCGGAACAAACTGTTGTTGCATATGGTTACAGCTGGGAATAGAATTGTATCTCCGAGAACTTCTCCAACACTGGTGACGGTCTCATACTTGCAGTACTCGAGGGTGCGGATAACGATATTTGCACTTAGCGTCAGACACGATCCCATTACAAGAACCAACCACACTAACCTTCAATAAAAGTAAGGACAACTGAGAACAATACAATACAGCGAGGAATTTGACAGTCCCTCAAAACGTTGGTCTGCGAATGAATATGTCGAATGTTTGTGTAACCTGATTAAGACTCTGTGCAGTATACAGAGAGAGACAGACAGACAGACAGCGGGACAGACAGACAGAGAGAGAGAGAGAGAGAGAGAGAGAGAGAGAGAGAGAGAGAGAGAGAGAGAGAGAGAGAGAGAGAGAGAGAGAGCAAGCAAACAATGACAATGTGGCCAACATGAATTGGTTGTGCACTGAACATAATATTGGAACCTTCGCAGTTGAAATACCGGCATGGCCGCTATAGTTGTGATATCAACATGTCAGCTGTGTACAACAATAAATCTTATATATTTGTATATATCGAACGAATGGTGTAAGCCTACAGTCATATCAATATTCTTTTAAATTTTTGAACAGATGCAGGATTCATTAGAACTCAGCTGATATCAATTAAAGCTTGTGGTGAAGCTGGTACCTCACGTAACACAAATGCCATAGAATGACGGCTATCAGGGTCGATGTATTATGGTACACGTGTATTGCTGAACTTGTAGGGAAATCGTCCGTTGAAAGCAAATATTAAATCTTAAAATTATGACAATAAATATCCACAAAGACAAATATCCAGATACTTCGTTATATGTATATACTACCCTTCAGTTGTAAAAAGATGCTTAGAAGCCATCTAAACAGCGATCAATAATAATTTCGATATCACTATAATAACTCTAAATTTAACAAAATAATTTAATTCAATTCCAATGGAATTTAATTGGGGCAAGTTTGGAGAAATTGGATTGAATATCAAATTTATCAATCCTGCACAGGAACATATCATAGAAAGTTTCCAGTGGAGGTTATGCCATGGTAGACATAATCTTTTTAGTACTTTAAGAACAACGGAACCAGCCAATGGAGGACCACATCAATTTTTTGTGAGCGCTTCACTGCAAACTCAATGAACAAAAAAAGAATGAAATTATCAGTGGACTTGTTTTATGTGGATCACCATACATTTATATTTTTATTTTATATACAGAAGGTTTGATAGAAATGAACAAAGTACAAATACTACAGGCATATGCATCTGGAAAGTAAAAAAATAAATAAATACAAGGAAAAATTGATGATTTTATATGACATATATACCAGTTCTGTTCATATGTCATCTCCCGAGTTGACCGGTAAAAGCACAATGTGTGTTTAGCACAGAAAGTCGGTAAGAGAATACACATGTACCTAATGATGTCCTGTAACTCTGTATGTGGGGTTTTAGATCCTAGTGTTTCATCCCTCGCGTCACAAATGTTACCTATTAGCGCCAAAGATTGCTCTTCATTGCTATGTTCAGGATACATATGAATTTGTAAATAATGTTGAAATTGAATGATTGTAATAAATTTTTCTGAATGATGTACTTTGGTATTGTAACAACCAAAGAGTTTGATGCATACGATTGAGTGACATTCATTACCAGGCTCTTTGACGTCTTTTCCCATTTTTTTGTCGCTATTGATCAGTTTTGTACAAATTGTATAAATCTTCTGTGTTATTGTATTTCAACCGTAAGATCCTTGCAAATCAATGTTAGAAATTTACCTTGGGTCATATGTGGAATTCGCCAAATTACCGTGACTCAAAGGTGTTTAACTAGAACTTTAAGGTGCATTGCACTGAAATTTAATTTTGTGCATCAAGTTGTTGAACACATTTTGCAAAAGGTCTATAAGCATGGCTAATGTAAGATTCCTTTCGCTGAAGTGAAAATCATGAACACTAGCAACAAATTCCAACGCGACCCAATGGACAACGACATTTATTCAGAGTTGCATATCTTTAAAACTGTTGTAACAAAAGTTTAGGTTAGTAAATACGTCACCGTAAAATTTGAGATGCCTCTAAGGTATTTCTGAAAAGGCATGAATAAGTGTGACTGTCTTCATATGTGGGTAAAACCTTAACTTGTACATAAACCGTACATGTAATATGACCACTGTGACATTAAAAAGGAGTTTTAGGTTGCTAAGATGTTCATACAAGTGCTCCACACGCATAATCTTGACAATTTTGGTTGAGGCAGGCTGTCGCCTAATCAAGTGATCCTGTAATAATAGAACAAGGTAAGAAGAAAAAATACGATGATAACCCGATGAGACGGCTGAGCACACTAAATCTGGTTGGGGTAGTTTCTTTTTTTATTCTTCAATTAAAGCGGTGAGAAGAAATATACCAAAAGGTGACAAAGTATACCCTAGAAACAATTCGAACGCTCCAAAAAGAGTTTTCCCCAGCAAATATGGTTAAGCGAGCTCTTTACATTTTAAAGTAATCACGCTGAGAACAAGAGGAGAGGAAGATGATGATGATGATTATTATTATTATTATTATTATTATCATTATTGTTGTTGTTGTTGTTGTTGTTGTTGTTGTTGTGATTATTACTTATTGTATATCACGGTGGTAGCATAATACGTACATAAAGATAACGCCTGCCAAGAAAAATATTGTTGGTTCAATGTTTCTCATCCTCTGATTGATTGCCAAAAAAAAAAATAATCTACGTTTACATTGACGTCCAAGTTCTATTGTGTGTACAATGAACTTTCCGGAAAAGAATAAGTAGTTCATTTACCCTTTAAAGATGGATGCTACGCTTTGACATATAGGACTCTGCTTTCTACCCCTAATACAATTGCTGGTAAATAATGGAGTATATTTTAGAACTAACGTCATTGTTAGGGTGTCCTAATGGATCAAGACCGAGCACAAATTGCTTTTGTTTTCAGAATGTGAAAGGTGAAGGAAGCACTTTTTTGATAATTGGCTACCCAGCATAAATTTAAATTGATATCTCCTGATCGAACGAAAAGAAGTGCTAACTCCCAGGAGTATGATCTAAAGTTAGAAAAATACTTTTGATTTTACGCATGCAACGCAAACCATATCGCCATAAAATGCACGTTAAAAGCATTTGAGCTGAAATGCATTTAAAGAAATTATGTCGGTTGTCCTTTGTTAAAACCATCATATTTTGACTTCTGAGTCCGGAAAAAGAATGTAGTTTCCATACAAGTATTAAAAACTTTTTTGTGCTTCCAACCACCTTAAACAAATTATCTTCTGAGGTTAACTTTAAGAGTTTGTATATACTATAACTTAAAATATATAAATTTAACAGTGATACGATTTACATGTTGTTGCAGATACATTTCACCTTCTTGTATTTTGAAGGTTTCCATGTGCGTTGTCCCAGTAATATATTGAGCTGAGACCAGAAGACGCTATTAGAGATGTATGCCCTGGCATTGCATACTTGATACGTATGCTCACAGTTCCCTGCATTATCCTTCAGGTTGATGAAACGTTTTAACAATGGTCTGTTAAACGTTTGATAATATTTGAATTAAATGAAATTCTTTTTATCTTTCTATATTCAAATTCTAGACGAACGCAGTAACTGTACGGACACGGAGCGTATGGACCTTCGCTGAAGGATTTGTGGCAAATTTTTACGGAAGTGTTGCAGGACATTTGAATTTTTTAGATAAATGTGTTCCTCATGGACACAAATATTCATCTATTATTGGTAGTGATCAAAGTAGTTTTCAGTTTGTACAGGAAATATATGAAATTACATATGATACAAGGTGCAGATATATGCATGTTCGAAGCAGTATTGAGTGAAATAAACGATGCATGAGAAATAAATATATGGTAAATGCAATTAGGATACAAATTTCAAAAAGCAATTTGTATCGATTTAGTCAAACTAGAGAGTTTTTCTATGATAAGAAACAGAACAAACTGGAATTGACATTAACGTTGAAATATAAAGGGTCACATTTTATATTGTAGTAGTCCCATGTCAAATGTTTCTACTGAAATGAGTTCAGCAGTTTTGTTCATTGAAAGACGAGAACTTTCGGATAAATACCATAATGATCTCCATGTGTTTTGTTTGGCTGATGGAAAGTCTATTTTGCATGGTGCTGTTTCAGAAAAGTTTCACATAAAGCACTCGAGAGACACAAACAATAGCATACGCCGAAAGCGTATCTAGAACATGCTGTGACAACACATACAGGATGATGACTTGCCTCGCAATGTTTTGGAGAATATTTACAGATACGATATATTCCAGGGAATTTTACAAAATGATTGTTACCTCCTGAAACTTATTCCCTTTTCAGCGCCTATGAAGCGGATTCCGTGCAATGTGGTTTCTTGGGTAAAATCCGTGAATAGTTTCCGCCAAGATTTACTGGACTCTCCAGAAGCCATGTTGCACACACTTCAACTATGTGCCTCGGTGCAGGAATATGAGATGGGTAGGCAGAAGATTATAAAATTCCCCATGACACTAGCAATTTAGTAATATTCATGTGTAGAGATTAAGATAGATCTCATACAACCTTTAGTGTTGCATGGAACAGTTTATTACTGTCCAATAACCCTATGTTCCTGACAGGTCGGGTGAAACTTGTGTCAGTACTTTTTTTCAATATGACTGCAAAACAGCAGTTTCTAGTCATGCAAGTAGATTAAAAAGAACACAGGCGCGCGAGCCAATTAGTGGGACATGTGCGTTCTGTTGCATCCAATAGGGCGACTCTATTGTTGGCACATACAGAATACAGCCCATGTTTCAAACGTTTGACACTGGCACCCAGCTCGACGAATTGGACCTGCTAGGAGCCTGTATTACCTTTTTATCATTTAATTGTGTGTATGTTTATGTAAAAACAAAGATACACAGCAACACTTTCACTTCAATTCACTTAGATCCTCTTCAATTCACTTCAGTTCATTTAAGATCAATTCGATTGATACAGAATAATAAAAAAAACCAAACTTCTAGAACTGAAACATCCTTTCAGATGCCCCCCCCCCCCCCAAAAAAAGCTGTTGACTATTGTATGCTTCATGAACTTGCATATAATCAAATGTTACTTGGAAGCAAACATTACTTTCTAATGGGACCTATTTTGTTCAACACGGACATGTAGGTGTTTGTGTGTATGGATAACATACATGGCTTCTTGGATTTAATTAACAAAACATGTAACAAATCTGAATATGTGCGGCTATAATTATATTCTTCTCACGCCAGAAACTACTGATTGATTTGATCTGATTGAGATTGGTTTATTCATTGATAGGCTACTAGAGCCATTTTCATAGTATTATTGGTAAGCTTTATGTGTATATATACATACCTACACACACATACAGATAAATTTATGTATGTATATATATATACATATATATATATATATATATATATATATATATATATATATATATATATATATATATATATATATATATATATATATATATACATATTGAGATTGTCTTTTATCCTTTGGCCATGGGTAAAGAATGACATTTTTTTCCTATGATATGGGACTGAATTAATAAGGTATCATACTTTTCCACCAAAAATCACTTTCTAACGCAGGGCAGGGTCATCCTCACCATTTGACCTTACTAGGTCTGTAATAGCCTGTAACCCGTTGTAATGCTTGCACAATATATTCGACCAAATTGTTTGCACAGAACATGAGTCTATTTTGCTTTTGTTTGTTAGATTTTTGTTTTTATTATTTTCCTTTATTTTGTTTCCTTTTTTTTCTTTTTCTTTTCTTTCTTTTCTTTTTATTTTGATGAAATTTAGGGCATAATGATATTTTGAGCATACGTGTTTTTCTATCTGCAATCGTGCCGAGCCTTCGGGATTTTTTAGTTTTATGTATGTAATGCCGAAATAATGCGTCCTGTTTGTAACGTTGCACATGCCGCCAACGTCGGGCATAATCTTTCTCTTTTTAAAGGATAAGTAAGGGATTAAAAGTCTATTTGCATCAAGACATGCAGATGCAATGCTGTCATAATAAAACACTCAATTTCATCTGAACATTCTAGACATGCAAATTCTAAAATGTGCAGCAGGCAAAGAAACACTGTTTTTAGAACATTTGATCCAGAACTTGTTAATGTTTTACTAGGTCTCTTTCATCGGCTTTTGCCAAACTGGCTTGTCAATTGTTACCCTGGAATCTTTCAACATTGCATATTAGGTTGTGTGAAAGGTCTACACGTAAATTTCGTCAACTATGGTCTGATGGACTATTACGGTCGTGACACAAAATAATCTTCGTCAATTTCAAACAAAGTTTCAGTCACGAAGAAGAGATGAATTGTCGATCTAAGTGAGTTTGTGTTACACTGAAATGGTTAGTCGACATTGTGATCCAAAAATCGTAGACAACTTACAAGCATTTCGTGTGAATAAAACACATCGAACATTTAGTATGCAATGATAGTAATAGAAATGAGTGTTAATGGTGCTCCTGAATAATTAACTCTTCTTAAATTTTTGGGGGGCGAGAACCGAATTCACTCCTTTCATATTGTGGCATTGCTCAATTGTCAAATCTATGTCAAACAAAGAATTGTTCCTCACATTTGCAGTCAAGAGGTGGCTGATTCAATATTGATAGACAAACATCTGGTTTGTAATTGTGTGACCAAACACAAACTAAGATGAACTCTGTGCATTGGAACTGAAGTCTTGACACATCTTGGACTCACTATTTCCATGAAACAAAACATTAGTGCGAGTAAACTTTTTGTATGTGAAAGTTCACCAGTATATTCTGTGAAAGATGATAAAAAGTCATATGAAGAAATCTGTAGATTTTAATTAAAAATGGAATTGACTTTTTGCAATATCTCACTAGTCTTTTAGAAGTGCTTACATAAGGGGATTTTGTCCCAAAATGGTAGAAAGCTTATGAATGTGATCGTTGAATATGGACAGGCTGCAGGTGAAGGATTCATAGGGCAAACTAAGGGATGGGCCTCAAAGAAGGTAATGGCTCCTGCTATCGGGTGATAGTCAAAACCGCACGGTGTTGCTACAGCAACGGGAAGTACTGAAATCTGGCTGATCAGATCCAAGTCCACTTGCATAAGAGCCATAAATGACAGAAATGCGAGGTAATGGCCCACACGTTATTGGTATTTGGAAAGCGATAATTTCTCCCACATGTGATGGCCCAACATGTATGTTCAAAACACCTGTGACTGAGGTCTTTCTTCCCTGCCAATGGTCACTTTGCCCTATAAACTGCCGGCGGCATATCCATGTTTATGATGACATTCACTTTTACCACACATTCATGACAAAAGAAGTGATGACTTGCTTGAGACTAGCTCTGAATATCGCCAGCGAAATCTTGTGAGTATCAGAAACAGTTTATCTTCTGATTACAATGTACTATAGTGAATTTTTAATCAGTCTGACTGTCTGACTTTGTAGAGCTCCAGTATACAAGTCAGTGCACATCACGCTTGACGAAAGAATGTACTCTCTGTGAGGTCAGCCATTTTCATACTAGTATAAAGGTTGAAGTAATTCACATTTAGAAATTTGAAAGAAGTGAAATCCCAAGTATTTTTTCTGCTAGCGTATTTTTGGTGTTTAATTGGACGCTTTGCATGTGTATATTCATCTGCAACTCTTGAACTGTGATATGAGGTGTCTACGTGAAGTAAAGGTTGAAGCTACAAAAACAATTTTCATGAACCACGATAGGTATATTGACCGTAAAACGTGGTCAAATATGTCAACAAATCGTGAATTGTGCCTTGACATTTCAATAAGTCCCGAACTGTGAAATCCAGATTTCGTCCCGTAAAATGTGAAATAACATATTTCACCGTGTTTCAAATGCTTTTTACCATGTTTGACTGCAAAGGCTAAAAGTACAATTCTTCTCTGTGATTTAATTGTGACCCATCCTTGCCTTACTTCTTTGTGTCACCTTTGGCTTCCTTCTTGGCTTACACATCCTCCCCCCCTCCCTAGTGTCCAACTTGCTTCCGAGCCTTACAATTTTCTGCACCATAACTTCATTGGCATGGCCATTATCTTCAATTATTTTCTGTTTTTCTTCATAATTGACAAGCGAGTCTGTAGTTTTCATGCAGAATCTGTTATCATCAAGGGATTCCAGCTGTGACGTTCTGGTGTACATCGACAACCGTATTGCCATAACAATATACGGCTGTGTCGTCACATTCATCAAACAATAGATTTAAAGGCGGTTAGTGTTGAAAATAAATAAATTAATAAATAAATTACTGAGTTGAAGTCATTTCCTGGACGCTACGGTGATCGAGGGTACAGAAAAATGAAATCTATTAGAGATTCCAACAGGTGAATTGTTTCTGATCCATAGCTTTTTCACTTGGATACCTTCAAGTGGGGAATAAAGTCCCTATTCTTTGTCTCTGGTGTATATATATATATATATATATATATATATATATATATATATATATATATATATATATATATATATATATATATATATATATATATATATATATATATATATATATATATATATATATATATATATATATATATATATATATATATATATATATATAACATGAGGCTTGACAAATATGGACTAGGAACTGGGTCCGGATCTGTACCTGAACATTGCAAAAAAAAGCAAAGTGGAAATCTGATATTCTGCATGTTTACAAGGATGACCATTGCTGTGTCTATACCAAAAAATATTCCCTAAGGTGTCTCAAATTTCAGATATTAAAAAATTACCGTCAATGGGATACCATGGTATCCTAAGATATCCCATTGGACGGCCCATGGTATCCAATGGGATCCAGCTGGATCCTATCTTTCCATTCATCCAATGGGATCCCATAATTTTTTCTCTCACGCAAAACTGCTCAGAAATAAGCTATATAAAGCCACATATCATTAAAATTTTACTGTTGACACATTTATCAAAGATTATCTACAAGTCTGCTGCAAAAGTTCAAACTTATTGATCAAAATATATATATAAATGATATCATATTATTGGAGACTGTGAAATCTTAAGATTAAGCACTTTCTAGTAATGCTCAAGACTCCCATAAGAACCATCTATTCATAGTTCCTGCATGTCTTGTAATTCATTAACATGTTGTGTTCCGTATCAAGAGCATTCATCACCTATAAAAATCTACATTTCATAGTCTATTTTGTGTAGCGTTCATCAAAATGTACTATTGTTTGGTCCAACTGTACAGTCCAATTAACTTGGCCGATGGGATTTTCCAATTGGAATGTCCAATTGAAATATACAACTGGCCAATAACATGAACAATGTTTTATTTTGATTGGATGATAATTTACAATTTACTTTTAGTGCAGTAGTACGTGTTGCTAATGACCACCCCGATGAGAGACCACTTTTGCACAGACCTTACCTGGCACAGTTTTTTGGTAGCTTGTACATGTACCTCCCATAAGACCACATTTTACCTTCATTTAAGCATATTCTTTGGTGACAGGCACCGCTATCTCAATATTTCCATCCTGGGAAAATGGGAGGAGGGTATTAAAGGGTATTGCAGTACTGGTGCACTGGGCCATTTTATTATCCATACAAACATGCTGGAAGCCCTTTTATTTTTTGTACTCACATACAGTCCTCTCTGAAGACGGGGTCTATAGCCTACATTTTACTAGCCTCTCAAGATCACTGGGAAGTCAATGTCCAGGTAGAATGCAAATGACATTTAACAGCTTTGGTGGTCTTATAAAAACATGTCATTTAATAAGGGTAGCAGTACAGTGTAACCTATCTTGAAAGACCAGCTTTGGGGATGACCAAATAGTGGTCTAGCAAGACAGTGGTCCTTTATGGGAGGTATAAATAATCAGAAAAGTACTGAGCAAAGTAACCTGAAATGTTGTCTTTCAAGACAGGTTGCCTCTCATTGGAGTGGTCTCTCAACAGAGTGAACCACTGTATGGATTTAGCATACTAGAATGTGGGGACAGAACAAAATAAAATGATGTACCAATATCTGAGCGGAGCTGAACCCCCGTCCCTGTTATCAGTTTCATAAATGGGCCTCCCGTGGGTGTAAGTATAAACTTTCTTGCAAGAAATTTGTGACTTCAAATTTCAAATACATCCATGTAATGGCAGGTGTTCAGAGCATGGATTAGTGGTTGCTGCACTGGTGGTCTTATCAGTTAAGTAGATGACTGGGCCTGCCATGGATACTGAAATGATAATTGAATAAACTAAGTTATTTTTGGTAGTTTATGTGTGCTGGACGGAACATTAAGAAAACAGCTATGCCCAACATTTTTGATCTTATTACACTTGTCTCTCTGATTACTGTAAATTGCTGTAAGTTTGCTGCACCCTTCTTTTCCCTTATTTCACTCAAGGGAGAAAACTGTGAAACAAAACCCAGTGAAATGGCATTTAAACAGTGTTTGAATTGGAATTATATCCAAAACAGTGAAATGTCAAAAATACAAAATCAGTAAAAACTAGGAAAGATGATTCGCTGCATAGCAAATCAGTGTGTCTTTCTTCAAGGCGTATAGGTATGGCAATGTATAACTATTCCATAACACAGGGGTAAAAGTTGGAATGGCATCTCTATCTATTATAGCTTCGAAGTTATTCAAGATTTAAAATTTCTAATGGTGCTGTTTAGCATAATTTAAATTGCTACAACTTTTATTTCTAATTCATTACAATGCACAATGGTCAACAACCCCCTCGTAGAAGTTGGAATAACATCTCTATCTATATCAAGATATTACCAATACCTGCAATAATAACACAACAGACACTCAGTACTTTTATGTGTATCAACACTATTTTAACTAAAACTGGAAATGAGGAGACTTGATAATGTCCATTGACACATATGTGTATATTTGTCCTTATCTGGAAGCTTTTGTTGCACCAAAAACAGAGAAAGCCCCGTATTTACTCTTAAGCACTTATTTAAGAATGATCCAGCGGCTTGGCTTGGGACACTTTGAACACCAAGTGTCCCAAGGAATGCTGTTGACAAAGACTAGGCTTGCCGGTATTTGAATGAAAAGGTATATTCAGGGGAAATTTGAATCTTTGAACTATTATATATTTAATGGTATTGAGAAAAACTATACCCATGATCAGCACCTAAAGTGTAACTATTATTCCACCACAAGCAAAGTGAAGAAAATTTATAGATTGGTCCGCTTAGCAGGGAAAAGTTATACAGATTTTCTTTTTCAGGTGCATGTAACCAACAAACTCATCATCATATCCAGTTATTGTTTAAGGGTAATAGTCTACCATCCCCATAAAGGACATGTACTTGCTCAACTCCTTGGGGGGGGGGGGCGCATTATAAATATGGCTTGCACCTTCTCTGGATCACTGCAAATGCCATCAGGTGCAATGATGTATCCAAATAATTTGACTTCTTCCATGCCATATGGAAGCCTTCAACTTGAGTTTAGTGGCACACAACATGTCAAAAACAGTGTGTAGGTCTCTGACACGGGCTTCTGGGGATTCTGATGCAGTAATGAGGCCCTGAATGAAAACACACACTCACTTGCCTAAAAAGTCTGACAAGGCCACTTCCATGGTTCTTTGGGAAAGGCTAGGCATATTTGCCAAATCAAAGCTACCAACTGTTAAATTAAAAAGACAACAGTGGCAGACAAATGCAGTTTATCCTGGTCTCCTTTCGCTATGGGGACGTCGTTTTAGGTGGCCTTTAGGTCATATGCATTATGAATAGATGTACGCCCAGCTAGTCAAAATATTTAGGATAAGTGGTAAGGGGTACCTTTCCACACAGTCACTTCAACTTTCAGTAGTGAACTCAGAACCTGGTGATTCCATCCTTTTGTGGGACCAAGCACATAGGGGATGCCCACGGGGACTTACATGGGACTATCACTCCATGCTTGAGCATTTGCTTTACACATTTATCACTATCTTTTGCTTACATAATGGGGTTATTTATGCATGTGGCCTTCTGGGTAGGTGGTCACAAGTCTCGATGGTCACCTGCAATGGGCACTGACTTAAAGGGCTCCCTTCTTCATAGAATAAATGCCTACTTTTGGCACTTATTTCATCAATTTGAGAACAGGCGCGTCCATAGGGTTAGTATCAATTCTAACAACATGTGGGGTGTGCATTGGACTGCTCAAGCCTGTAGTGGGGTACTCATACCGCTGTACTGGTAGTGGTCCCCCCCCCCCTTCCATATAAGCAGATGCCTGGCACAAAAATACTAGTACTTTGCCTGCTAGTGCATCATCACCAGTGATGCCATCTACAACTAGCATTGTCAGAAGACCAAGCCCCTTTAAATGGACCTTAGTTTTATCATGTACCTTAATTGGGGTCCTGAAACATTAAACAATGCAGCTGCAGGTTTCAATAACCTAATTCTAACACTGTTGCTACAGATCTGCCTGAATAGCACATTGTGCAGAAGTGAAACACCAGCTACAGTGTCTATAAGGCAAGTTTCTACTTACATGCCCCACCCACACAGATAAACCCAATCTGGAGCCCAAGTTATCCAAAGTTGCTGTCTCTAGTTGCCTGTGTATTTGGATTATAAGTGGCCAATGACTGTCATCCTATCTGTGGTTGTGTAGATCTCTGAGGACATCCTTTATGGTAGTGATTCCCCCCACAGGTATAACAAACTATGGGGTTTGGGCTTGAACATTACCCTTGCTCTTCTGAAGTGAAACTTGGGACCTGTGCACCACAATGATCCTGGGGATGTTTGACAGTCATTGAGCGGTTGGCCTCTAGCTGACTGTAGGGGCGGACAATTTTCCTTGACCTGTCTGTATTTCGAATATGGGTTAGCTCTTCTACTGTAACTCTTAGCTTTTCATTATCATCCGTGGACACAAATGTAGACATGAGGAACATTCGGTCTATCCTCAGGTTGGGTAATAATAAAGCTCTGAGTTTCTCTCCAGACGGGTCCGTAGGTAGCTGTGGTAGGTATTAATAAGACAGCAGCATTGTCTTGCTTCAGTTGCAGTAGAATCCGATCTATATCACAGAGAAAGTTCCATAGCAGCAAACAGTTGTTCAAACCAGGTGGTCAAACTATTACTTAGACTTCATAGTTTGTCCTTCCTCTGCTGGGCCTGCCATTGCTGGGCATAGACCATGTTCTGCTTCAAAGTCAGTGTACAGTCTTACCCAGCTAGTTGTCATGGCATCCCATTGTTCAGCATTCATTTTCTCTGTCAGTAAGTACAATTTAAGTATCCACAAAATGTTTAAAAAATCCTGGCAAGCTCATCAATGTAAAATCTAGTTCTATAAATTTTATCTGAAACAATCAAACACACAATGGGAACAATCAGACGAAATCCTTTTCTACCAAGAAAAAAAGTAACAACGTCCACACAGGAGCTTGACTTTATCTGAAAAGCCGTGTATTTCCCAAAACAATTGTTATTGCAACTTACTGTTTATTCAGTAAAGTACCACATGATCTTGCCAAAGAATAGAGCAGCCAAACACTATTTATATCTTTCAGTACATCTGCTGCTATGAGAGCTTCAGTCACCCATTTATCTGAAATCATACTGCAATTATTTAGAGAGAAATCATCACAGATTTCTAAGTACATTATTGGCATCTGATAAACAACTGCATGACTTCTTAATGAATTTTGTTTTGCAGTCGATAGCTCTTTACCACTTAATGATATTTGGACACATGGCTTTGGGAGAGATATTCGAATAAGTGGTTGTTTGTGAATTATCATTTTACGTTAATGACTGTTTCTAAAATGACAGTGTTTTTGCCCTTTTAACTTTTTGCATAGGCCAGTAAAAGTGTGAACCACAAAAGGATGTGTGTATTGCTGAGATTAAGCACATTATAGAGATATTTTTTCAGACCCCTTACTTAAGCATGGTAATTACTCGGGTGTTGGTTGACTGGAAACAATCAATTACTGGACAGGTATTAATTTGACATACCAGCGAGACTCAATCCATTAAATAACATTTTCTGTTGAATAAGGCTATGCCTGAATGATTGGAGGAAATTTGTTACCTGGGCAAAATTATCCCGGCAGCCTAATTGAGCATTATTATCAGAAGCAAAAGTAAACTTAGGTTTTAAAAAAAGCGTGTTACTAAATCATTACATTCAACAGTTGAAGGTCACCAGTCAAAAACATTACTTTATTCAAATTTCCGAAGTATAATTCTGTGCCAACCATCTAGAAAAAATATTTTTTCATACAACTCGCCTGGTCCGATGAATATTGGAAATATATCTGCCTAGTGCAGATGCATGTTAAATATATCGACCTTGTGTGGATGCATGTCAAATATATCTGCCTAGTGTGGATGCGTGTTAAATATATCCGCCTGACATATTTGAAACGCATGTGACCTGTGCTCTTTGGACTGGGACATATGCACTTTTTGTCTAAACTTTGTAGGAAAAGGAGTTTGTGTAGGAAGGCGAGGTTTGAACCCAGAATGGTGTGTACTAGAACATAGTGTTCCCATGACACCACTAGGTCTGAAATGTTCAGTGCATCTTTTTATCACAGCATTTCTTTTAATGATCAACGTTGTATGCGGCCTGTAAGCATAACATGTCAAGTGTCGAGGTCACAGGAATATAGATTCCTTTTTTTTCACCAAGTTCAAGGTATTTGAACCTTTAAACAGTTCTTAAGCAGTATAATATCGAAGTATCCGTACTTTAATCACTTTGGAGCAAAGTGTGTCAAAAGCAGATCCGCAGTCATTTGTCTGACAATCCACTTTTCATACACTTGTTTCCTAGGAAAATATGTCTGACATATTTGAAAAACTTATAAAGCCGTCTTTCCCATTGTTCAGGCCACAAAACCCAATAATTCAAACAAACAATCAATCAATCAATGAAACTGATAAAGAAATCTTAAAACATTTTTGAGAATCAAGATGACCCGTGGTGTCACTCCAAATTGTTCCCATTCCACAAACAAATCAAACTGTTTAGCACTTAACCCATCCCTTCCAAATTCATACATGTTTATACAGATTCAGAGTGATTCATCAAGTTAATGACCTAGCATTTTAACTCTCGAGCTGCACATGAACGTAAAAAGAAAGGTTCAGCTTTGTATTTACCAGTAAAAACAAAACAGTGACACTTTGTGTTTGCAGCAAAGTAGACATACGGGGTAAACAAATACTTGATCTCTTTGTCATGTGTGGGGCCAAATATAACAACCGTCTACTTCATAGCAGCATCTCCTTGACATAATTGTATGTCAGAAATGTTTATCGATTGTCCACAACTCACAAAATGAAATTCCATCTGACATGCCAATTAGTGTCCCTCGTCACTTCAGTCATATTTACCTGTTATAAACACATGTATTTGTATTTGTTGAGTCTTGTTCAAGCAGTGTCAGAAATGGCTTCCGGAAGGAACAATCCTGAAGTCAGGGATATGATCTGAGCCCTGACAAAAGTTCGTAAAAAGTGTGCTTGTAATTCATATTTTGGCCTCAAATGTGGCATACAGGTAGCTATTTTTTGCTGCATGGGTTGAATTGTCTCAAAATATTTCATTGGTTTTAATTTTTTGTGCTTTGGGAGAATGGTAATGTTAAGAGATAGACCAGACTCCGAAGGCCCTGCATTTTGCAGCGGAGGGTAGGTGTGCAGTAGGGGAAACGTCATAACATTGATGTCACAGGTATTGTGTCCACCAATGTAAGTTATGACATAATTGACCGGTGGAATTCACAGAGTGCAGAAATTGGTTTAAGTCCAGTGAATTGGCAGCATGGGGAAAGGGAGATCGTGCAAAAAACATAAATCAAAACTTGACCATGCCAAAAGACAGGACATTTTACTAGTTCATTTATATCTGGTACGCTACAAAAAGAAGGAAAGAAAAAAATTGTGACATGTCAGGTTCACTTGTACAAGGAGACTCTAAAAACGTTTAAAGTTTCAGTGAGGACAGTGAGTTGGGTTGTACCAGAGCAGAAGGGGTTACCACCACTTGCATGTGAAGAGAAGTCCCACTGCATGCTGGAAAATTATGACAAAGAACTTACACATAGAACTGTGTATGAGTACTATAGAGAGAGAGAGATCTGCCAACTGCCCCCAAAAAGTTCTTGCCAGAATAAGAGACACCCTGGACATATCTTCATTCTTACTGTGAAGTGTTTTGAAAGGGCTTGTTTAAATGGACAAAGACAACAGAAAACAGACCAAAAATGTGTGAGACAATATACTGTAGCTGCCAGAGCAAACCTCTTGCGAAATATCAAACAATATCACCATGATGGACAACAGATTGTGTATTTTGATGAACCATGGGTCAACCAAAAATCACTGTCGATGACATAGTTGGTATCCTGTTTTAACTGCAGAGCTTCTGGAGCACTCAGACATTGAATGCCTAACATTACATGTGGTAAAGGTGGTCGCATAATAATTCTCTGTACTGAAAGTGCTGAAATAGGATTCATGCCAGGGTATGACTTGGTCCTTGTCGGCAATTAAAAACTGAAAAATCCAAACCACCATTCAGAAATAAATGCCGAGGTGTTTTGGAGTGGGCAAATAATTCAATGCGTTGTTTGGCAAACCTGGTTAGATAGTTGTTGCTAATGCCAGCTACCACAACACTAAAACTGAGCAGTCAAAGTATCCAACAATGAATAGATGAAAAGCTGAGATGCAGGAGTTGCTGAAGGGGAAAAATTATTTTCAATAAAGCAATGACTAAATATGATCTACAGCTGCTAATAAAGAGAAATAAGCCTGCAACTATTTATAAAGGAGACTTTATTGCATGGGAGTATGGCCACGAAGTTTTACGTACACCAGTGAGACATTGTAAGCTCAATGCTATAGAGCTCATCTGGGCATCTGTGAAACACTACAAGCAGACAAAAATGTAACTTTCAAGTTGTATGATCTTCAGACCAGGATCCATGATGCCTTTTCCAAAATAACTGGGGAGGATGGCAAAAAGCTGTGTCATAGACTGTCAAAGTAGAGGATCGTTTCATGAAAGCTGACTGTATCATAGAAGCATTCATCCACCCTATCATAATTAATCTTGGAGAAAAAAGTAGTGAATCTAATGACTCGGACCTGGATGAAGATTCAACTGAATAGCCTTCTAGGTAAAACACAGCAGAGCGAAGGTTCTGGGAGTTTATCAATATCTGTAGTACCTACACATATTCTAGTAATGTTAGTACATGTATAAGATCAAATGGTGAAAAATGGGGATATGAATAAAAACGAAATTAAGTGCCAGCACAGTTGTGGTTTGCACCTGCTAATATAAAACCATTTCACCTGGCAGATTAAGGTGGTCACATGTGGTACGAGCTCTTTAATTGTGATAAATGGTCAATCATCCTGTGCAAAAAAAAGTGTTCTTTACCATGTGAGTCATGGAGATGCTGAAGGAATTTTGCTGCAAAGGTTCATAGAACTGGCAGTTATAATAGTGTCCCTCCCAACATGTTCTGTGTCAATGCCAGTGACACTGGCCCATGTGGTCAATATCCAGGTGCATGTGTGCTACAACAGCATTGTCAGACTGTTCCATTTGGAAGCCGTCTATATCCAGGGTCCTTACTTCTTGTAATATCACACAAAGTTACATTAATGTGCAGCTTTTTACAGAACAGATTTGTATTTGTGTCTTTTTGTCCACTACCACTTCTTAGCAGTCATTACCCTATCCCATAGTCTGAACTCTTTACTCTCCCTAAGCTAACCTGTCACTGTCTAACCTATATACATACGCAAGTACTATTGTCCATATTGCACACTTTCTTCTGTAGAACTTTGACAAAGGCTGTTTTAGCCCAAATTAATTAAACGGTCTTCAGTGGGTAACCAGTTAGAACATGTTTCGGAGCCAATAAATTATAGGATTTAGTGCAATAGATACGGCAAAACATAGCTACCTGTGAACCCAACTTGTGAGGAAATTATGTATCACCAGTACACTTTTTACAAAATTTTGTCAGGCTTTAATAGTATCTTTGACCTTAATAGAATAGGTATAAAGGTTTGCACTTACCCAACAAACTTTTCATTAATTTTTCGTTGATTTTCGTATTCGTTTAATTCCTAGACGGTATTATGGTAGCCTTTCATGATTTCCGTTACACCATCTAAAAAAAATCCGAGGCAAATCTGTGTATGTTAATTCCCTTTGGCGATTAGGCCATAAGATGATTTTACATGGCAATGTTTATGGGAAAAAAATGATACTCCCATGTGATCAGTAAAGGACATAATAGTATTATTTCTAGTAAAATCATTAACCAAGTTCACACATGTTTGATTCATCGTCTCCCGTAGCCTTCGACAAATGGGCAGATTCAAACGAAGTCTTTTGATATAAGACAAAGCATCACTACCAAGTCTGTGCATCTTTCTCTCAGTAATTGCATTTAGCAGTTTCTTGGGGGAATAAAACCCAGGTCCAAGGGCCTACTCTGCACACCTCAGCCATCCAATATATTGGTGGAAAATAACGACAGTCAGCATCATGCCTTGTCGCATAATTGTGTGACCAAAATAGCTCTCCCTAATATTAGCCAGCCTTCTTTGGAGCTTATCCTATCTCTAAAGATTTTGACTTCAAAATGTTTCATTTGCTGCCTTGTTAGAAGCTGAAAATGTCCTTCCAAATTCGTTGAATGTTTTGTTTTTCATTGCTTCCTTCATGGCTTTTGAGTTGACTGAACATGTATCATACCAGAATTGGTTAAGTCCATCTGCATAGCACTTCTGCGACCGACTGCGATCATTAATATCAATCTCATTGAGATAAAGGGATTTCAATAAACCTAATTCTCCGATGTGAAGGTCATAATTAATCTGCATTGCAAACTCCAAAGAATATTTCAAGTCTCATCGCAGCTGCCTTATCAAACCTTTCCTGAAAAATGTTCAGTTAACCGCCAGTACGGGTAACAGCGTCCTAGTCTGGGCCCTACATACGATGATTTATTACATTGTTCTGGGCAATGCCATTTCGTGTTGTGTACAGCTCCTACAAAGTATTATCATTGCTGTTATTGTAAAGTGCAATAGTTTACCATAGTGCTCATTTGTGCACATTATTAATGCATCCACGTGTCCATCTGGATATGCCCCCCTAGAATTAAATCTTCTGCTTCTCAGCTTCCATAATCAATCAGAAGCTCGCAGCAAAAAAAATAACACCTCATTGATACAAATTATGATGTGTAATATTTGCAGTTAAACAGTACAGCAATAAGCACAATACAAATATTTACAATAAAAACCAGAGGGTTTATCACAGCTCTGCTCATACACCCGGTTTACATACGTTTAAAGAAATTTACCAGATACTAAATGAGACTGTGCTATCATACACGGTGGATTCTATCGTGGAAGATTACAAATGTTGCACAACCTTTACTGTTTTATTTGTAATGAGTCGTATAGCTAAGCACGGATTTACTTAAATTAAATTTTTGCGGTAACGCTATCTCACCTCTTCGTATGTAGTTGCGTGCATACGCCCAATATTTCCACTTACGCCATTGTTCTGTTTCATGTTTGTTTAATCAGCTATTTCTGGCGTTAATATTTTTCAACAGGAAGTTTTTTATTTTTCATATACAGACAACTAAAAGAACTTCCTATTTTTGCTGATAAATATAGCCATATTATTATTCAGGTAAAACATGTCTTTAACTCATTACTTTATAAGATAATGCAAAAGACTGAAAGTTTCAAAAAAATTATACAATTTCTCATTATATAAACCCATATCACAAACATACCTTCTTGATGAGGGATCTAAATGGTATACAAAACACATCACTTAAACATTTTAAAAGGGGACATAACTCTCTGTATGTCTCAATCTTTACATTGACATTGTTTACAGTTATATGTGTAAGGCATTTGATACATTTTGTTAAGTAAGGACTCACAAAGGAAGCAAATCGAATTTACTGAATTCAAGGACTACTTATCAAGTATGACCAGAATACCAGGAAATCAACTTTACACACATGAATCCCAAATAAAAGGTCATTTAACTGATAATCCTAAACTACCTATAATTGCTTTTGCTTTAAAGGATCTATAAAAAGCGTGATACCATCACTGATGATAATAATTTTGTCCCTTTTGCCAACATTATTTATTTGACGTTTACGATCGTAAAAAAATGGTATAGCTAAGTCTTCAGATTTAAGAGGTAATAATGTTTATGAATTTCACAAAAACAAAGCTAATCAAGAAATAGATTTTACTAGTGAGATATGCAAAACTTATTTTAACTCATTGCGCAACTCCATCAGCTGGTAGATATCTTTCCTGGCACAGGTGAGAATTCATGCCAGTAGTCAAAAAAACATAACCCATATTCATAAATTGCAAACCCAACAATGACAGCAGAGAGATTCCAGAGTTTTAACGACCCCCCCCCCCCGCCCCATCTCCTTTAGCATGGCACTTATCGATCAATGCAATATATGTTGACGATACTGCTTGCATAATCATATAATAATTTTAAGTTTGAAGTAGTCAATTATTCGTTCAGTCTATTTAATGTATCTGAAAGTATCGGTAATAATAATAATACAATTTTGTCAAAAGTTTCATGTTTTGGTTGTATTTGTTCAGCGTAGGATTTTTCTAAAATAAACTAATTCTTAAAACTGATATTTCTGATGCAGAAATACCCTTACATTGTCTTAAAGTTTATTTTCTTCCATTTTAAAGTTTTCAGATCATTTCACTCCGACGTCTTAATCTTTATTGCCTCAAGAATGCCTAGTTTAAATAAACATACAACTTTCATCTTTAATACATCCTGTAATTTGCTACAATTTGTGATATTTTCATGCTTGTTCTTTTGTGTGGAGTAGAAACTACATCCGGTTTGAGGCCATACTTCCAGCTGGATCCAAGCCGCGGTGCGGATATCAGACAAGTGAATTCACCTGTAAATTCTGAAGTATTCTCCTTCATTGCTTCACTTTTTATGGTGTAACTATTGGATACAGAGCTGTATGGGCAGTTTTATTGATTTGACTGACCCTATTTACGGCCATCTAATTAAAAACATAAAAGAAAAAAATTCACTCGAACAAGTACTGTAAAAGGTTCCGACCCTTTCAAATAAAACACCCATTTTGCATCATTTTTATAAATGTTTGGGTCCACGTACAACATTAGGAAAATAGGTATCTGGTCTTTGAGATAGTAATGTAATTACAGGGTAGGTTTGATACATACAATTAAAACAGGCAATTTAATATTAAAAGTTGGTGACTTTATTTCTTCGTTCACAGACGGGATCAGCTTGATTTGTGACACCTTTGTCAGTATAAGTGCACCATGTGTCACTGTTGCTGATGTTTGCATAATGCAGTCACTTGATAAAAAGGACCCTACCAACAAGTCTGATAGCAATAGTAACACTTACTGTTCAATGGAGCAGACCAATGGGATGGGTCTGTGATATGATGCTCTGGCGTGACACACATAAATTTCTTCAAGCCTTTCGTCGATTTCGCATTTCACTCTGGTGTTGTTTTCAATCTTTTCAGGCTCACGGACCCCAAATCTGCTCAGGGGGCTGCAAGTAAAACAAAAAGTAAAGAAAAGTCGCCTGAATAAACCTTTTTAATTTCAATTGCACCTAATGTCAATCTTCAAAAAAAAAAAAAAAAAAACCCAAATACAAAAAAAAACAAAAAAAAAACCACCCCCCAAAAAGAAAGAAAAAAACAAAAAGAAAGAAAAAACACAAAAAAACAAAAAAAAAACCAAAAAACAAGAAAGAAAAAACAAAAAGAAAGAAAAAACAAAGAAAAAAAAAAAAAAAAAAAAAAAAAAAAAAAAAAAAAAAAGAAAGAAACCTGAATCATGACGCCGATGAATAATAATAATGATAATAATAATAATAATAATAATAATAAATAATGATAATAATAATAATAATAATAATAATAATGATAATAATAATAATAATAATAATAATAATAATAATAATAATAATAATAATAATAATAATAATAATAATAATAATAATTTAATTATAATAAACTGGAATCTCATCTTATCTGTGTGAGTTGAACATCCCGGCGCCTTGATTAGGTGAAGGTCACTGTTTGAAGCTGAAAGTCAAATAGCTGCAGGATATGAATTTATTCATGCATCAAGTCATGTTTCACGACCCTGGCCTGTCATGAATCATGACATGAATCAGAATATATAAGAACTGAAATCGCGGTTCATTCAAAATATTTAATGAATTACCAACATGAAAACTGCCCCATCACAATGTGGAATGCTATGAAATACAAACTAACTCCATTGAGTGGGTGTCCATAGTTGTATTTAAAAAAAAAATTGTTTTTAAATTGTCAAATCATACTGTAGGCTGGTCGGGGATGATTTAAATACAGTAAATGTCTAGTTTCTATTTAGCTATTTCTAAAACAGCACGATATATATATAGTACAGGATGAGATTTTTTCACGCATGTTACAAGAATCATACCTATTCCCTAATACGCCTGACATTATTTATTTATTTATTTATTTATTTATTTATTTATTTATTTATTTATTTATTTATTTATTTATTTATTTGTTTTTTTATTTATTCATTGATTCATTCTTTTTCTATTTGTTTATCTATAACATTTTTATATTTACCCGTTTATATCATGCTGCGATGTATGCTGAAGGGCCAGAAGAGTAAAAGCACCATATCCAGCCATGAGATTTCATCTCGGCTACGGAGAAGAAGCTAACGAATGCAATTAACTTAGATGCTACATAATCAACACAAAGAACACTGGAAAAAAAATTGCACCAGTAATCAATTGGTAATTGCTATTATTGTTAATACATCACACCCGTTGTATAATTAAAACTTTAGATGGTGAATTGCAACGTAGTTCATCCTCAACTGAATCCATTTAAGCTTTACAAAACCGGATTTTAATTTATTTGAGCAAACTTCAAACGTGTAATCCGTCATCATAATGCTTTATGCACATCTGAAAGTGTACAGGCAAAGGCAGTGATGGCCTTGATCTTGCAATCTGTGCAACAAAGGCAAAACAGCTTTGCATTGTCAATTTGCTTTCCATTCTTCTCAACTGAAGTATCATTTGACTTCTCAGGGATGTAAGTGTATAATAGTCAGAAACAATATATTTCCTTATAAGATTGTTGTCCTGAATATATGGCATAGGAATTAATAGACTAATCAGAAATGCGTTGTAGTCTAGACATTATTCTTACTTAGATTCTATTGATCTCCACACAACTACCCTTCAATCCTTTCTCTTCCTGCTTTTTGCCACATACTCGTACGACTGGGAATTTAGCAGCAACTGTAGACCCCTGGTGTGCCTGATGAAGATTACATTTAAAATGGTAAACTATGGTGAAGTCGTTGTGTCACATATAGATCGCATTTTGAGTATGTGTACTCCACAGATGGTGAACGAGCTACTTTATCTCTGTGTTAAACGCCAATTACCGCTGTTTGTGATTTGGTCGTATTTGTTCTAAATTTCAGGACTTTGCAGCTGGAACCAAATTTATTTACAATAAACTTGATTTGAGAGTTGGTCGTATTTGTTTTAAATTTCAGGAATTTGCATCTGGAACCAAATTTATTTACAATAAACTTGAGTCAAGAGGATTCAAAGATGTACTTCTGATCAAATATTTCTACAAATTTTGCTGTAAATATCCCGAGATGGTTACATAGTTTGGCTTCAATAATTTGAGAGATTTTAGACTTGCCTGTTTTGCTACTTAATTTTATCTTTTGGCATCATTATGTTTTAATGTTCACCTTTCAGAAATTTTAGGCAAGCGTGTTTCTGTTATGTCGAACCCCCAGGGGCAATAGGCAGCAAGCAACTACTGACGACAGTTACAAGCTTGCCTAATTGTGCTTGATATCTGGCTAAGAAATATTATATTTTCATTGCATTCTCTTGACTTAAATAAAAATGACTTTCATTCTTTTCTGACTTGCCCTATAATTCAGCTGTTAATATCCAAAGATTATTAGAAAGTTTGGCTACAATAATGTGCGGTTTTTAGACTTGGCTGTTTTGCTACTTTACTTTATCTTTTGGCATCATTTTGTTTTAACGTTAACCTTTCTGACATTTTAGGCTAGCTTGTTTTCTGTTGGGTCAAACCCCCGGGGGCTATAGGTAGCAAGCAGCTACTGACGACAGTTGCAAGCTTGCCTAATTGTACTCAAAATCCTGTTAAGAAAAATTGTTTTGATAACATGTTTTTGACATAAATGCAAATGACTTTCAATCTTTTCTGACATGCCTAAATGCGCATTTACTCACAATTGACAGTATTTTCTCAAATGTTACAAACCTGACACATTACGTTGATACATTGACTCGGGGTTGGCACTTAAATAGAGCTTAATTGCTTGAGGGGTAGGTGTCATCATGGAGTTTGTTTTATATTTCTGGTGCAGGATGTACATTGTTGCAGTCCTTGTTGGGATTTCCCTTGGTTTGTACAAGTGGTCTAGCTGCAACTGTTTATTTTACAATCACTGGGACTGAATATAATGCCCCAGCTTGTTTCCACTTCAGTTATACACTGGCGGATGGTTTAACTAGGATTAGCTGTCCAGCTAGAAAAGTTACATATTGGTTCAGGGGTAAGTCAAATTGTTCTTATCTGAACCTGTACTATGAAAATTTGGTAATTATGGTTTGTTTGACAGGTGTTCTTCTTTCATAATGAAGCTCTGCATTTATAAGCAAAACTTCACGTATTTAGCTAATTCATCATTTGCCACGTTCAAATTTATTCTTCATTATGTGGGTTGTCTTTGCTGAATGTTTAGCTTAGAGAACCAGCCGCTACTCAGACAGACATGTACGGGTAAAAAGCTCTGAAACATGTTGAGTAGTTACCCGCTGAAGACCCTTTAATTTATTTGGGCTGATACAGCCTATGTCAAAATTTTACAGACGAACGTGTACAATATGGACAATAGTAACTCCATCCGTATATAGGTTAGACAGGGACAGGTTAGCTTATGGAGAGTCAAGAGTTGGGACTGCGGAATAGGGTATTGGCTATTAGGAAGTGGTTCTGGGCAAAAAGACACAAATATAAACTTATCTTTATATTTATAATCGCTGTTAACGCATTGTAAAGTAGGGCAATAGACGTCCAACACACGTACTTGCAGTTCGGTAAAAATAAGTACACAAACCATGTGTGTCTCTAATGTAGTCTGTATGGGAATTATTTTGCATGTGGATATGTTTCTTTTGAAAGGTTCACCATATCCCAGAATCATCCACTGTGCTGTCTAAAATCCTGGGAACTACATGGCTTGTCTTTCCAAGAGCAGCTAAGAGTCACAAAGAGCTCATGTTGATAGTCAGTTGCACAAATTACTCAGAACAATGGGGCATACAAGAAACATATGTATATATACATAAATATATATATATATACATATTATATATATATATAAATATACATGTATATATACTTATACACACACACACACACACACACACACACATATATATATATATATATATATATATATATATATATATATATATATATATATATATATATATATATATATATTGCAGTCATTCAAAAAAAATCAAGCTGGCATCCAGTCTTACCACGTTTTAAGTGTGACCTTTCAGGATCACTCAAGATCAAAATTAACGACACCAAAAGAAACCCCATCAGTACATTCGTACATTATGTTTGATAATAGCCATGTAGAAATCTCCAGTAACAAAATATCAGCCAAAATGTCAGTTTGATATTTCAACGTCACCAAAGACCAAAAGAAAGCTCACAGGTACTTTTCTATCAGCATCTAATAGTACATGTGGCCTTAGAAGCCCCCATTACTGACATACAATCCAATATGTCATATGTTTGCTTGTATCCCAACATTGATAACATTTATTATTTTGAACATTGAACGCATGCCTATACTTTGCAATTTCCACAGCAATTGGCTTGGCGGTTTGGGGGATTCCCCCTCCGCCCGTCCACTAATATTATAAGATAAAAAATCCATGTATCACTGGAATATGACCAGTTGAACACACATGGTACAAAACTAGCCAGACTAGATCCTGCCAAGTGTGAAGATAATTCAACCAATGGTTTTAGAGAGGATGCCCAAAATGTAAATGTGTGCAGGCCACGCTGACAACGTTGATGATGGACTACAATGCTGCCCCGCCCCCCGCCTCTTTGCACAATGAAAACCATTTTCAATCGATGTCATGCTGCTTATAGCCACTCACAACGACAATGAAATAAAGGTCATTAAAATATTGGCCCACATTCATAAATTCCAATCTAACATTTTAAACAGAGTCAAATACAGCAAAAGGCAGAGAGATTTAAAAGTTACCAACACATCAACAGTCAGCTTTGAATACCAATATCAATAAATTAATTTCACTCCTGATTTGAAAACGGCAGCCACTCATGAAAGGCTAGTTTGAAACTATATCGCATAAACATTGTTTTTTCCTGGTCCATTCTCCATATAGAAGTATATTTATTAGGTATTTGTAGTGGTATATCTATTTAACTGTATTTCAAATTTGTGGACTTCATTTTCGCACCATTGGTAGGATTCAACACAGCCTTACAGGTAAACAAAATTGTGATAAAAAACATTTAATAGTTCATAGTATTTAGTATCCGTTACTTACATGACATTTGAATATGGATATCGATCTTGATAAGTAATAGTCATTGATTATATTGATGTACACAGTGTAAGAATAAGATTTTGACTGTTTCTTTTATACAACATCCTGATCCCTGCATTATAAGCAGATGTCAACATAGTCACACTGAACTGATATGTTACCTTCCTGTGGAACTTAACTAAAGTTCACTTTAAATTTAAGAATAAAAAGAAGTTCATGGTTTGGCTTTTCGTAGGTTGTGATCAAAATTAACTTCATTATATGCTTGCAGTCAGAGACTGTGAAGCTGACAGCCTTACACAGTGAGAGGGCACAGATCATCAAAAAGGTGATGGGGTTTTCTGCACGCCACCAGAGAAAATCCCTTGCAGCACCTGGAGACCTGTCCCAAGCGGAGTTTCAATGTTCACACAACAAACTTCCAGACACCAATCTCAATATTGGCAGTCAAACTCAGGTGCTCCTGACCCACGGAGAAAGCAATATCAGTGTTGCTGCTGAGAAACGTTTCTACAAGTAAACATTATGATTTGGGGTGGGGTGGGGGGGGGGGGTTGGGGGGCAAGTACTGTCTTGATTTTGTTATCAATTAAATTTAGTCTGTGCTATACTATAAATAATATTTAAAAGTTTCGTTATAGTCCTGGTTACATACATATAATTTAATGCAAAAGTAAATAAAAATCGGATAAACATTTTCTCACATTTGGCTAACATATAGATGTAATATACACCCCCCCCCCCAAAAAAAAACCTAACAAACAAATAAAAAACCAAGAGAACAAAGGACAGAATCAATTGAAGTATCAGTGCACGATTTTTAGCGCAGACATTAAACAGAACGATCTTTTTCCTGTCATAAAAGAATGCAGTTCCGTTGTGCTCCACGTTGAAGTGTATACAGGTACAAGGAGTAAGAATTACAGGAATCATCCAGACGTCAGCTGTGATTTGATAACAATAATAGTTAAACAGTCTTATAACTTTCGGGGCTATTGATGCTGCAATCATTATGTATTAAGGTTGATCTGACGTAATGAGTGTCAAATTTATTATAGGCATGTCTTTAAAGTATGCGAAGGCATCGTTCAATTGAGGAAAATCGCACAGAATCCGTCTGATATGCTCTGGCAGTGATTCACATCAGCTGTAGTTCTTTTCCCCACAATGACAAGAGGTCACTTATTACCTGTCAAACATTGGATCTATGAAGATACAATAATACACCAAAACTGTTGCATACATGATATTACTGTACCGTTTTCATTATTTTCTTCAGTCTTTCCCATGCATTCAAATTACCTTGAAGATTGTTTCTAAACTGATAAAAATGCTAACGTATGGCCTGTTTATTGCATGCTTACAAATTGGACAATGCTGAGCCCCTAGTATTTCACTTGCCAGCTAAGGTATCATCTTTGACGTATCTTCTTGCTTTAATGTACGCTACTTCGTCTGACACGGGCAGTCATTTTCCTATATGAGGGCCTGCGGCCCCCTGGCTGCGAACAGTGCATTTGAATCGTGAAATGGATTCTGGTACACCATTCAATTTCACTGTTCATTTTGGTTCTGATCATAACATGCCTCAAGCGTGTTTCTGTGAATCGGTGATATGACGGTCTTATGGGGAATAAAACATTGTACATAAATGCATAGCTCTTGTTCTGAATTCTTAGGCGATGTCACCAGTATGATTATTGCAAAAGGATCATTGACCAGGCAATGGTGTCTTGTTTGAATCCCCTGAAAGGAAGCTTAGTCAATTTATGTTACCACTTTAAGATGTGTGTTCAAATGGTCTGCACGTAAATACTTATTTGACCCTATGTGGTCGTCCCTGACAATGCGCGTCAAGAAAACCAGTTGCACAATTTTACATTTGATGGCTTCAACACTTGCATGTGTGTGTATGGGGGTATTAATTCTGTAATCGAGACAGGCTGACAGTAAAGAAACACATTCACAAATGTCAAAGAAACCTCAGGTCTTTTGTACTTTTTGATAGTAAGGTGAAGGAAAATGTTAACATGTTTCACTTTTAAAAGAGGCACGAGCCTACGGTGCCAGATAGATGGAGTGACAAGCATAATGATGTGTGTTAAACAAGGAAATTTATGTTCACATCTCAATGCCTTTGGTGCGGAACATACCAATATGCTTATCTACAGCAATGGTACAGTTGTGCATGTTGAAGTCTGAATAATCAAGTCTTTGAGATTTCCATATGGTAGGCCTTGGCCTACGTCTGTGAATTCTTCTACGTAAAAAAGTGCTTTAAACAGTTTCGATTAAATTGAAATTCAGTGTAAGGACACCCAAATCCCATGTACGAAAAACAAAACGTCTTATTTTACACAAATAGCAATGTTTTGTGATTTTCTTTCTGCATATACATATCGTAACTACGATCAATTGGACTCCGAGGATGGGTCATACCTTTCTCTACTTGCATACCTTTGGTTTTTCTTCTGTAATTTACCTTTTATCTTAGGATCACATGTCATGAGAGGTGAAGTAGCTGATATGACTGTGGTATCACAATTTCATTGTCTTTGCGCCTCCTTACAGACGGGAAAGTGGCCATGGATGACAGAAGACCCATGATTCAGTACTTTAAGACAGTACAAGTGAACTGTCGAGCAAAGACTATGCAACAAGCCCAACTTTGGGAGTAGAATACATAGGCGAGCTATCATCCTTAGTGATATATGACACTTCTAACAAAGACGTTTATGATGTAAATCAGTATGGCACCGTACCCGTGTTGTCGGTGAAGAGTCTCACACAGCCACCTTCTCACAATTGGCAAGGGGTGGTGAATTATGCCGCCATAGAATTCTTTGTACATTCTGAGTCCTCAAGAGCTTATCAATATTGATGAAGCCCATTGTATTCATGTTTTTTTTTTGGTCCAAAACTACTTCCTAGTAGTCATTACCCTATTCCGCAGTCCGAACCTTTATTCTCCATAATCTAACCTATCGTTGTCTAACCTATATAAATAGAAGTACTATTGTCCATATTGCACAAGTTTCTCTTTAGAATTTTGACATAGGCTGTATTAGCCCAAATAAATTAAAGGGTCTTCAGCGAGTAACTACTCAACATGTTTCAGAGCTTTTTACCCGTACATGTCTCTCTGAGTAGCGGCTCATTGTCTAAGCTAACTATTCAGCAAAGACAACCCACATAAAAATGAATAAATATGAACGTGGCAATTGATGAATTAGCAAAATACGTGACGTTTTGCTTATAAATGCAGAGCTTCATTATGAAAGAAGAATACCTGTCAAACAAACCTTTATTACCAAATTTGTATAGTACAGGTTCAGATGAGAACAATATGACGTACCCCTGAACCAATATGCACCCTTTCTAGCTGGACAGCTTATCCTAGCTAAACCATCCGCCAATGTTTAACTGAAGTGGAAACAAGCAGGGGCATTATATTCAGTCCCAGTTATTGTAAAATAAACAGTTGCAGCTAGACTACCTGTATAAACCAAGGGAAATCCTAACAAGGACTGCAACAATGTACATCCTGCACCAGAGATGTAAAACAAACTCCATGATGACACCTACTCCTGAAACAATTAAGCTCTATTTAACTGCCAACCCCGAGTCAATGTATCAACGTAATGTGTCAGGTTTGTAACATTTGAAAAAATACTGTCATTTTTGAGTAATTTTTTAATGTTGAGTAAATGTGCATTTAGGCATGTCAGAAAAGAATGAAAGTCATTACCTTTTATGCCAAAACCATGTTATCAAAATATTTTTTCTTAACAAGAATTTAAGTACAATTAGGCAAACATGTAACTGTCGTAGGCCACTGCTTGCCTCCGATAGCGCCAGGGGGGTTTAACCTGACAGAAAACATGTAAGCCTAAAATGTTTGAAAGTGAATATTAAAACAGAAAGATGCAAAAAGATCAAGTTAAGTAGCAAAACAGACAAATCTAAAAACTGTAAATTATTGTGGCCAAACTTTTAAATAATCTTTGGATATTGACAGTCAAATTATAGGGCATGTCAGAAAAAAATGAAAGTCATTTTTATTTAAGTCAAGAGAATGCAATGAAAATATTAACCAGACATCGAGTACAATTAGGCAAGCTTGTAACTGTTGTAGGCCACTTCTTGCTGGGGGTTTAACCTAACAGAAAACAAGCTAGCCTAAAATGTCTGAAAGGTGAACATTTAAACAGGATGATGATAAAACATAAACTTAAGTAGCAAAAACAGGCAAGTCTAAAATCTCTAAAATTATTGAAGCCAAACTTTCTAACCATTTCGGGATATTGACAGCAAAATTTATAGAAATATTTGATCAAAAGTACATCTTTGAATCCTCTTGACTCAAGTTTATTATAAATAAATTTGGTTCTAGAGGCAAAGTCCTGAAATTAAGAATAAATACGACCAAATCTCAAAATTGGTGACATAAATGTATTATATCCAATAGTATCCAAAATATTGCTGTCCGGGGAAGGATAATTAACTACTTCAAAGTTAAACTCATCTATTTTGTGATAGACTTTAATACAAAACCTGCCAGTAGTGACCTGAATATCCAACTCTAAAAACACATCTCTGAAACCATCTGAATTGTTACCCTCCAAAGGGATATCTTTTGGGTAAATTTCTTTTAGAATTTTTTCACTGAAATTTTGTACATTTACACAAGCAATGTCATCAATATATCTTGCGTTGTTTGATAAGTTTGTAGGCATTTGAAGCCTCTTTTAATAATATAGCCAAGTCCTAATTAGACCCAATAGTGTTTTCCTCTACTCATCCATGTTGTGATCACTTCTTATTTTCAGATGGCCTTCGATAAAATGGTCAACACTTTTATATTAAGACGCAACTGACTAATATAACATGTCCTAGGGATCAGTCATATGCCTTGGGTCATATCATGACTTTGGTTTTATCTTTCCTTGTACAGCAATCATTCTGATAGGGCTGTCAAAGCGAATTATATCGAAGATCGTTTATACAGTTTTTTTAATCTGGTAAAAAAAATATAATTACAATCATTCAGTTTTAAATATAAATTAATGTATGTGTTGACTTGTGCATGGCAGTTATTTATTACCCCTCGCCCCCCCCCCACCAAACACACCCCCAAAAAGCTAAAACTGTATATGTAGAATGGAATATATACCTTTTCATACGTACCAAACGTTTTACTAATACATTCTTTTCTTAAGACACTATCAGACATTTTAGGCTTACATGTTTTCTGTTAGGTAAACCCCCAGGGGCTACAGGTAGCAAGAAGCGGCCTACGACAGTTGCATGTTTGCCTAATTGTACTTAAAATCCTGTTAAGAAAAATTGTTTTGATAGCATGTTTTTGGCATAAATGCTAATGACTTTCATTCTTTTCTGACATGCCTAAATGCACATTTACTCACTATTAAAAAATTACTCAAAATTGACAGTATTTTCTCAAGTGTCACAAACCTGACACATTCAGTTGACACATTGACTCAGGGTTGGCAGTTAAATAGAGCTTAATTGTTTGAGGAGTAGGTGTCATCATGGAGTTTGTTTTACATCTCTGGTACAGGATGTACATTGTTGCAGTCCTTGTTAGGATTTTCCTTAGTTTGTACAGGTGGTCTAGCTGCAACTGTTTATTTTACAATCACTGGGACTGAATATAATGCCCCAGCTTGTTTCCACTTCAGTTAAACATTGGCAGATGGTTTAACTAGGAAAAGCTGTCTAGCTAGAAAGGGTACATTTTGGTTCAGGGGTAAGTCAAATTGTTCTTATCTGAACCTGTACTATGAAAATTTGGTAATTATGGTTTGTTTGACAGGTGTTCTTCTTTGATATGAAGCTCTGCATTTACAAGCAAAACTTCACATATTTAGCTAATTCATCAATTGCCACATTCATATTTATTCATTATTATGTGGGTTGTCTTTGCTGAATATTTAGCTTAGGCAAGGAGCCACTACTCAGACAGACATGTACGGATAAAAGGCTCCGAAACATGTTGAGTAGTTACCCGCTGAAGACCCTTTAATTTATTTGGGCTGATACAGCCTATGGCAAAATTTTACAGAGGAACGTGTGCAATATAGACAATAGTAATTCCATATATATACAGGTTAGACAGGGACAGGTTAGCTTATGGAGAGTAAAGAGTTGGAACTGCAGAATAGGATATTGACTACTGGGAAGTGGTTCTTGGCAAAAAGACACAAATACAATTCTGTTTGCTTTGAACCATTGATGCTTGGTTGATAGGTCTGAACAGGCTGGTCCCCGATCTATGATTTTCAATGCATACTGGAATTCCAGGTAACGTCTTTAGTCTAGCACCCATTTGGACTTGTTTTACTTATTGTTATTGTTATTGTGAATTTTGTTACTCGTTGGACTTAACAACGCCGAACCAGGATAAGGTTTAGGGACATGATTGCAGATAAATGGCATGATGGGCTTTCAAAATTATGTTTAAAATCTAATACAATCATGAACAGTGAGATAGTGTAAACGGTTCAGCGTTAGCCTCGAGCGCTGATTTTGGAATATGTTTTGATGGATATTGTAACTGTCTATTCTGCAAGTCAAATTTCACAAAAAATAAAGAGTTTCACAGTAACGTTACTAACAAAAAAATCAAATTAAGGAAACCCCGATTGGAAAATTTGGTATTATCTTGTGAATCTACCAATATCATTTATTTGTTATCCTGTATCAAATGTAAAGCACAATATGTGGGCCTAACCACTCAATCAGTTAAAAAGAGATTCAGTGGTCATAAAACTACAATTGAAAATCACAAGTTAAACACTTTTTTGTGTTACCATTTCAATTCTGCAGAACATTCACATTTGGATTGCCGGATACAAATTATTGATTACACAGCGCCAAATTTGTTTGTAGTTACCCGCTGAAGACCCTTTAATTTATTTGGGCTGATACAGCCTATGGCAAAATTTTACAGAGGAACGTGTGCAATATAGACAATAGTAATTTCATATATATACAGGTTAGACAGGGACAGGTTAGCTTATGGAGAGTTAAGAGTTCGAACTGCGGAATAGGATATTGACTACTAGGATGTGTTCTGGGCAAAAAGACACAAATACAACTAATATTTTCCGAGTAAAAACCCACCATGTGTCCCTATGTCCATTTATCATCCTGTTGGAAAAATGACAAACATTTAAAAAAAGCACCAATGAATATTGCCGTGAGTTTGAAAAGAGGCAAAAAAACTACATATGTTTGAAAGACACTTTGTAAAATTTAATCCCATAGATTTTATCAGCATAATCAAAGTAGCCCTGTGTGCTCGCAATAAGTACGCTCAGAAGAATCGCCGTTCTACAGAAAAAGAATAACAATGTCCACACGAAAGCTTGGCTAGATGGTAAAGGCTGTTTATTTTCCCGAACCCTTGCATATGTATCTTGTTGTTTGTTCAGTCCTGCACCACACGGTCTTGCTAATTAATAGCGCAGCCTAACTCTATTAATATCTGTCAGTACACCCTCTGCTATGAGAGCTTCAGTCGTCCATGTATCTTTAATTATGCAATTACTTGGAAACGCATCTTCACAGACTTCTAAATATAATATAGGCATTTGATAAACAACTCAATGACTTGTCCTTGACGTTTGGTTTCCAGTTGATGATCCAGTACCACTTCATGATATTTGGACATATTGCTGAGGGAGAAAATCTTGCGTTAGTAGCTGTTTGTGAAAATACATTTTACACAAATGACTGTTTGTAAAACAACACTTCAATTATCCTATTTGATTACCTGCATGCTTCACTGTGAAATAATTTATTGCCGATTGGCACAGACTTGATATAGCCATCACTGGAAGCACAGCTTTGAAGGTATTAACCCTTAAGCAACCTTACTTAGAATCTCTTTCATAAATAAAGTTCAATTTCGGTAAATTTACTTGTGCCCTTGCTTATGCCGATGATCTTATGTTGTTATCACCGACTATAACAGGCGCCAGTAGATTATTAAAGACATGTTCTGCCTTCGCAATAGAATACAACGTTAAGTTCAACCCAGACAAGAGCAAATGGTTATCGCTTGATGACGTAAATCCATGTAATTCAATTCAGATAGATGGGAGACTGATTGAAAAGGTTGAGACTTACATCCATCTAGGACACATTGTCGGCACTGATGCACTTGCATCCAATATAAAACATTGTACAAGTAAGTTTTTCTCTGAGGTCAATACCTTAATGGCTCAATTCGGCCATGCTTTTGCATCCACACGTTTTACATTATTTCAGTCATACTGTACGTCTTTTTACGGCTCCCAACTTTGGGATTATTCAGACTCAAAAGTTGATAAAATATATACTGCCTGGCGCAAAGCTGTAAGACTTATATGGAATCTACCATACAGGACGCACAGTGCCCTATTACCTTATATATGTGAAGTACCCCCTGTTGATCTGCAGTTGCACTCACGCTTCCTTAAGTTCATGCATAAAGCAGGCAAGAGTGATAATACCTTGGTGGGATTATGCAGTAAATTAGTCATGGATGGCTCAAGATCAGAAGTAGGTAGATCATTTGACTACCTGATCAGCAAATATGGCCTGAGGAGATCTCAAATGATGGAATATGAACCCTTCTGCACTGTTTGATTGCAAAAGCCAAATGGACCTGAGATGTTGGCAGCAAGTGCAAAAGCTCAGGTTATCCGTGAACTTTGTGACATCCGTGATGGCAAGCTGGACTCGCTTCTAAGTTGTGTGGAAGTGACTGAATTGCTTGACCATCTGTGTACTGCTTGATGTCTTCATATCAACTTGGCTTCGACACGCTTGCTGGTAATAATAACAACTGTTCTTTTTCTGCTCGCTTAGCATAAAGTCTGTATTGCTATTTTTTTTCCTTTTTTCTTTCTCTATTTATCACGATCTACATTATACTATGTAAACCTATGATACAATAAGTGTACTACGTGTACGAAATAAAGATATAAATATATTAATAATAGCCTTCCAAAGCTTCACTCCAAATCTTTACACACGTCCACCCATTTTACCTTTGATACATGAAGGCAGCATGCATGTTAATATGTGGATATATTTTACAATAAATCCCTACTTGCCTTGGGGTAAAATATTCCCTTCACTCCATTTATGAACAATCAACATCTGCTAATCTGTGAAGCTAATAAAGTAAAACTTTGAAGAAGGCATTATATATTTTGTCACTTTCTACAATTTCTTTTAATAATGTCTATATAACATTTCACTGAGGTTTAACCGTCCGTTAACAGCTATATTGGAAGGTTATTCAGTCTCCCATCTGGGTTTAATGGGGACAAAACGAGTCCCAACAAGCATGCATAACTGTAAGGCACACAGGCATCTTAGCACTAAGTAGAACTACCATAAATAGATGTATATCTGCAAGAATATCATGAGCAACAATGTATACAATTATAAATTGGATATATTCTACATACAAATGATAATGCCATTAGCATTATAAAAGTCACTCTGCAGTCCTTTCTGTGCAGTCCTGAGAATGATCATATCAGAAATGTTTGCACTATCGTACCTCACAATGTACAATAAGTAATCGCTCATAGATTATATTTCAGTCCTTTAATAATTTAGAAATGGGTAACAAAAAACATCATCAGTACTTGCGAGCTGGACGACACATGGTCATCTCTCCAAACCCATTTAGAGGGACCCCCGAACTCCACGTGACAATTCCCCATATAAGACGGGGCTGGGTTCTAAAGTTGCTTCCATCTGATTCCTCCTGATAGGTAAGTTTACCCAGAGTAAAAGAGAGAGGGGTGGGTTGAGTAGCAGCGTTTCCTGTTATGTCTGAACCCACATTGTTGTCAGAAATATATGTGATAGAAGGGTAATGTTAGTAGGATAAAGTGATACATCCTGTTGAGCACAGGAAGGACAGAAAAGTTCATTAACTGCAGCAGGTTTCTTTTGCAATTCCACTTGAGGGGGTACTAGCTAAGTGATAAGGTAATCGCATTTCTTCCAAATAATTATGCCAAAAATTACTGTTATTGTAAGTAGAAACAACAGAATGAAGAGTATTCCAAATGAGATCCTACTACGATGGTGAGTCCAGTCAAACATAGGGGAGGGAATTGGTAAAGGCTGTAAGTTTGTTTGAAAAATAGGTTTTTGGTTATCTAACTGAGGTTGTTCCAGAAAGAAAATATGATGTGCAGAAGGCATTGTTTTGGTGATATTCAAAATGTTAGATGTCAACATTTGCAAGGGCTCGACGGATACATGACCAATATGCTCAATGAGCCCTGTCAGAGTAGTTTCAATGACTACAGACGGGGGGTGGGGTACCATTATAAGGTATGTACCGAGATTTATGGCGTGTTATGTTCCAGGTTGACTTTCACACTTAGTTTCTCCCCAGGTAGCAACAATATACACCACATGTAACTAATTTTGGTTATATTGAGTGAGATCAAGTTGCTCTGCAATGGTTACTTGACACATGTAACTCTGCTTTATGTCACCAGCAATTTATGTTCGTGGGCAACTCCATTGCTGATAATTGTATTAAGGTCCCAAACGGCACACCATGGGCTTCCATCCCGTGTACCCAGTGGGATAAAAATTGTCGTCATTAACTGTGCTCAGCCCCACATCAGAATGGTCAACCATCACCCAGTGGGATAAAAATTGTCGTCATTAACTGTGCTCAGCCCACCATCAGAATGGTCAACCATTATCCATCTAGAGTGCCCCTGTTGAAAATAAGGTGTGGGCCATATGGCCATATGATAGAAGTTATATGTATGACTATCTAATCAAGGCAATTTTACCTGGTAAATCAAGGTATCCCTGCCCCAGACACGGTAAGCTCACAATACCACTGTATTGGTTCAATAGGGTATGCCTTTGCCGTGGTGGCCATGTCAAACACGTCACCTAAGTGGGCATGACTGAGGATATCCTCAGTCAGTCTCCCCGATTCCTGAGACGTTTTCTGTCGTGCTAAGGTGTTTATCAACTTCATATAGCGGCAAGTTATCTGTTTAAGTGTTAAGACAACATGATCAAAAATAAGATACAGTCAACCTCGTTACAGCGACACGCAAATAACCGACATATTCACCAACCGACGCAATTTTCTCGACAACCGATCGTTACCCGTGTTATATGACTCACTTTAGCGACTATTCATGTTTCCGACTCCGACAGCACAAATTGGGCACAAAAGGGCTAAAACAGCTTTAATTTAACTCAGATATCCGACATGACAAACAGCGCAAAGCTGCTCACACAGGAATGTGCGCTCTTATTTAATTACGCAGTGAGTTGAAATGCTCGGAAGAAAGTGTCAGTCGGCAAGATCAACTCAGTCAGCTTATGCACGCCTGAACAATGGTTCCCCGCATAAGATTAAAAGCTATTGTTAGCGCTGAACTTTGAAGGCCCATAGTTATCATATCGTGCGCTATATGCTCAAACAATGTCGACTGGATTGATGTGTTGTTGTTATGACAATGCTCATAATCTCCTCAAACGATCCAAGAGGACAGGCCGACAGGTACAGCTCACGGACTCAAACTGCTAAAATGAACAAACTACCCGTATTGTATCATGTACATCTGTATACACGCAGAGAATTTTTTTCAAAGTGAAAATCACTACTGATGTCTCAATGCATTCAATTTTACACAAACTTTGTCCGCTTAAAATTTCCACCGTTGACTGCTTGTAAACAATAAAATTTAGCAAAAACATTGAGGTACTGGGTATAAGTATGGGGCCAAATCATGGTAAATTCATTCAGTGTTCTGCCTGCTATCAGTCACTATGTCAGAAAGACCTGCAAAACGGAGACGAGTTCAGATCAGTGCCGGCCAGAAGCGGGAGCTATGCCAGTACCGCGCCCATCACCCCAAGAGCACCCAGCAGCAGCTTGCGAGTAACTTTGGTTCCAAGTGGGGTGTCACTATCGCCAGAAATACAGTCAGTGACATTTTGAATGCCAGCAGCAAGTGGCTAAACGTACCGGCTGATGCAAGTGACACTACGCGTAGCCGCACGGCCAAACACCAGTCACTGGAGAAAGCATTATTTTTGTGGTTCCAAGATATGCGTTCCAAGAAAGCTTGTGTCACGGACGATATTCTGATAGAAAAGGCGCGGGAATATGGGAGCCGAGATGACATAGAAGTGAACAGTGACTTCCAGTACAGTCGCGGCTGGTTGCAACGCTTCAAGCAACGATACGGGATAGGCCTGCATAAGTTTTCAGGTGAAAGCGCAAGTGCCGACATGAACCTGGTTGTTTCAGGGAGATTGGAGCTGCAAGAGCAGTTACAAGGCTATGATCTTGATGACATCTACAACATGGACGAAACCGGCTTGTTTTTTCGCCTGCAACCAAATGCTACCCTGTCAACTGCACCAGTGAAGGGGACGAAAAAAAGCAAAGAACGGATTACTGTGGCACTTTGTTGCAATGCATCCGGCACGGATAAATGCAAGCCATTTGTCATTGCGAAGAGTGCTCGCCCCAGATGTTTTGGAAAAACTTTCAATCCTGAACTGTACGTTACATACAGGAACAACAAAAAGGCCTGGATGACGGCGGATTTATTTGAGGAATGGCTAAACAAGTTCAACGCACGCATGAAGAGAGAGGGGCGCAAGGTTGTGCTATTGTGTGATAATGCCACGAGTCACAAGGAAAAACGAATGTCCAATGTGGTAGTGAAATATTTGCCCCCAAACACCACCAGTCATATTCAGCCACTGGACGCTGGCATCATTAAGAACTTCAAAGTGATGTACCGCAAATATGCTGTGCGACACTTCATACGGTGTGCGGAGGATGGAGAACCCATGTCTGTGGACATGAGACAGGCCATATGCTTTGTGCGTGACAGCTGGAGGGATGTTAAACAGGCAACTATTGCAAACTGCTGGCGACATGTTCGGATTTTGCCCCATGAATATGTCAATCCGGAGGACAACACCGAAACTGAAGCCAGTGATGACGTTTCAGAGCTGTCTGACATGCTGGTCTCCCTCCAGGAAACAGTGAGCTTGGCCCAAGTAGACACGTGCGATATGGCGGTCAGTGATTACATCAGCGTGGATGATGGCGTCGAAACAGGTGAGAATCTGACGGACAGTGACATTATTCAGCTGGCAACGGGTACAAAGCGGGACCACGAGGGAAATGTGCGTGAAGATAGTGTTTGCTCGGACAGTGAGGACGAAGAGAGTGAGATTCCACCACGTGTTGTGACAATTACGGAAGCAAGGAAAGGTCTCATGTCGGCCATCAACTTTCTTGAAAATGGCAAAGGGACGATTGAACAGTTGGATCAGCTTCGCGCGATTATGACGCACATAGAAGTGCGCAGTGGAAAGCAGACAAAACAATCATCGATCAAGGACTTTTTTTGTGGCCGATAAACAAATCTCTGTGAAAGTAAAAGGGACTTGTGTTGTCATGGATTTCAATGTGCCGCAAAGCGCATGCGCTCGTGTCACGTGATGGATCTTGTTCTGGATTAATTTGTGCAAGGACTCCGAACTTTGTGACTGATGTTACCGCAATGGTTTGCAAAGTGAGGGACTTTAAATTTCATTCCTATTCAGGACTTTAATGATTGTGTTTGCTGATGTTCACGAACATTAACTTTGATATCATAGCATGCAGTTACAGAGATTTTTCATGGACTAAAACCGCGTCACTGCCCCAGGCAGGGGTTGCCGGCGGAGATGCAATGTGAATGTTAAGGAAGTTTGCCCACGCCTCATTGCCTGTATACATATCACAACTTCATTAAACTTTTTGTACATAAAACTTGTTTATGTTTGTTTTCTATTCAATTAGCTTAAGATATGAATGTAAATATGCTCTAATGATATGTGAACAAAAAAGTAATCCGTTATCAGTAAATAATTCCGCCCGCATTTGCACAAGTCAATGTATGGATGATGTGTAAAAAGGGCATTTAAATGGGAAAGTGTTTCTCTCGATGTCTGTACTTGTAGAAAAACGGCAATTTGTGCCGATTCAGACAACCGACATATTCATATATCCGACATATTTTCATGGAAACAGATGGTGTCGTTATAACGAGGTTTGACTGTACCTTTCTAAAACTAATGAATCTATCTCTATGTAACATTGATGTAAACCACAGCTTGATTTAGAGTTGCAACCAACTTACTGGAGATAAAATTTGTCACGTGACTAATGTGGTGCTGGTTCCAAGCCACCGATCGTAGTGCATGTTCACATCCTGCTGTAGCTGCTGGGATTGAGCAATTGCTTGCCAGCACTCTGCGATACTGCTATCTGTTGCCACACCATATAAAGACCAAGTATATTAAGCAATCGTCATGGGAAATGGCGTTTTACTGATTTATGGGGTAATCCTGGGTACAAGGTTAAAGATGATTTGGGTATTTTAGCCTACCTGTCCAAGAAACACTTTATGGCTTAGTGATAATATTGATGATAGTTTTCTACTGCTTGTCAAGCTTGATGAAAGACATGAATAATGTTCTGAATACGTTTCAGATCTAGTTCTGGATTTTCAATAATTACCAACACAGTGAAATAGGCTGACTGTACATGGAGTTGTTGAGCTTTTGTTACTAGTAAGCCATCACACAGTGGAGTGTTTCATTCTAGTAACAGATTGCTGAATACACTTAAGCATTAAACACACGTAAAATCAGCCAATTTCATTGCAGCTTAGTTTTGCAGCTTTTTTATCTTGCAGACTTGCTGAATATTTTGTCACTCTTTGTTTGATTGGTAATGATGTAGTAGGTGGTGATGGTGGTGGTAATAACTGTGTTGCATCCTCACTCAATACTGGCCCACAAGACCTGCTAAGTACTGGTGAGTTTGCCTTGAAGGATTGTGTATGGGGGCAGTATGTGTAAGAGGGACACTATCATCACTAGTTGGTACAGCACCACCAGTGCCAACTGCAGATGAAGTATAACCTAATATGGAATGGGCTGCTTGTTCCTTTATACCATCTCCTCCCTCAGACCCAAGTCACAGTTTGGGTCTTCAGTATGTTGCAGAACTGGAATGGTGACCTCAGCATTTAAATCAAGCACTTCCTGTTGTAGAGAGACGCAAGTGTGGACACCTTGCCATGAGATTCTATGCCGCCTGGTTGCCACATCATTCCAAGCCATAATCAGGTCAACTAATAGAAGTTTGTAACAGTTTGCCATGCAGACCTTGCCAGTCTGTTTGTGTCAGATCCAACAGACACGACCTGAGTTCTAATTACTTTAAATTGTGGGTCCCACCTAGAAGTGAGTGGAATTTGATATTTGGCTTTCACAGGTACCATGTCTCATGGCTTCAACTCGTATGCATTTTCTGCCTAATCAGACATTCACAATTATGCTTTTTGCAGTCAGTCAGATGCTGCCGGGTCACATAACAAGTGTCTGACAGGTCATTCAAGCATCATGTAGCTGTGTTAGCCCCCTTTGGGGTGTTCAAACACTCGCTGAAAGGTAGCTGCCCCGTCCTCCATACAATAAATAAAAAGGGCTGGCCCCATGGATTTATTGACACTGTTCCTATGAGCACATAAGGCACTAACCAGTAAGTTTTCCCAATCTCGGACTTTGTTATTTGCCAATTTTGTTATCAGTTCCTTACATGTCCAGTTAAGTGTTTAGATCTTACTGCAAGTTTTGAGGTGGTGGTGTATAGTTTCCTGGTATTCAATGCCATGTTCCTTAAGAACTTCTAAAGTGGCCTGAAGAGAACCCTAAACTTCAATATGTTAAAGCAATGCCAGGGGTGCCATGTCGAGGAATAAATTCTTGAGCCAGAGCATTTTCCAGACAGAAGAACTTTTGTTTGGTGTGGTGCAAGTTTTTGCCAATCCTGAAAAATACTCTACCACATTTACAAAGTTGTAGTCTTTGTCCTGGCGTGGCATATGCTTCTTGAAATCAGTTAACGTTCTTTGAGAGAGCCATATGGCCATCATCTTTGTGATATCAATTACTCTGTCACAAAACGCCTTGGATAACACTTACTCTGATGCTGTGGATATGATTTTGTAGGGCATTTATTAGAATACAGCAGGCCATCATATGCTTCTTAGACAGACTCAAGTGTGCCTGTTTCTGTAAACATTGGTGGGAACTCAGTCTTCAGTTCTTCATCCAACAGTGATATTAGATTGGCCCTTGCCTTATGAGCTCGTTCTACATATTGGATCTTTGCACCAAACTCTGTGATGAAACCCCAAAACTGTATTTTTGTACTGCACATCTCCTCAGTTAATAAGGGCTTGTGATCTGTATAGACTTCAAATTCTGCACCATAGAGGTAAGTTCGTAATTTGTCTTTGCAGTGTACTACTGTGTAGGCTTCTTTCTCCATGGCCAACCACTTTCTTTAAGTCAATGGGGGTTGGTGGGAGACTTATTGTAATAACCTCTCTACCCCAAAATCGTCATCCTGAAGCAAGATACCCCGCAACATGTATCACAGGCATCAGTGTGTAATCTATAGCTCCTGTCAGTTTGTGGGTATGCCATCACCACCTGAGACATGAGCAGCTCCTTAAGGTTCTCAAGGGATTGTTTTGGCTCAATGCCCCACGCCAGAGGCAAATGCTTCTGGGTCAGCTTCCCAGAGGGTTCTGGTACCCAAGCATACCCAGGTATTGTTTTAGGGTAATGGTCTTCCATCCCCACAAAGAAGTGTACTCGCTTTAAGTTCTCGGAGGAGGGGACATTTCAGAAGTGGCTCACACTTTCTCAGGATCACTGCAAATGCCCTCAGTGGCAATGATGTATCCCAATAATTTGACTGCTTCCATGCCAAAGTGGCACTTGGAAGCCTTGAACTTGAGTTTAGCTGCAAGCAATCTTTCAAATACATTGCATAGGTATCTGACATGGGCCTCTGGGGACTCTGCTGGAATAATGAGGTTGCCAATAAAAACCCATACACATATCCCTAATAAGTCCAACGAGGCCATTTCCCTGGTCTTTTGGAAAATACTAGGCATACTTGCCAAACAAAACATACAGACCATAATGGGAGATAAATGCAGTTTTATTCAGGTCTATTTGTTTCCTATGGGGACATGGTTTTAGGTTGCTTTTGGGTCAAATTCATTATAAAAAGACATACTCTAAAAGTGGTTAAAATATTAAAAATATGTAGTAAGGGATACCTTTCCTTTACAGTCACCTCATTCAACGTCCTGTAGTCAACACAGAACCTGATGGTTCCATCCTTCTTTTGGGACAAAGCATACTGGAGATGCCCATGTGGCGTTTCTTTGGCCTCCATCTTTAATTATTTGGCCTACACATTCATGTACTAACTTTCATTTAACTAGTAGGTTTTTTATGGATGTTGCCTTATGCGTGGGTGGTCACAATTCTCGATCATTACCTCCACTGAAGGTCTCAACCAAAAGGGCTCCCTTCTTCATAGAAAACATACACATTTTGCACTTATTTCATCACATTTTGAACAGCCAGTTTTCATAGGGTCAGTATCAATTCTCACAACTTATAGCTTCTCAGTGGACTGCTCACGACTATAGTGGGGGGCCTATTTAACAGCTGTACTGGTAGTGGTCTCCCCTGCCAAATTAACAGTTGCCTAGCACAATAAACTACTGCTCCATCAGCTGCTAGTGCTCCATCACCAATGATGAACTGGTGCTTGATGTCATCTACAACTGCCATTGTCAAACTCAAATCCACTTCTAATGGAACTCAATGTTACCATGTACCTTAATTGGGGCTCCTGAGACATTAACCAATGAAGCTGCAGGTTTCAATAACCTAATTCTCCCACTATCACTACAGACCTACCTGAATACCACATTATTGAGTAGCGAAAAGCTTGCTGCAGTGCCTGTATGGCAAGTCATACTTACATTCCCCACAAATACATACAAACCCAATCTGCAGCCAGAGTAAATATACCCCTGCTGTCCCCCCTAGATTCCCTGACAATTCAGGTTATGAGTTGCCAATGGTTGCCATTCCATCTTTGGAGGTGGAGGTTGCTGAGGGGACATCCAATATGGTAGTAATTCCCCCCACAGTTATATCAAACTATGGGGCTTGAGCTCAAAATTTGTCCTTGCTTCTTCCAACATTATGTAATAATGTCACGAGCAATGATTTGCCGGGTGGAACCATATTTAGCTATAAAATATTTTATTATGCAGTATTCATTGGTTTATTGTATGCAGAAAGTGATAAACATAAACATTCCGAAATTGTTAGAAAATATACATAATGATAAAAAACACAGTGGCATATATAACATATCACCAAGAACAATATTCAAATACCATTCACTTGTGTTTCAATTGCATTTTAATTCTACAAACTATATCGCCACAAATATTACGATTATTGCATGTAAAAGCCAAGTGAGTTTAGCTGACAAACCTAAGGTGTACCCCTGTTTGTTGCTCGAAATTCGTGACTGTTGCTCAAAATTTAGGAAACTTGTAAATCAGTGTTTTCCAAACCATTTAAGTATTGATGTTACAACTTTCTGTTTGAAGATTTGTATTTCAATGAAATACGTTTATGATCACCCAAGGAACATGCATCATTTTAGTATAAAACTAATAAAATTTAAGTATATTTTGACTTCTCTTTTGTCATCACTAAAACATGGTTAGCATTTGCAAGTGCGGCCAAATATAGACCGCATAATAAGTTACTGTGTTTCAGATATACACCTAGATTTACTGTTGTGCAGGTTACATCAGGTAAATGCGTGTTTTTGGTTGAATACGTTTCATTGTTTTCCAAATGCACATCTATCCTTTCGTGGTATCCATGTATGTTCAAAGCTGCTTCGAAACACATCGTACAGCAACCAAAAAAATGACATTCAAATGTGCCAAAGTCTATATTTCGATTCAAATATTTAGTCAAATTCTTTCACGTTAAATGGCATCATGGATTCTATTTGCACCAAAAAGATTAATAACAGTGGATTTTGCTGGACATTGATACATTATATACTAGAAAAAAACTGTAAAGGCATGCAACTTAAAGTTACAGATGTATCGGACACAAAATCACTGCCTTAAGGAGGTTTTGTGGTAAATTGAAAGGCGTAATATTAAATTCATTATCAAGCTGTTTACTAATTCAATTTGTTACAAATTTGAGAGCCGTGTCAGACCTTTTTTACTTTGTGTTTTTATATCAAGTAGTAAGCACAACATTAAGAGAAAAAGCACGCTATTTTCCCATCTCATTGGCAGTATTTACATTTACTTTGGTAAATCAATAAAGAAAATTAGATATAAAATAAAACATACATGGTAACTGAGGACGGGTGGAGGTTATAAAATCATGGTTCAATTGGCTGGTTTCATTTTAAACGAGAAAGGTGTCAATGGGAAATTCTACGATGGTCCAAGTGAAAATTACCGGCCAACATATGACTTTGCCCTACACAGAAATCAATTGTCTGTTGCCCAAAGTCGTTTAATGGCAACAGGACATTTTTGCAAATTGGCTATTTGTTGTAACCAAGTTCATAGAGACTACTATTTGCAATTAAGTATTGCCACTTATTTGGCATATTTCAAGGCATATCACTGTGAGTGTCTCAGGCAGATTGACAGTTCAGGCATCCACTGTGACTAACAAAGTATTTCTTTCACCCATTCTATTATGTGCTCCAAAGCACGCACATATAGGATTTACTGTTAGAAGATACAACTGGATGGGTCCTAATACTGGCGAATGCCGCCTTGGGGGCTACATTGTGTACAATGTGGGAAGCACTTCCAATACATCCATCACACGTGCTGAAGTAGGCCTGTTTTGTGCATTCTTAAATCATTTCATGTATTTTTCCACCTCTCAAGAAAAACATAGATATGTTTTCATCAGAAATACACCTATTTCTAGTGGTATATTCATACAAACAGAACACAAATCTGTATATAGAATTTTCTGTGGAAACAACAGCATGCAGAGATATTGTACCACAATTAAAACGACATAACACAATATTTTTCCTCAAACTAAAGAAGGAATGCTTAATTGTAAGTAGATATCCTTCTGAATAACCTGTGCACATTGCAGAGAAAACAAGTGCTTCTAACGATACTATCGCATTTGAGATCCATCCTAAAAAAGGGATGGCAACCTTCTATGTGGAGTCCAAATTGTCAATCATAAATCATGTCACTTGTGAGTGTGCAGCAAAACTTGAGAGTTTTTATTTACATGGTAAAATGTGTTTCATTTATGAAATCCATCTTATCCGCGACTACTTCGTTCGATTTGTTGGTTACTATATAAGTTAAAACAAAGTAGCCCTAACTTGAAAATTTGTGAATTATTTGACTCCCAGTGGTCCGTAACTGTCAAACCACCGGTGATTTGCGACTGCTACAATGCTGGAATCTATGGCTTGTCATTACAGTATTCACAGCTAATGTGCTGGCACATTAACATGAGGCTGCCTTTAAGGTGGAAGGTCTGAAGCCGGCACCTTTGGATAACCTCTAATCACTTTTTTATATTTTTGGATAGTCTGATGCTTAAACTACATGCTCCCAAAAACTCAGATGTGTGAACATAAAATTTATATGAGATAACTGACCTCAAAACTTTTGTTTACAATGAAAAGTTTAAACAGTGCCGGGCACATGGCTTTGTTTGCATGGGCGTGATAATGACCGCTGGAAACCATTTGAGCTATTGACAAGGGTCATTCACAGGAAACCATTAGCCGTGGAGAGAAGAATGGACCAGTTCAGACTAATCACTACCATTGTTCTCATTACTTTGAAATTCTCTATTGATGTAAAAACAAATCGGCACAATCCACTTACTGCTCCCCAAATGTGGAAAGCCGCATGTGAACCCACACCCAAACAAGCCAAGTGTGGTGTTCCCAAGTTAAAAAGAGTCGAGATTTAAGCCACAAGATATACTTTTGTTTAATGACAACATCACAGACCTAAAGCTACAAGTTTATTTCACACAGTAATTAAAACACAGGGCAGACAAAATGAGTATGTGTCATATTACAGCCATAAATGCGTAAGAATGGGCAACTTTTTCTTTCAATGCGATTTTTTCGGAACTGATTTTTGCTCAACCTCTGCAATTTATATCTTGCCTCACAAACGTACAAATTGCCCTATCACATTAAAATAAAAATATCATATCCAGGAAGGGTTCCCAGGATTTTTTTTCTGACAACCCCTTCTGTGACTTTTGGAGCAGTTTATAGAAGGAAAATGAACAACCTGTCAGGACTACATTAAAAATGTCATAACTTTTTTATTTATGCTATTCTAGGACTAACCATTGAATTCGATCCTGGACATGGATCTATATTTTAAATTTCTTCTGATTTCAACTGGAAAAAGACAACTTTGTGTGACTTCTGTGCGAAAAATGTGAAAATCCTACGAAGTCAGAAAGAATGCTATAAAATCTCCATAAATTGCAATACTGCAAACAAATTCTATGGATACAAATCTATGGATATGTAGTGATCAGAAAATATATAGGTTTAATGTACTTATTAAAAATTAAATGGGTAATTGCGATCCAAAGTTGCCAGTTTCACTGCGCAAAAGCTTAACAGCTTCCACCTTAAACAATTGAAATACTCTAATACCTTGGCGCTCGGGCTTGGCAGCACTCCAAAAGTTATTGATTTGCCAGTTGAATTTTCAGCCAATGTGACCTGCTCTCAGCATATAACTGTAACATATTTTGGCTATTTTAGGTCAAATTTAAACCTTTACGATGCTATACATAGAGGAAAGGGCAATGTAAAGAATATTTTGAATGATCACACAAATATAAAAAGGAGATGGTCTCATATTATGCCTCCATCATTTAAATTAAGGCAACTTGAAACAAAACCTACTTGTACTGTTAAACTGTCCCAACTATTGCAAATCAAACTGCATTTACCAAAAATAGCTAAATACTGTCCATTAAAGGTAATACTCAAGAGAGCTGGATACGCTTTGCCTGGAACACAAACACTATATCATAATTTTGCTTATAGTAAATATAATGATGTTGATGGTATCAGTAAGTTAATGAAGAAAGAAATTCATGATTCTGTGTGTAATGAGCATAAATTTGAGTTTCATCCCTACAGAATAAATGGACCAAAACACAGCACTAGAGGAATAAATGTAAGTTGGAAGGATGCTCAGGAAGTTTGTGTCCATGAAAAAGCATATTTAGAAATATACAATGACAAAACAGAGTTTAAGTACTTCCAGCTGGGTCCTTGTGCTGCATTATGTGACAAACATGTTGTTCTTGTCTATATTGGCTTTGTTCGTTCAGATGTGAGTATCACATTTTTTTACAAAGAGTACTTTCCAGATGTGCTAAATCATTAGCCAGAATTAGGCAGAAGTTATAACGTTAGTAGCAATAAAAATACTAAAAGGAGCCTGTGTCATTTGGGTTTAAATGAGCGTTAGCCCACATGGACCATGAAGTTGATATGTTAAGATGACTTGAATATTATAGCAAAAATGGTTATTCATATGGTACCACAATTCCAAATTCAGAGATGTTGCCCTATTACACTGGTAAACGGGAAAATTTCATCTGAAATCCAATTAGGCCTCTTTTGACGATCTTATTGTGAGGAATGATGCCAATGAGCTAATTATGAAACAAGAGTCCCAAGATGTGCCCTTGCAATTTGTCTGGACGTGAAAAAGACATGCCTCTTAAGGTTTCCACATGAAAAGTTACATAATTTCTTGCAACGAAAAATAACTGAAACAGCATATTTAACAAAAGTCATTAGAACCCCACTCTGCTGTTATATTTAAGGCCTTAGGAACCACTCTTCAAAAATGAATTGTACAGGACAATATATACGCATCCGCTATTAGATAATGCCTAATTATTTCAGCATAACTTTGTTCAAGGTGTTTAATTGCTATACATGCAGTACATTGCTGACATATACTTGTAGACAAAGTAGCGCTTAATGACGCACGGTCCCATAGCTTCATATCCAGCTATAATAGAAATAATTAAAAAAAAAATAAATAAAAACAAAGCAAATAATTGCAACTTCATCTTGTGGCAAAAAAGGGCAAATAATATTAAAAGCAATTTGGGAATATTTTATTGTAAAATCAAAGCATCCCACCGATTTTTTTTTCATTAATAATTTACTTATTCTGACAGACGGACACAGGCCCCATAGGTGCAAAACGAATTTGGTAGCTCTGCTGTCCGATAAAACTTTAAAATGTGTCCGATAAGACTTTAAAATGCTTCGCAAATTTTAATAATCCCTCCGGATCATAAAAAAATTTTAATGAACAATAGTTATGTTTATTTTTGCTTTTCATCATAACGCTGCCAGGTCAAAAATGTATTTTAGAATATCCATTTTCACGTGGTGACAAGTATAACTAATGGGTGTCCAATGAGAAGCACATCACAAGTGTATTGCAACTTGAATTCTGAAAACTCTACAAGCCCCTCAAATTATCAGCCCATCTCGATTGTCAGTGTTTACGAAGGTCTTTGAAAGATCCATTCAAAGTATTTTTGCGATAAGACAATACCCTGCATGGAGCAGTACTGGTTTCAACACAGGCATCATATAATTACAGCCGTTACTGATGTTATTCATCACATTCTACGTGTCCTAAGAAACATGGATGATGGCAAATTAACCAGTGCTGTATATTTGGACTTGAAAAAGGCATTTGACATGGTGGATATAGAAACATTGATTTTCAAACTAAACTGCCTTGGAATCAAAGATAAAAATCTTCCTTGGTTTGAAACTACTTATGTGACAGAACCCAACGTGTAAGACATATGTCAGAGACAGGTGACCACTTGCCAATTAAATGCGGACTGCCCCAAGCCTTCGTTCTGTGGCCATTTTTGTTTACCATCTATGTGAATGATCTTACACAGGCGACTTATTTAGGTCACCTTTGTCAATTACACGGTCTTTTTGTTTTCATCAGACAATGTAGATGAGGTAAAATTGTGTTTATAGGCGGATCTTGAAAGTGCATCACGATGGATTAAAGACAAGTTGCAATTAAATATAGCTTAGTGCAAATGCATTTTATTTGGGATAACACAAAGACTTAAACATCATCGAAGTGCATCATGATGGTTTAAAGACAAGCTACAATCAAATTTAGCTAAGTGCAAATGCATTTGATTTGGGACAAAACAAAGACTAAAACATCATTCACCATTTTCTGTCTGTGTTAACAATACATGAAATCGAACAAGTAAACCAATATAAATATCTTGGCATAATTATGGACCCGTCCCTGAGCTGGAATCATCATATCAGTGCAATGTGCATGAAGATTAGACAGAGAGTATATATTCTTCATATAAAACGTTTTTACATGCCCAACGAGGTTGGAATATTACTACATAATGCCTTAGTCATGGCTGTTTTCACTACTATGACACTATTTATGGTAGCTGTGGAGAAACGCATATATATCAAAATGCAAAGACTACAGACCCTTGCTGGCCAAATAATTTTCGAGGTTTAATATGACACATGTCTTATCTCAGTTGAACTGGCGCTTAGTGAAAAAGCGCACATTTTTTTCATGGACGTATCATGATGTTTAAATGTCTAAATGGACTGAGTCCAGAGTATCTCTCTAGAAAGTTAAACCATGGAAATAATGCTTACACTACACGTCAGACACCCAGCCATAACTTACAAATACAGACATGTAAACTGGAAAAGAAGATTTGCTTTAAAAAAATCTGTCTGTGTGCCTGCAAAGGTTGTAAATATTACAGGCTACAACTTTTGTCCTTTGGTACTTCAAATTCCATTAAGCTTATGGCTAAATGAAAATTTCAAAGTCCAAATTACCTTGACTTTCGGTCTTTACAGGTCGCACGTAAATTACATGAATGTACAGTGTTACAATACCCACAATTTAGGCGCAACATGAACCAAATCGGATGAAAATTGACCACGTTATGGCAAGATGAAACTTTCAAAGGGCCATATGACTTTGACCTTTGCCCCTTAGAGGTTACAGGTTCTTACAAAAATGTGCAATGATACAATACCTACAATTTGAGCCTCACATGATTACAATGCGATGAAAGTTGGCTAAGTTATGACTGGATGAAACTTTCAAAGGTCCAAATGATATTGACCTTGACTTTTAGAGGTCACATGTAAATTACAGAAATATGTAGTGTTACAAACAGATTAATTAAAGTTGTACCTCTGATAGTTTTGAAGATATTTAAGATTTAAATATTTAAATGGTCGAATTTGCATAAATTTCAAAACCATTAAACCTATTTATAAAAACTCAAGACTTTATGTATGGAAGTATAATCATGCCACGTTTGGAGTTTTTACGTATGATACTTTTCAAATGAAATTAGGACAAATTTGTTTCTAAAAAAAAAAAAAAAGAAAGAAAGAAAGAAAGAAAGAAAGAAAGAAAGAATGAATGTCTGTGACATAATTATTGTGTGGCCAGCACTTAGTTGAGTACAGGGGTAGCAGTAAATGGAACAAAATACCATCAGAAATAGGAAAATCGCAAAGTTTAAATATTTTTAAGACGTTCATTATAAAACATATCTACAAGGACGTAAATGATAAATAGTTGTAACTTAAATGAATATTTTCATTTTAATTTAAATGGTCGCTTTTAATCACCTATTGGCGGTTGCTTTTACCTCGTTCATAATGAGCAAGTCCACTTTTTATGTTTTACATAAAATGCTGTCTCGTTTACTGTGTACTGATGTGTCCTCATGTGTCAGGACCCTTTTGGAAACAAATATACATATACTTTAAGAATTTCCTGCTCAAGTAAAGGTTATGGTTACTTTACTGAACATTAAGTGTTATCATGGGGTGATGACCATGTTTCAGTGAATTATCTTAATGTGATTTAACCACATATTATTTCAGTCTGGCAGGTTACATTAGCTTTCTGGTAAGCCTGGCACATATTTTGAGTGGTCAACAGTTGAGAAGGACCTGCCGATTGAAAAGTGTTTTAAGGTAAATGGAAAGATAGCTTGCATACGAAATATACTGAATATATTTCAACAGCAGAGCAAATGGTATATCCCTATTGTTCATGGTGATTGTGGGGTGTTGTTCTTTTCTCATCAAGGTAGCTCAAATCGGGGAGTGATTACCTTTCATAAATCATTCCTGACTGCAGCTTTTATCTGTGAGAGGGAGAAGATACAAATAAGAAGTACAAAAACCATCATATCAGTCTATGACTTACATAATTTGCAAGATTGTCCCAGAAACTGGATAAAGTGGAGAAAGAGATGTGTAATGCTATACATTCGTGGCCACCACCTGTGCCAACTGAAAGGATTGTTTGTGACGGATATATGTCGCAAATTCGGGGGAGTTCTTTTCAAAATACCCAGACCTTTGTTTCACGAGTGCAACTAATAGAAACAATGGTATTTAACGAGGAAGTTGTAGTAGAAAATCATTTGTACTCATACAATTCCTCCATTTTAAGGAAGTGGTGTGCTTTTGTGCAGACCGAGGTATTAAAACATTTGCAAAGCTTGATATTTTCTTGGAACTGGTTTGATATTCCCTTTATTGTTTGGATCTCCTTTGGTACCTTAAATGAGACTATGTATGCTACTCTTCATCCTAAACTGACGATAAAGAGTCCCATAATCTATAGATATTTTTCTTATGAATGTTGGCCTGAAATACGAACACCAATTCTCTTCCAGTTTAGAAAGGTCTTCAGCCGGACACAGTCTTGTGTAAAAGCAGCGTTTTGTGAAACATCCAAGGTGAGACTTTCCAGTACTTGTAATGTTGGTCATTTTCAATGCCAGAACGAAAGGTGCATTCTTAGAGACCGTATTTGTGATGGTACTTGGGATTGCAATGACACTAATAATGGGGGGGGGGGGGCTCAGACGAAGCTAACTGTACAAATATATGTTTCTTACTCGATAATATTGTTACAGATCTGGAATATGGCTACCGATACTGTAAAGAACATACGTGTTGCTGCAGCAATATGTACATCACATGCAAAGAAGGTGGCTGCATCCCAGTGTCAAAGATCTGTAACGGCATTGATGATTGCTTTCGCAGTTATGATCACGGCGATGAAGAAAATTGTTTTAAGCTTTTTGAGATACATCCACTGGGTGGTCGACTGCTGGAAATGCAACTTTGGTGCAAAATGCCAATTCAGACACCCAGCATCCATTCAGACTTGGTCTGCTTAATCCAGCACTATGTGATGATCCAAACTGGCTGCCTTGTTCCTTAAATGAAGGGGATTTGTGTTACCATAGGCACCGAAACTGCATTTATGATTTAGATACAAAGCACAAATTACGCTTCTACATCAATGGAGAACACCTTAGTAATTGCAAGTTGTATGAGGGTGCCAGAATGTTCAAATGTCCATTTTCCAAGTTTGTGACGGTGAATATCAGTGTCGCACATTAGACTATGAAACCCTGTGTGCAATGGGAAGGTGCTACATTGGCTGCCACTGTCGGGGATATGCTGCTTCGTGTGTCAACATTGGCATTCACATTCCACCATTATTATTATACTGCCCTGCCAATGAAGACTGCAGTAACTGCAAAATTGGGAAATTGAGAAAATCGCACTTAAAGTTTTCTGTTCAGCCACAGAAAAGTATTTCTGTGATTCTCTTAATTATTATTTGAATATATTACTTTGTGGCATAAAATTTTCTTGGAAGTGAAAAATTTCGGTAATGTCTATTTTTTGATGACCTTATTTACAAAATACGAAGTTACTGCACTCTTGGCTGGGACAAGGCTACATGAACCCTAAAGTTAGGACTGCAGTAACTTTTGAAGTATTGACATTTTCAAAGCAAGAAAGAGTAAAAATAGACTGCTGTATGCCCGAATCTATTTATTGAAGACAATATTGCAATAAAAATATGCCATCTTGATTCAGTTTAAACACGAAACATGGTCAACAATGAAATTGCAGATATCCCGAAGATTTTTGCACTTAATCATCTAAAGCCTCGAAGCTGACAGAGTCATTTTCTACCAAGTTCTCCCAGAAAGATCTTCTTGTCACTGGCATCAGTGGGCAGTTTTTGTACTATTTCATTTTTTTTTGGCCCTGGACACTCCACGTGCAACTGTGTAAAGTTTTGGTGGATGATCAAACTTGAACCCTTGCTTCAAAAAGTCAAATTCCTTGAATTCTTGGGCGCTGTGGTCAGATTTGTAATATATCTTCTTTGAACCTCGTCTGAATTGGACGACTCTCATATTGCTAAGTAGCACTTTTGCTTTTTTCAATTTGGCTTGCGACTGTCCACCCTTGTATGCACGGATCTTGTCATTTTCAAGACTAATTACATCTACTTTTCCTGAATTTGATTTCCTCACAACATCTACGAACTCTGGAAAGTCATACACATTTCCATTTTTTCTCTTCTTCATCTCTAATTCTACACCATGGTGAAAAGAGTCAGCACTCATAAATGTGTGCCTAGATTCAAAATACTTTACAGTTATGTCCTAAAATGCAACTAAGTTACTATTGACTAGCCCTGTAAGTGATGTTATAAGAGACCAATTCTTATTTTGAGCTGAACAATTGTCTGGCCACAAAATGACATGTTTTTTATCTCTGTCTTGGTATAAAGCAGTAACAAAAGCAGAGTTAATTTCCTCTGCCGCCTTGCTAGCAATGCCTTCATGCCAATCTACGGATGTGCTATTGCTCTTGGTTTGACCTGCCTTATTAGTTCCAGCAGTAGCAAACGTTTCATGGAAGGCAACGATCCTCCTAGTAAATGTTGCAGTCTTACTTCCATGCATTCTGGGAAGCATGATTACTTTTTGAAGGTCGGCGCTTCCAACCACATATTCATGCGACCAAGTGTTTTCTGAATCTTCTTTGTACTTAGTTCTACTTAACGTAGCTCGTTCTCTGTGAACTTCATATTCATTACACTCAGAGCAATCTATATGACCTTGGTCATCATCAGCATGCTCTGTTTGTACATGTATTTTGTGCATTTACACTTCTCGCATTCTTCTTTGGCCAATTTAGCAAAACTGATTTTCATTTCGAACACAGTTTTTCGGTAAGTTTCAATTCCACATTCATTTTCAGGATGTTTTTCCTGATAATATGAATGCATGAACGCAATTGTTATAGCGCTTGAAAGATACTTCCTGTGAGGGGCATGTTCACGCCGGTAGTGACTTATGGATGGATTAAAGGAATTTATATGATTTCTGATTGGATCCTTATCTACTTTCTCTGCATGTGTATAACGACCTCTTTGGTATTTTTTCACTGTTAAGCCTGTTGAAGCAGTTGTCTTCATTACTGTTGTTATAAGGCGATCATTTTTTTTTCACTATAGCCAAGCGTTGTCAGGAAAAAGGCTTTGCATACACAATTAGACGCTTTAAGGTAATACTGAAATGTCTGGTCTCTTCTGCAATATGTTCTCCAGTCGTTCTTCTCTGCTTTGAACCCCTGGAAACATGCTGAAAAATCATCTGCCGCTTTTCATTATATGACAGCCCCTGATAAAGTTGCCAGATTTTTGTTCTTTCTGAGTGTTCGATCTTTTCAGAGCACTTCCTTTTGCAGGGGCATGTTTGCCATGTTGGAGGCTCAGAGTCTGTTAAAACATTGTTTGTTTTCTCTTTTTGCGCCGTGGTCCATCAGCTTCAGCAGTCATTATTGAGGTGCTTCCCGGTATTCCATGAGATTGTTGGAGGGTGTCTTCAGCTGTCGTCTATAGGCAAACTTCTGAGGCAATGCTTTCATCAGGCATACCTACTTCTTTGGGGTTGAAAGTAGTAAAGCACTGCAGACTGGAAAACTTCCATTGTATCAGGCTCACTTTCTGTACTAAGATCAGCATGGGAAACTTCCATTGCAGCAGGCTCATTTTCTGTGCTGGGGGTAGCCCGGGAAATGGCCATTGTATCAGGCTCATTTTCCGAACTAAGAGCAGCATGGAACACTCCCGTTGTATCAGGATCTTCTTCTGTAATAGACGCAGCTGTTTGATTGTCAGTTTGCATGGCTTCAAACAAGGCTACCGCGGGCCTGGTCTTTTCGGACTTCTTAGCTGACTTCATGCTGTGTACCACGGTTGGAGGATAAAGAAAACCCAGCTTTAAAATCATTTTCGATTATGATTCTGGTAATACTTAATTGTAATTTGTATTGGTGTCTTAAAATTATTAGCTTGTTTCAACTTGGAATTTCGAATCATTCATTAAATCAGAGGAAGAACTCAATACAATCATACAAATTATGCCTATTACTAACTTAAGTGAATCGTGATGGCAACTTTGTTGTTACAAGTACAAAAAATCGAGTCTTTAGCTGGATGTACAAAAAGACAAATATTGTATGGGTGTAATTGGCCATTGCATTCTAAGTTTAACAGGTCACTTTCTGAACAAACACATAGATCTACATTTACCACAAATGCTCCTAGTTTACTGCATCAGATATGCATGATACCATGCAAATTTAAACCCATTGGAGATATACCAAAACCTTCGGCATCTTTTTGTGCATATCCAAGTCGGTATTATCATTAAAGGTCATTCCAATATATACATATATATATATATATATATATATATATATATATGTATGTATATATATATATGTGTGTGTATATATATATATATATATATACATATGTACCACACATACATACATACACATAATGTCATATAAGATTGTGGGGTATCCTGGTACCCGACATTTTCAATACCCGGATACCCAACAATATATATTTTAAGAGAAAAATAATTTGATTTATTATTAAAAATGGTAAAAATTTGGAATTTAGATATTAACACAGTTTGTTTCATGGATAATTTACCGGTATGACAAGGTTTCGTTGTAGACAACTTTCATCTTCATACAATAAAGTTGCTTGTGGAATTCACATTCGGGGAAAGGGCTTTTAGTTAACATGCGTCGGTGTTTCCATAGAGCATGCGGTTCAATTTGAAAATCGAGATGAATAACTCAACGAGGAGAGGTATGAATACTTTGAATAAAATAATCACCCTTCAAAGATTACAAAAGGAAAATAAAAGAAAATCACAGCATAGTCTTTTATACTTAGTAGTCTAAACTTTTTTGGATCGAATAATAATAATGACTCATACTTGTGGGATATGCAAATCATTTCCCTGATGTGTTTTATCATATATTATACATTATGGACACTCTGAGAAGCTCTAACGTAACACGTCATCCCATATTCAGACAGGGACAATCAGATAGTGAACTTTTACAGCATGTACATGTATGTAGGCGTAGCCAAAGTAGGCCTAGTCATGGACGAAATCTTAGAATTAGGCCTTTGTAATTTTACCCTTTAAGTGACAAATAAAATCTTATTTCTTACCCTTTTTTATTTCCGCCATTGCCACCATACGTCTCCCCGAAATAGTGCCATAATTGTATTCAATTTGCAAAATATCTTTACGATAGACTGATTGTATGTATCCTCCACAACACGATGTCCAAAGGAGGCTTGCAGTAGCTGCAGCCTCGTCTCCCCGAAATAGTGCCATAATTGTATTCAATTTGCAAAATATCTTTACGATAGACTGATTGTATGTTCCCTCCACAACACGATGTCCAAAGGAGGCTTGCAGTAGCTGCAGCCTCGTTTTCAAAGTAAGCACTGACACCAGTTAAAACTACAGTAACTGCACGAACTATAGCATAGCACCACTCAAAAGTGCAGTATGTGTATTTACTGCAGTTTTTAGTGATTTTGAGGACTGCTTTTGTAGATACTGTGCTTTCAATTTGCAAAATATCTTTACAATAGACTGATTGTATGTTCCCTCCACAACACGATGTCCAAAGGAGGCTTGCAGTAGCTGCAGCCTCGTTTTCAAAGTAAGCACTGACACCAGTTAGAACTACAGTAACTGCACGAACTATAGCATAACACCACTCAAAAGTGCAGTATGTGTATTTACTGCAGCTTCTAGTGGTTTTGAGGACTGCTTTTGTAGATACTGTGCTTTCACCACCCCATTATCTCAGTCTATATAAGGTAAATTTAGTAACTCTATGTGTCAATAGGTGGCGCAGGTGACACAAAGTAAAATGGTATACTTAGTTTATTTTCGACAAAATTGCAGTTACTGCAGTCTTCATGGGGGGGGGGGGGCGCAGCATACATGCATAACCACACTAAGATTTTAATATTGCATTTTAACAAATTACTTGCATGGCAAAACACATATAGCCAACAATTTTGTTACCTGTATTACTCAGATTTAAGTCACAATATGATACAGCACATTCAACTTGGGTCCTTTATTAGTTTTCATGCTGTACAAAAGCTGGATATCCGTAACAATGTATTATCTACATTGATACCGGACACCTTAAATGGATTAGTGTCACTCAAAGAACTCACCCTTGGTGCAAATAGTATCCACGTTATCCAGCCACACACATTTGATGATCTTATGCCTTTAAATGATTTGAGTAACTATGCTTTTATAGGCCTTACATATCTAACTTTCTTGGATTTGGCCAATATTGATGTATCATTTGTTGAATCGAATTCATTTGGTGGTTTGACGCGGCTGGAACTAGTGAATTTAACCGGAAATATGATAACTGATATACACACTGCTTCCTTTCATCATTTAGTACATCTCAAATATGTGCCTGGTAAACCATATCAGCTTGGCTGCTTGAAGCCTTTTTTAATCATCTCCAACTATGAAGCATTACTTTGCCAAATGTTAATTCCAGATACACACTTGAATTTGGGTTTATGGGGTGTCATTGCGTTATGCTGTACTATGAATACACTTTCGGTATTTTCAAATTTTAGTGGGTATTGGGCAAGTGACTCAAAATGATAAACCTGATTATGGCAGTATTGATCTAGGGCTCTGTTTGTATTTATTCATTATTGCAATGGCCAATAATAATTTCCATGATTTGCATTCTATATTCCGAGAAAAATGGTTATGCGGCGTCTGGTACAGAATTGCTGTTACATTGAATTTGTTTTGTGGTATAGGGGCATCCTTTGTGCGATTACTTATGACTATAACCGGTTTTGTAGCAATTGTCCTGCTGTTTAAAGTAAGGAAACTTGGGGCACGAACCATCATCTTTGCTATCCTTTGTAACAGTGTGGTATTCACATCCATGTGCTTTTCACTTTCTTATACTGAGGAGAGGCTCGAAGATGTACCACTATTTTTTCAAGAAGTTGGCTTGTTAAAGTGCATTTCAAATACATATTCACGCTCCATTTTGGTTGGAAGCCTGTATGTCTGCCTGGTTATATTATCATGCATTTTAACATTTGTAGGTAATTTATCTGTTTATTATTTGTCCTCAGGAGTAGATATCGATGTGGCAGGACACAAAAGAACATCGACACTTTCACAAAGTTTATGTTTCTGATGGTTACCAGTGTACTAATACTATTCCTTTTATTTTTATATACTACATCCCATATATAACGTGTTGTCCAAAACAATTTCACTTGCACACAGTATATTAGGTTTGTGTTTTTCTGAATAATTCTTTCGTACATTCCCTAATGAACAGCTTAACTGTAACTAAATTGAAAGAAAGGGTGAACGCATTTGTAATTAGAATAAACATTTCTCATCTCAACAGCCTCAAATATAATTCTGCAAAACATGCAAAAACTTTCGTACATGACAATGTATGATATTTTAATCGTTATTACAGTATAATAAAATGTATAAATAGACTGCTCAAAACTTATAACTCTCCACTTATTTATTTGTATATAATTAAATAATGAACAAAAATTTTGGAATTTCAGTATCATATATGTATGATATTTGAATCGCTTTTACTGTCAAACACTAGCTCGTGTTTTGTATTTTTTCGTGTGATTTTTTTTATATATCTCCATGGTTTTTCTTTTTGTTGTTGTTGTACATGTCTCTTTGTAAACCCTGTAGTGTTATGGTACCGTATACACGGGTAGATAATGTATTGAGGGTAGGGTTCTATAGTCCCCCCCCCCTTTTTTTTGCCTAGGTACTACTTTACTTTTATATTATAATGTTGGTGATTCATTCGCGCTGCTATATATATACTGTTAGCAGGCGGCATGTGGATACAATCCCCATTTTTCAACGAGCCGAAGAGTTGTATCGAAGTCGAGAGAGTCGCGAGTTAGGGGCTTTATCCCCGCACCTGCATATAATGTATTTAACAAGCGTCGAAGGAACTAACGTAAGTAGAGACCTGTGTTTGTCAATTGCTATTTCATTGTGTTCGTTTTGAAATGTTTCAAATTCCAGTAACTTCCTAGTATTCATGGGCATCGTTCGTATGTTGCTTATAGGTACTAACATGGTTGAAGTTCTGTGCTTTACTGGGGTTGGATAGACCGTGCAATCCCGCAAAATAGCTTTGTAAGTATGCATTCAGTTTAAATGCTGGTTAAAAGCCATAAAACATGTAAAAGAGTGTTGTAAAATCAGGTTATGTCAAGGTGTAAATGAAGTTGATAGCTTGTACAGGTTACGTATATGGAGTATATTGAATTGAGAAAAGAGTATTTAAGATTGGTTATAAAGGGTTAATATTAAAGCTTTGTTTATACATATATGTATCAAGGTAAAGATTCATGATGCATGTAAGTCATTGCGTGCATTCTAGTGTCAAGGGGTTAGCAACTATTCAGAGTGTAATTCCATGCCTAAAAGTAAGCTTTTCTTATAAATCTATGTAAAAAGGACTATTCTTATTTGTGCGACTTGAACATAAAAGATTGGCATTTTTTGGTTTTAATAGTCGATACTCTTTTCCCGTGGTTTCAATGTGTTTTACGCTTTGTTCTCTTTATTTACATATTTTGTCAGCAGGTGTCGCTGTTGTTTCAGCTCACTTTGTGGCTGGCTGTATTAATTAATGGTAAGAAATTCTATTTAACTATGAATTATTTACCAAGAGCATAGGTTATTGAAGTATTTGTTAAATGGTGAAATGTCATATCGTTAAAATTTGGTATATTGTTTAATACAATATTGTATATGAAGTTATAAGTGAACAAGTGTTAAAATAGTTACGATAAATGGTATATAAATTAGAAGTTATACGAGAATGAGTAGCAGAGATGATTATATGTTGATTATATGTATATTGTTGCAGTATGTCTCTTTGATGTCGCAGTGATGTCTTAGTGTCAATAAATGCCCATGGAGATTAAACGGTTCGAGTTGAGTCCTTCCTTCAGTCAAAGTGACAATAACAGTATAATAAAATGTATAAATAAACTACTCAAAACTTATAACTCTCCACTTATTTACTTGTATATAATTAAATAATGAACAAATATTTTGGAATTTCAGTATCATATATTTTATCTTCATACTCTTGGTACAGCGCAAACAGGAAAATGACCATCTTAAAGAGTCCATGCTTCACTGCACATGACTGGTTCTAAGTGAAAGTCAAAATTTGAAGTTAGCAACATTAGATTCAATGAAACCTGAAGTGGGTAATCAAGTTTTTTGTTCATCACAGAAGACGTGTCTCAATGATTTGATCATCAACGCATCACAGTATGCTTGATGAACCATGGTAAAGTCAATATTCTGTGTAACCACCTCGGTTGCTATGGCACTGCTGGCACCTCCTCCTCATGCTGTATACAAGCTTACGAAGGTAAGCCTGAGGCAAATTGTCCCATTCCTGCTGAACTAAACGGCGCAGATTATCAATAGTTGAAGCAACGTTCATCTGAGGGTATACCTTCTGCTTCAGCTGACTCCAGACATGCTCTATCGGATTCAGATCCGGGGAACAGGCTGGCCACTCCATCACCTTAACACCCTCATTAGCAAGGAAGCCCTGGACAGCACGGGACACAAGCTTGTATACAGCATAAGGAGAAGGTGCCAGCAGTGCCATAGCAACCAAAATATTTGTTCATTATTTAATTATATACAAGTAAATAAGTGGAGAGTTTTGAGTAGTTTATATAGATAGCGATTCTGCACTTTCATTGATCATGTTTGTACTGGATGTTCATGTCCATTATCAAAGATACTGGTTATTTAGGATCGTTGGATGTATCAAATTTATTCTGCGTAATATTATAATGAAAACAAAGCCTGGTTTAAGCAACGTTTTTGCTCGAGTCAGTTTGCGAATTATGTGGTCCCGTGAATCGCATCCCATTGTAAAGATTGCCAAAGGTCAGATATTTTCTTACGTTAATGGGGATGGGCGCACACTCATTTATAACTTATGTACTGACACACGCCTCCATTCCCTATTTGTCAATTTCCATAGTGCATTTCAGCCTAAATTCTACAATAACTTCGCTGATTCAACCCTTGTTGTAAATTCTACTATATAGTTTACAAGCTTAAGACTGGTTTGGGAGAACACATAATGTTTTATATATATATATATATATATATATATATATATATATATATATATATATATATATATATATATATATATATATATATATATATAACACATGTATATATATATAAAAGTTATACCAAAATGAGTAGCAAAGATGATTATATGTTGATTATATGTATATTGTTGCAGTATGTCTCTAGGCCACAGACTACAGTTATAAATCCTTCTATTTTTCATATTAGCATTTTTCAGTTTAAAAAATCAGCATTACGGTATTTTAAAATTCCGTGAACGGCATTTAACAGATAAAAGTGTCAGAAAAACATGGATGGATTTTTTGTCATATAATTTCAAGCTCGTTAATTTGTGATAATTGAAATACGAAACCACACCTGGATGTCAGCTTTATACAGGTGTATGAACTGTGCTCTTGCCAGGGTCACATTATTGTCCTTCCCCACCATAAAGTTCCCACCTGGCCCGGAAGACAAAGCACCTATATGAGCACCAATGAAGCAACTCTGTGATGCAGCAAACCTGACTTAGCTAACTTTATTTAAACAGAAGCTACAGCATGCTGAAAACACAGTATTTTCACAATTACGGACCATCTCCGTTGGGATGCGTAACCAGCCAATCACAACTGTGGTCTGTAACCTATTTGACTTATCAAAATTTTTAAACCTTGTTTAACTGAAGCCACAATTTGTTTTCTGCAAAGGATTTGCATTAACTTTACTAAACTTCAATATTAAGGAAAATATAAACTTTTTTGCAAGCAACCTTTAAATCTGAAAAATGAATTTTTATGACAAATAAAATAATTAATTAAAATTTTGAGGAAAATTATATAACTGCATCCAATCAACTCTTTTCTGTCCAATATGAATACGATACACAGTTGGCTATGATGCAAACGGATGATCATTTGCCTGCATGTCCTGCCCTTACAATGAGAGATCAAATTACAACGTCCCACCCCTTAATTTTAACCCAAATTTTGAATATATTGCTAAAATTTTATTAATTTTTAGCTGAAATTGGTGATATTTTTATTATTAATGGACAGATTCGTAACATTTGTCTACAAAAAATATGACATCTATCACTGGTGAGGCATTAATGGGGGATGGGGGGAGTATCAGTTACACCAAGTCAGTATCTAATACCAGTCATAATGGCAGTATTTTCCTCATATAATCTGAATTATGGCAGACAATGGAATAGTTTTAGTGTTTAAACATTATTGACCCATTAAAGTGCACAGTTTAAGACCAGAAGGTCACAGATTAGAATAGCAGTATTCAGCAAATTATGTTTTTTGGTAATAGAATTATGGAATTTTAATGCGCCCATTGTTTGAACATAAGGAGGGCAGTTGGGTGATCCAGCTTCCACAAACCAATAATGCTATGCCTTTTTTTCTGCAGTAGACTGCATAAGTTGTGGTTTATTGACATGGTTTTTGATGTATGTGCACATATTAGAAAGAAAATGACAAAAGTTTGTACAGTAACTCCAATATCATAAATACATATTTGTATTCACAAGTGCTCTGATTTTAAATTTGATAAGCATCCAATTATTAATCCAATGATGAGGCATAAGTGTTTTCAGGCAAGTGTTTAATGGAAGCTAACTTTTTTTTTTACCTTGTTTCACTTTTTGAAACTCTTGTAGTTATATGTGGTTGTATGTCAAAGTTCAAATGTCTTGCCACCTATGTACACTAGCTTGGTAAAAGTTATAAAGTCTGCAGTTCATCAGTGCTGTAATCCATATTCATGTATATAAATTGATACATTTACGTAAAAAAAATATGCTGATGAACTCAACAGCTCAACAAAGTCAGCATACCTGATTTTAAATGATTTACCCCAGTCAAATGACACACATATATGACAAGCTTTTGTCTAACAAAAAAAAAAAAAATAATAATAAAAATAAAAGGGGGTGGGGGGGGGGGGGAGAAACAAAAACAAACCCAAAAAACAAAGAAATTTACACTTTACCTAAGATTTGTGCAGCTCTACTGACAGACAATGCACATTTTTTCTGGTATGCCCAAAATCACTTTGACATGGTTTTGTATAAACAGCTCTGCATATGAATGGAGGCCATAGGCCTACAATGACATTGCCACAAAATTAAAATTTTAAAATAGAGGGTTACTAAGTTTCATATATTTATGGGATTATCATAATTTATTCATATCATATTAGCATTGTTAATTTCTCATACACACATATGATTGGTACCTGTGAAGTATCGCTAAATACAAAGGGCTATGGAAGCTATGTATCTACCAAGCAGTCAGCGAAGGAGGCATGGCCTGTGCACTTGTTAAATGTCTTGCAGTGAATCCTGTTATTATTTATGCAGTGTGGTTCCACCGATAGGTGTAACATGTCTATGCACAATGATTTGTGACATAAATGTGATACTTCATGAATTTTTGCAATATTGAGACTGTTAAACTTGATATTCACAGCCAATCTGTGGGTGTAAAACTTTTTTTCTCCTTTCATAAGCTGGCCTGAGGTACACGATACCATAGCCCAAACCATTTGCCTTGTGATCTACAGTCCCAGGACCACATCTTGCATGCTCCATCCATGTAAAAGTTGTTAGGATCACTCGAAAGTGTCCAGGCAGCTGTCAAAAAGTGCTGACTTCCCATTTTTAACTTGCTTGATGGACGATAATAGAATAACAACATGACCATGTGAGTCCCAATCCATACAGAGTTAGCCCTAATAGGCCACAGACTACAGTTATAAATCCTTCTATTTTTTATATTAGCATTTTTCAGTCTAAAAAATCAGCATTACGGTATTTTAAAATTCCGTGAACGGTATTTAACAGATAAAAATGTCAGAAAAACATGGATGGATTTTTTGTCCTATAATTTCAAGCTCGTTAATTTGTGATAATTGAAATACGAAACCACACCTGGATGTCAGCTTTATACAGGTGTATGAACTGTGCTCTTGCCAGGGTCACATTATTGTCCTTCCCCACCATAAAGTTCCCACCTGGCCCGGAAGACAGTGCACCTATATGAGCACCAATGAAGCAACTCTGTGATGCAGCAAACCTGACTTAGCTAACTTTATTTAAACAGAAGCTACAGCATGCTGAAAACACAGTATTTTCACAATTACGGACCATCTCCGTTGAGATGCGCAACCAGCCAATCACAACTGTGGTCTGTAACCTCTATGATGTCGCAGTGATGTCCTAGTGTCAATAAATGCCCATGGAGATTAAACGGTTCGAGTTGAGTCCTTCCTTCAGTCAAAGTGACAGAAGATAAAAGCTATTTCCTGCTTCGCCATAGGTGCCATAGTTACAAGTCATACCTAGGAGCAGTGGGTAAGGGTGTTCCAGTGTTCGACACATTCGAGGGAATGTGCAATGTGTGTTCCAGTGTTCCTGGTTTCAAGTGTTAGACACATCAGTGGCGATGTGCATCAGTGCATCCGTATATTTGCTCATCTGTACTTCTGTGCATTCGCGTACTAGTGTTCAGACACACCAGTGATGATGTTCATCAGTGCTGTGCTACATCGTTATACAGTTTAGGAGTCACATCGTGTGTTGTGACATTCATCGACAGTCAAGTTTCAACATCAGTCTTCCATTCAGCTAGACAGCTACGTACCTGGTTGCAACCAACTCTGTCATTCATTGTGATTTATCAATTTATTTATTTCTGGTTTCAAAATTATTTTCATTGTTATTGTGTTTTTTTGTTTTGTTGTGTATTGCCACATATCTATATATTGATACATTGTTTATCCATATATACTGATTGGTATTTGGTATAGTGGGTTGTTATATTATTTATTTTACAATATATATTCAGTATATATCATTGGCATATTGTTTATGAGGGTATCAATTACATTCTTGCACATTTTTGTGTGCGTTGTTTTCCTAGCCTACACAATGGCGCCGCTAGAAGAGGCAAAGGTAGATAAGGGGACGGCAAAAGGCAAGGTGACTAGGCTATGCAACAAGATATCAAGATTTGTTGTAGAGGAGGATGATCTTTCAACTTTGCCTACTTTGATTTCGAAATTAAGACAGGCATTTGATGAGTTCGAGGTCGCCCATGAGAAGGTTTTGAATCTTGATAAAGATCATGAGAAATAGCATGATGATTATTTTGACGAAGTACAATCTAAATATGTCAAAATTTTAGGTGTAGCTAAAAGTGCTATAAAACCTGTAGTTAAGACCGAAATAACACCTGCCCCAATCCCGGGTTGTGAAGTTTATGATATCTTATCCCTTCCAAAAGTGCAAATAGAGACGTTTTCTGGAGACCTGCTCCAATATCATAACTTTCAGTTGAATCATGCATAGCCGATCCGCTTGCTAGACTTACTCGTATGCTCCAATACACGTCAGGTGCTGCTCATCAGGCCATTAAGTCCGCTGTATTTCTTAAGCCGGAAGAGGGATACAAGTTTGCGTGTGATACACTTCATAAGTTTTATGGGAGTTCACACTTGGTAACTCAGAGCATTATTAAGTCCCTTAGGTGAACAAGACCGATCAAATCGGTGGTTGATATGCAATCGCTCTTAAATGAGTTACGCAACTCTTATCAAATTTTGAAGCAAATTGATTGCCTTCATGAAGTAGATTCTCACGTTGTCATTTTTGATATTGTTGCACGCTTACCTGCTTTTGTACAAAATAGATGGAATAAGGAGGAATTGAAGTACAAGCGTTCCTCGGGTAAATACATGAAATTTGAGCAGTTGGCATCTTGGGTCGATGGTCCTGCCGAAGAATGGTCAGATTCATTGGTTGGACAAGTTGCTAGATCTGAGAGATGTCAGAGTCGCAAAAATGTGACAGCTCATATTACCCAGGATGAAACTCAGGAGTTGATTGACCCCATGTTGGAGGTTGACAATATACCTGGTAATTCATCAGATGGCGCTGCTGTATGTACGTTTGACGTGAATACAGTCACTCAGAAAAAATACACAGCAGTCACAAAACTCGCAGCACTTCAATCAGCCATGCAAAATGTGTAAACATCATCATTTCTTTATGAAATTCCTGTTTTCCGTGGTCTTGAGGTTAAAGATCGTTTAGCCTTTGTGAAGTTACATCAATTATGTGTGAACTGTTTAAGGGATAACCATGATATCTCCGACTGCAAATGTAAGGCTCGTTGTTTTGTTTGTGGCGATAAACATACAGCTTTCCTTCATACTGATAGGTCCTGAGTTAACTTTGCTGTGGATGCATCATCATTTTGATGCCTGTGGTTAGAGTACAGGTAAACAACAAAGTTTATGCTAAGGCCATATTGGATACTGCTTCTTCCACTTCTTTCTGTGCTGGAAGTTTGGCTAATCAGTTAAATTTGAAAGGATCGTTGAATGAGTACATCTTAAAAACGATGAGCGGTGCATCTCCTGTTAGTTCAAAACAGGTGTCGCTTGAGTTATCAACTGATCAAGAATCAATGGTGTTATCTGGTGTGAAAGTTGTGCCACATATTCCCATATCCACGGGAGTTTTAGACCAAAGTAAATACCCACACTTGCAGGGTCTTGATCTGTCTGCTAGTATAGACTGTCAACATGTTGATATTCTGATAGGTCAAGATTTTGTAGAAGCCTTGATACCTTTAGAAGTACTTAAAGGTGTGCCTGGTCAACCAGTCGCAATTAAATATAAATTTGGTTGGACAGTCAGTGGTCAAATTCCACAGGCAGATTTGAGTAATGTTGTCATATGCAATTTTATTTCAACTTCTCCAGTAGAGTTGGAAAATAATTGCGACACGTCTATCAATGATGATATAAACAAATTGTGGGAACTAGAGAACTCTGCTTTTGAGCGTCAAGGCATGTCTATACTTGATAAAAGAGTTCTAAATTTGTGGGACGAGAAATGTGGAAAGGTCAATGATCACTACGCATTGCCTATACCATGGAAAGATCCATGTGAATCCATTCCCAATAATATTAGCCTTGCGCAAAAAAGATTAGATAACCTGATCGTTCGTTTAGAACGAGATAATCTTTACCAGAGATATGATTCAGAAGTATCCAAATTACTAGATTCTGGGTATGTGGAAGTAGTTCCTGCTGAGGCTATGAAAAACGCAGAGCGCGTATGGTATTTACCACACCATTACGTCCAATCGGTAAATAAACTGGGAAAATATCATCTTTTATCCCATTTTTGATAGAATCCTTGGCTTCTGATTGGTTAATAGCTATGGTACACTCTTTGTATTACCCTTATCTGTGCATTAATTACTGTAAAGGTGAAATACAGCGTGATTCCTGAAACTGACCGAGGAATACAGCGGTATTCTCGTAACTGGCCGGGGAATACAGCGGTATTGACGCTGTATCTCCCTATCTGGTTAGTGCATCGATCAGCCACCAGAAGTCTCTGTCATGCAATACAAGCCTTGATGCGCTGCAGACGACAACATGATGGCGGACTGTGAAGTGAACTGCAGCAGCAGCGGGTCGAACATGTGTATTTTTTGGGCATGAAATTACATCATCAAAAATGGGATAAAATCGTCATTCACTGTTTTAGTGTGAAATACAGCTGTCTTTGGGGGAGATACTTCCTGTTCGCATCGGGTAATACAGCTGTGTTTGGGGGAGATACTTCCTGTTCGCCTCGGGTAATACAGCTGTCTTTGGGGGAGATACTTCCTGTTCGCATCGGGTAATACAGCTGTCTTTGGGGGAGATACTTCCTGTATTTCACACTAAAACAGTGAATAACTAATAGTGTTCGATTGTTCTGCGCGTTGTGGAGGTAAATCGCACAATGAACGTGAAATGCAACAGTTGAAAACTGGTAAGCCATTACTCAAATCAAGTAGTATACCTTGTCTGAATCCGTACTTAGACGAGAAACATATCCTAAGAGTAGGTGGCAGGACACGAGAACATCCCATTTTGCTTCCACATCATCATGTCTTTTCACGTGTGATAACACTGAAATACCATTCCAACGGACACTCAGGTTGTGAATGGACGTCGAGTCACATCCTTGAGAAATACTGGATGACGAAAGCACGTCGCTTAGTAAGGAAAGTGATCAAGGGATGTGTTGCATGTAAGAAAATGTATGCTAAACCCATGACACAAATAATGGCTGATATTCATAGTTTTCGCGTACAGCCTCGTTTACCTGCATTCACACACATAGGTTTGGATTGCTTTGGTCCATATCATACCAGTTTTTATCGTGGTCAAAAGAAACGATATGGTATCATATTTACTTGCTTAACATCAAGAGCAATACACATTGAGATGTTACATTCCCTCGATGCGGAGTCATTTATTAATGCATTCCGCAGATTTGTAGCTAGACGCTCGACGCCTGAGACTGTAACGTCAGATAACTGAGGTAACTTCGTTAAAGGCCAAGAGTTATTAAAGAAGGCATTTGAATGTCATACCAAAACCACATTAAGACAATATTGAGCAACACGATCTATCCAGTGGTTTTTCATTCCACCTAAAAGCCCCCATTTCGGTGCTGCAAGGGAAAGACTAGTTGGTGTAATCAAAAGAGTCTTCAAAGCTATTTTACCGCACGCTAAACGTATGTCAGATGAAATACTTGAAACAACTTTTTGTGAAGGGGAGTCTATAGTCGATGGTAGGCCTTTGACAAAACTTAGTTCGGATCTAAACGATCACACACCTCTTACTCCAAATTAACTGCTCGAGAGAGTCGCGAGTTAGGGGCTTTGTCCCCGCACCTGCATATAATGTATTTAACAAGCGTCGAAGGAACTAACGTAAGTAGAGACCTGTGTTTGTCAATTGCTATTTCATCGTGTTCGTTTTGAAATGTTTCAAATTCCAGTAACTTCGTAGTATTCATGGGCATCGTTCGTATGTTGCTTATAGGTACTAACATGGTTGAAGTTCTGTGCTTTACTGGGGTTGGATAGACCGTGCAATCCCGCAAAATAGCTTTGTAAGTATGCATTTAGTTTAAATGCTGGCTAAAAGCCATAAAACATGTAAAAGAGTGTTGTAAAATCAGGTTATGTCAAGGTGTAAATGAAGTTGATTTCTTGTACAGGTTACGTATATGGAGTATATTGAATTGAGAAAAGAGTATTTAACATTGGTTATAAAGGGTTAATATTAAAGCTATGTATATACATATATGTATCAAGGTAAAGATTCATGATGCATGAGCTAAAATTATTGGCAGAGTATTTTCTGGTATGAATTGGTCAAAAGAACGGGCGACAAATATCCTTTCTTAGTACGTGCGCACGTCGTTAAGTCATTGCGTGCATTCTAGTGTCAAGGGGTTAGCAACTATTCAGAGTGTAATTCCATGCCTAAAAGTAAGCTTTTCTTATAAATCTATGTAAAAAGGACTATTCTTATTTGTGCGACTTGAACATAAAAGATTGGCATTTTTTGGTTTTAATAGTCGATACTTTTTTCCCGTGGTTTCAATGTGTTTTACGCTTTGTTCTCTTTATTTACATATTTTGTCAGCAGGTGTCGTTGTTGTTTCAGCTCACTTTTTGGCTGGCCGTATTCATTAATGGTTAGAAATTCTATTTAACTATGAATTATTTACCAAGAGCATAGGTTATTGAAGTATTTGTTAAATGGTATAAGGAGAAGGTGCCAGCAGTGCCATAGCAACCAAAATATTTGTTCATTATTTAATTATATACAAGTAAATAAGTGGAGAGTTTTGAGTAGTTTGTATAGATAGCGATTCTGCACTTTCATTGATTATGTTTGTACTGGATGTTCATGTCCATTATCAAAGATACTGGTTATTTAGGATCGTTGGATGTATCAAATTTATTCTGCGTAATATTATAATGAAAAAAAGCCTGGTTTAAGCAACGTTTTTGCTCGAGTCAGTTTGCGAATTATGTGGTCCCGTGAATCGCATCCCATTGTTAAGATTGCCAAAGGTCAGATATTTTCTTACGTTAATGGGGATGGGCGCACACTCATTTATAACTTATGTACTGACACACGCCTCCATTCCCTATTTGTCAATTTCCACAGTGCATTTCAGCCTAAATTCTACAATAACTTCGCTGATTCAACCCTTGTTGTAAATTCTACTATATAGTTTACAAGATTAAGACTGGCTTGGGAGAACACATGTTATATATATATATATATATATATATATATATATATATATATATATATATATATATATATATATATATATATATATATATATATATATATACACCACTGTTATTTTTAGCATGAGATAGGTAGTCACCCATAAAAGGGAAAGTGAGACAATCGATCAGGCGTTTCTTGAGTAAAGTCTCCGTAGTTTGCAAACTGGTAAAATTGCACATGTAGTTATCTGTTCAAAACGAAGTAAGCTGGTCCCAGTCATCTCACAATGTACTATCTCAGAATGACTTACAGTGGACGTCCACGGTATCTTTAGCTTTATATCATCCTGCTCAAGCCCAACGGCAAGGAGTTTGCTTTGTGAAGAGCATTACGATGGTTCCTTCCAGAACATAGATCCCTGTGCACCAGTATTTTATTAAGGAGGTGGTACGGGGTACGTACATATAAAATTTTGTTTAGCAGAGATTCTTGATTATGTGGTACGCACATACTTTGTTGTAGAGAAGGTCAACTTATTAACCGATTTATGTGGTATGTACATATACATACTTTTTTTTTATCAAGGAGAATATCTAGTTTATGTGGAATCAACACATAGCGTTTTTTTATCCTTTTCAATGAAGCTTTGTTAAAAGTACTCATAATTGTCACTTTCTGGAGAAAGAGATTGAAATAATAGGGCCTTTGTCTCCAAAACAGCTTTGCCAATAATGAATTGAACAGAAATATTATAGGTACTAGTAGGCATTTCATGTTGAACACTTAAAGGTGTTATAGAAAAACATGTTTTGGTACGATGCTCTAAGAGCCAACATTTTCGTTGCATTGTTGAAATGGGACAGCTCTATTAATACATGTCTATGCAAAGTTCCGTCGTTGCTTGTTATAAGGAGCTTTAGATATATGTTAAGTTATTCTAGAGAAGAAAAGCCACGTGAGCCTGCGAAAGATAGCAACTTTTGCCATGTAAAAAGAAAAAATTGTTCTTGAAAAGACTGGCTCCAGTTGTATGGAATGACCACTTATGATGAAGTGTCAAAGATTCATCCATCGGTTGCAATCTCTATGTGGATCAATCTGTCGCTTCCCTTGCGACATTACATGATGTCTGTGCTGAAAATTTATCAGCAATCAGAAAGAACTGCAAATTTGTTAAAGCAAATAGTACATAAAACATGACCCACATTCATAAATTCCAGACCCAAAAATGATGGCAAGGAGATTCCAGAGCTACGAAAGCATCAGCATTCATCTTCAAATACCAATGAGCAGAAAGTTATTCCTCACTAAGTAGTTTTCTTTTCTTAAGTTCGATGTAAATAATCACTGAAAGTTACACTAAATTAGATGATGCCCATTCTTTGCAGGTGGAGAGCAATTCAAAAAAAACAAACAAACAAAACAAAAAACAAAAAAACAAAAAAAAACAAAACAAAACAAAACAAAAAAAAAAAAAAAAAAAAAAACAAAAACAAAAAAACAAAAAAAAAAAAAACCAAAAAAACCAAAAGGAAGGCTCTGTAGCTACCGACTGGTTTGCTTTCAATCTTATGAAAGCAAACCCTGACAAGTTTCATTTATGTCAGCAGCCAAAAAGGCAGATGCTGCAGTAAAATTTTAATTCCATTGACATCGAGTCCAATTCAATACAAGCCGAAGACTCAATTAAATTATTAGGTGTTCACATTGACAGTCGTTTGAACTTCAACAAACAAATTTCTCAAGTATGCAAGAAAGCTGGTCGGCAAATCAATGCCCTAAAACGATTATCATCTAATTTGAATTACAATGCTAGGCTCACAGCTTTTCGATGCTTCATTGTTTCCCATCTGGACTACTCTCCACTCGTTTGGATGAACAGCTCTAAGGTTCAGATGGACAAGATTGAAAAGTTGCAAGAGCGGGCCTTGCGTATTGTACTTAGGGATAACAAGTCAGCATATGCCAAACTTTTGACCATGGCTGGTGTCCCATCTATGAGGGACCGATATCAATCCTGTTTATTGAAAGAAGTTAATAAATCTGTCAATCACACAAATCCCAGTTATATCAATAATCTATTTACAGCGCGTGAAACAAACTACAGTTTAAGAGGAACCCACATGCTAAATCTACCAAAAGTTAATACGACTAAATACGGCCTCAATTCCTTCATTTACAAAGGGGCAAAATCATGGAACTCACTCGACAACACCCAGAGGTCAGCTGAATCGCTTCAGAAATTCATGAAATTGATCTAACGTTTTGGTACTCATAGGTGTAAAGCCTCTGGGTGTCGCCGAGTGAAGACCTACACATTATAAATATCCCCCATGAGTGGGACATTGGCCATGGTCAAAGGAATTATACTGGTGTGTATTGAGTATATTGTGTATGTTTTAGTCTTATGTGTCAATTTTAACTTTTTATACATATATTTTACCTTTTATTCCACGTCGACTATACTAGTCCCTAGTGGACTAATGTTCTTTGTAATGTTCGACGAAAAATAAAATCTATCTATCTATCTATCTATCTATCTATCTATCTATCTATCTATCTATCTATCTATCTATCTATCTATCTATCTATCTATCTATCTATCTATCTATCTATCTATCTATCTATCTATCTATCTATCTATCTATCTAAGTTCCATCAACAGCATTTTAAGAAAAATTCAATGGACAACATTTCAAAGAGACAGAAGCTCTTGGTTGTGGTTTATGACGGAGATACTTCCTGCTTCCAAACCCACCCAGCTGTCTTCAAATGGAAGCATGTACGTTTGTAAGGTATATACGATAGCTATTGTGGCATAGGCACATAAAAAGTCCCAGGATTGGAGAGGGACGTGTATATTATGCACAAACTCTATGATGAAAGAATTAAAGCATCGATTCCTTGTGCTACTTAAATGGAAATTATAGTGTAATAATAGTTTGTACGATATATTATATATTTAAATGATATTATGTTTTGCCATAAGTATGTCCTTTACACAAAAGACTCCACCTATGCAATAAACAAAGTGTTCAGTATAAGGTATATTAGACAGTGTCATTACCATATCCAAACTGTAGTCATAATGAAATAAATGCAAGTCAATTCCGACCAAAAGCAATGTTCCTTGGTATGTATAGCTGAAACACATAAATTTATAGTTCGTATTCATCCAAAAGGGACCAAAATGTATGTGCAAAGGTCCATAGGGTTAAAAAAAGCCATGTCTAGTTTTAACATGACAGAATGCAACAAGTTTTGTTGAAAATTATAGGCCTATATCTGTAAATTGGCTTGAACAGGTGCATCATTCATGCGCATATAGGACCATACAATTCATGAAAAGGGGCCAAAATTTGCAGCACATCAGAGAATTTGCAAACACAGGTCCTAATTTGTTGAAAATGTCAATAAAATTCAGCATTTAAAAAGGTACTAGTTGCAACCACCATCTCAACAATGATCATCATCCATATAAGTCCACAAAGTGACACAAACACCAACATCAATCCATCAGAAAAGCCCCCTAGGCCTAAAATGATCATCAACAAGAATGCAAACAACATGATTATATAATTGTGCACGATGTGCTTTAGACATGTAGTTAAAGGCATGATGTTGTTTTAAAGGAGATAAACTAAGAGTATTTCAAAAAGGAAAGTGTTTGAATGTGCAAATATAGTGGTGAAAAGTCAACACATTGTCAGAGCTGGCAAGTACATTGATTCAAATGTTAAACATCAGCCAGAAGCAAGTGACATCAGGCCTCAAACAATACAAACGTAGTCAAAAATTGCATTACAATTGCCAAAATTTGTAACACAGTCATATTTCAAGTATGATTTCCAGAGGTATTTTTTGAAAGAAAATTTAAATGTTCAAGAAAGCATAGAATCCCACAAGTCATCTAATAAGTCATCTATTTAGTAAGTAATTTAGAATTCAAAATATGTAGTATGCCGTTGTAAGTAATCTGCAGTCAGTCAAGCATAATGTACATCTAACTCATGGTTCTATAAAGTTCAAAGGGTCACAATGTAAAACAGTCCTAATTATTGTAAAATTCTACTACATTAATTAGAGAAAAAATTAGGTTTTATGAAAAGAAAGAAAGAAAGAGGGAGCCAGCGAAACCATGTTGAAATTCCTAAAGGTAATAGTAATTATAACTGTTTTCGTGTAACAGTTTTTAATTCTTTCATTGATAATCAGACATAGTTCAACTTGTCAGTCAGCTGATTTCGATGCTAATTATTTATAAGAGAGAGAGAGAGAGAGAGAGAGAGAGAGAGAGAGAGAGAGAGAGAGAGAGAGAGAGAGAGAGAGAGAGAGAGAGAGAGAGAGAGAGAGAGAGAGAGAGAGAGAGAGAGCCAAATATGCATAAATTCCCGCATTTGTTGAAAGGAACCATGTATCAGCTGTACATTAAACACTTTGAGCCAACCTGACACGACCTGAACAATAACAAACTATATTTATCAGACAATTATAAAAAAACAACATCAGTCCCACTACACTTGGAACACTTACTGCCCTGCAATATGTGCAGAAAATGCCGGAATCTTCAAATTGTTACCAAATATATAAGTTCCATGAAAAGAGAAGCGGAAAACAGTTTTCAATGATAGTGATGAGACCAAACCAAATACAAATTCAACCTTGTCAGATCCAGGATCATTTACGAAATTTAAGACATGCTAGTGTTCATCGTCGGAAGGATCCATGACCAATAGTAATGAAATTCAAATGAATGAGAGTATCTTCCACCTGACTTGGAACAGGTTACCAGCATATTGGCAGTAGGTTAAATCAGTTTTACGGGATCGCAATCCTCCCAATTTAGAAAACACTCATATTCATTGAAAGTAGGCCTAAAACAAATAAGTCAGACTACTATATTTACATAAGAATTGCATAACATGTCAAAATTGAATTTAAACACCAAAACAAGGTATCCACGTGAGCACGGGACAACGAAATTTGATACTGATATTATATTTATTATGAAACATGGTTAAGTTCTTCCATGTTCCTTTCTCACTTGAAAATACATCACAATAGGCCTAAATGCGTTATAAAAATATGACTCATATCAGCTGAGTAAGTATTCCTTAAATTTTGTCAATATATCCAAAGGGATGTGAAAATAGAAGGCCTGCATTGTTCAACATGATGCCTGAGAACTTAGATGGTCCTTATTTCATTTTATATTTGTTGTAATTATAAGAGATTTTATGCTCCAGTATTGAAAATTTGATCAAGCTCAAGGTAAAACAATCTCAGCCCCAACATTATAATACATAAACATATTTTTATGCGTTTTACTGACACTTACAAAATACCTTATTAATATGTTCATATAAATCAACATGATATTTCTATAGAACATATTGATATTTATCTTTAAAGTTAAGAAAAACCTTTTCTTATCTTATTTTAGAAAACCCCTGTTTAATAAGTCTTCCAAAAAGTGATTTATGTCTATCAGCAAAATCTTTGAAGTCAGTACAGTTTCTTGCGAAAGCAATTAGTCTTGAGACATAGACACCATAAGCAGGATTGACAGAAATATTACTATTACTATTTATATATGGATAATTAACTATATCAAAATTGAAATCATCTCTCTTATCATACATTATTTATTTTTAATGTACGACCATCATTGAGTAAGAGTAGATCTAAAAATGAGCATGTTACTTTCGATTCAGTGGTTTCTTTGAGTTCCAGGTCACTAGGATAAATTGATGTAAAGTAATCCTTTAAATGTTTGTTGTTGACACTTAATAAATCATTTATATATCTGAAAGTTAAATTAAATGGATCTAGCATGGTAATTTTTATCTTTTGCCATTTTCATTAGAAAAATTATATTCGTGATAAAATAAATTTGGTTTAGCCAAAAGTGGCGCACAATTTGTACCCATGGGAATTCCTATGACCTGTCTAAAGACATTATAACCAAAACGTATGTCAATACCATCTATCAACTATTCAAACGGTTAATAAACTTATCATAGTCAAATGCATGTTGACCATTCTTAGCAGAAGCACCACAGAAGGCACGTTTCTGACCAATTACCATTTTCTGAAATTTATTATTCTCAAAAACTCTAAAAACCAATGTTTCAATGCAACGTTCAAATCTATATGAGGTGTTGTAGTATAGAGAGTAGAAAAATCCCAAGATGATATGTGCCCGTAAGGTGAAACATTGTCTGTTTATAAAGAGTCAAGTAAACTTACAGAATTTTTTAATATCTAAAACCTATTAATTCCCGACGTTGATTCAATTCTTTTACAGTAATTACACCAAAATTCCTGCACCATCTCTAATCCTTTAGCTAGCAGAACTGACAATTCTTTAGAAGAACAGAACTTAGATCCAGCAGTAAAACGGAATTTATATAGGTTTTTACGTAATTTTAGAATTGCAAAAATCCTTGGTAAGTTACGGATTTTATCATTGAAAGTTAAGTTGAACTTCTAAATATTTAAAGTGACCATCCACTAAATGTTCAACAGAAAAGTCAACCTTTGGTAGGTAGTAGAGTTAACTGTAGAGTCAAGTATCCCTAATTCTTTGACAATTACATCAAGATAGAACTGTTTACAAATGATAATAACATTATTGGCAGCTAAAAATTATTTAAAATATGCAAGTCTTAGTATAAGTAATATTTAAAAGCACCCTGTCTCCATGTGAGCCAATATCATGCCAAGCTTGATTCCATTAAACAAGGGTTTCAGAAATATGATTGAACAGTGTTTCAATCGTATTGCATGTTCATTACTGCTAGGGAACCTTTCCACAAGAGTAATCATTATTGAGTTTGCTTCATTCCCTGTGACTCCAAATTTAGTAAAATGAAGAGTTAAGTTGACCTTTAATGAAAAGATCCGCGAATGAGGAGAATGAAATACACACAGTTGTGGTTACGAATATACCGAACGAAAGATGGCATTACAATCTGGATGTGGTTTTCCTGCAAAGATTTTTCTATACTGGGGGAAATATCCCTGAAGAAAGTATTGAGGTGCCTATACAAGTCACTTTTAGTGAGTAAAATGCCTTAAAAGCATAGCATATTGTAATCATATGGGGACCAGAAGACACAACATCATGGGGGGGGGGGGGGGTGAGGTTTATTATGACAGAAGAGTCGTCTGAATATGGAGTCTGTTACGTCCCCTGTCTCTTGAAATAGTATTCCACCATAGCAACCCATATCACTTCCCCAATATAATTTAGTCACTGTAGCATGAATATGAAATTGTGGTAATGGTTGAAAAAAGATGACCATATCTTTTTGCATGGTATGCTTGTACACACTATCTACTGTAAAAGGTAAGAGTAAATGCATTCCAATAAGAGCTCGTTTTGTGAGTTGTAATGACTATATATAATATGATGATTCAGTCAACTGAAGATTTGTATTTGTGTATTTCCGTTTCCACCCACCAATGTGTTACAGCATGCGACCAGAGAAATAACACTGCTCTTTGATATGTAATATGTCCGTACACAACTCTTAAGGCTTCTTTTGATATGTCATTTCCTAGAAATATGACCATATGGATATTAACCTTCATAAAGGTTTAGACTTGATTCTTGATAACTGACATAATACACCTGATATGAGAGGTATATTACTGACTCAGGTGTACCCACAATTTACCAACGTTTTTGCACAGCACAGTAAATGGTGATTTCTTCATAAATCCTAATTTGGCTTACAGTTAAATGTGTACAGACGATTTCCAATTAACATTCTTGTGGTGCTTGAAACTATTATGAAAAACCATGAAAAAGGAAACAGGCAATTCCTTGTGACAAATGTAACTTACATATACTGTGTTGGAATGGAGTATTACTACCTAATTCTGAATTCTACCACAATATCTCTTTGATGTTTGGATATTGAATTCAACGTACATGATATAGCTTTTTTTTTAAGTACCTCATTTGTTAAAATACTATTGCAATGTTTATCCATTTTTTTGTTGTTCTATAAACCAAGTAAAACACTGCCCTTCGGTGTGTAATGGATAATCACTGTAATAATTATCTTCGAAACTAATGCTGATTTATAATCTAGACTGATTCCATACTGGTTAATACTTTGTTGTTAACTAAAAGGAAGTGGCTTTTTTTTTCTATAGCACATATATTTTTGTACTGCTGTCTATAATGTAATGTGTATTCAAATGTAAAATTCTATCCCTATGCAGTCTGCTCCCTAATACTCTGTCAACTACAGCATGTGCTGGTCTTTTTCGATATCAATGCCTTAGTAAGCTAATTCTAAATTAACATTTCTGAAAGTTGGGCACGTAAGCATACCCATTTTTCGTAGAAGTTCTTATAGGTGAATTAAATAGAAACTTTACTCCAAGCTGTTTTTGAAAAAACGTCCACTTGTAACGTCATATCCGGCACACATTTGGATAGAACTAAGGTACCTTTATGACATATTGTGGCTGTGACAAACGTAATATTTATTTGAAGCAGGGCAAATGTGGACATCTTTAAATTTAAATCTGCACATTTTATCTACAGAAATTTAAGATACAGATAGCAAATGAGCCTTGTCAGTGTACCAATGCAATATTTTAGCTCACTGTTACATGAGGAGTTTTGTTGACGATCGAATTGTGGATCAATCATAGAAAAAACATGGCATGGCGGTATTCAAGGAATATGTCGCAAAGGTTTCTTTTGTCACATCTGTTGAGCATGTCTTTACTGCAAATTTACATAATTGGTGAATGAGACCCTAACCTTGTGATATTTTCATGAAGTACAATCATTTTTGAGCATCTACAGAAGACACATCTTAGATCAACAATGCTGCAAGTTTCTGCTATATAACCTGCAACACAAAAAATGAAATTGATCCCATTAGCTTCTATAATATTTGTGCAGTTAAATAGCTGGCTGCTTGTGGTGATAATCTTGGGTTTTCCTCCTATTTTGCTTTCAAAATGAGATTTCTGTTCCTGATAAGTTATCATTCTTTGATCTAATATTTGTACAATACATTTGGTTCTCTGGGAAATTAATATGCTTTGGTCCTCAGAGAGTGAGATTTGTATTGTCTTGTTTTCTCTTCCTTGTTATTCTGATTGACCATTTAAAGGGTCATAAAAGGGAAAATTTAGGTCCATATCCAAGAATGTGATGAAATTGACATAAAAGAATCCTATTTGTTGAAAGCAAATATTCTACAAAAGGACGTTATAGAAACAAATACAATCTGGAATTAAAGGTATAAATACTTGCATATCGATGCATGGAACCGAAACTGTTTAGAAAAACTACTTATGACAACTCAAATAAAAATGTATTTCTACAATTTTTATCAGAACAACATACTATAATATTCAAACCGTGAGTCACAAGATAGGTTAATAGTGTTGCAATTGTCGGCTAGTACCATGATATTGTTTTACAAAGTTAGAAGCACTGAACTACAGAAAAATGGATGCAAGCATTCTGTCCCCAGGTTATTATTAATAACTATTAAGACAGGTCACAGACGCCAAGTATGACAGATTTTATTCTTTCTTTTGTCTATCCTTTGTTGTTGAACCAATGTAGCTTGCCTGTCATATAATCCTTTACTGTTCTGAAGTACTGAAGTATTTATTAAACAGCTCGGAATTTATTTAATTAATGTTGACACACTGAAGATCCGGGTTCCAGTGAGGAGGGTAAAAGAATCACACTTCTATACAATGGAAACAAAGCAATATATAGTGCCCTTTTATTACTACATTGAGGATCAATCATCCTATACCTTGAAGATGTAGATTTTCAAATATATACATATATATATATATATATATATATATATATATATATATATATATATATATATTTATATATATAAATATACATACATATATATATATATATATATATATATATATATATATATATATATATATATATATATATATATATATATATATATATATATATATATATATATATATAAATGTATATATATATATATATATATATATATATATATATATTTGTGTGGAGGTGGGTGGGGAGGTGTGCATTTCTGTTAAAGCAGGATGACCATCGGAATGTTTCTGACGTGTTTCATCGATTCGGAGATTTTTTTAAAATCAACAGTGGACTAATTTCTTATGAATTGATTCTCATTTCGCAGATTCATATTAACCTTTACGGACCTTCAAAGGATGGCCAAGTTTCGTAAATTTACCACGCAGCTATTTTCCAATCCATTTGAAAATTTAATATTGACATACTTCAAGGTTTTTAAAGTTTAATAGAATTCAACCTCGAATTGTCAATCCTGTCCTGGTTAGAATGAGACTTAGGCAAAAATGTACGTCGACCCATGTTGGGTGCAATGAACTTGTGCTCATGTAAGCTTTTGACCTGGTATGTTCTATCATGAGACGCTTTACCAACAATTCCTCACTAAAATGTTTTCTGTTAATGTGAAAAATGTAAGCAAATGGTAAAATGCAATTCGAGGGCAAAAGCTTAAATATGAATGGCACATTAATACTGAAACAGAAATTTCTTAAGGTGTGAATTTATTAATATTTATATTTGTACGTAAAAATGTGTATCATTGTACCAGTTCGGTCCTGACAATGGACCCATTCCAAGCAAATGGCAACAGAATCTCCATAAAGCCAACACCTTTTTCATCACATATTATACGTATCCCAACTAAGTTTATTGTGCCTTTTAACATATATCAAAGCTGGTGTAAAGTAGAACTTCCTGTGGGAAAAATTAGTTCCGGCTTATTGACATCATTTTAGGACGTAGCATTAAAGCCAAATGTATTTGTCTGATATGATATGGTTGGAGCGTAAAGGGGTTAAAATATTACAATTATACCATTTTATATAGATCTTATAAATTGTTCCAGGGACATGCCAGAATATTAAAGTGCACACTACTTTGGGGTTTTTGGGGCTATCAAACTGCATGTTGTCCTCTGGATTATGTTTGCAATTAAAATCTTTGTATTGTAACAAAGAGAAAAGGCACACGACAGTATTTGACCAATTCCAAAATATGTCAGTGGCTTCAAGACGCTTTACTCTGTCAGTAGCTTAATCAAATAATACCTCACTAGTTGATCTTTAAGTTAAGAGATTGCGTCAGTAGGGAAAATGTTTTGTCTCTTGCCTTTGCCATGTGGTAACAATTGAAAATGATATCTGTAAAAGCACATCCAGAGATCAAAAATTACTACCAAGAGAGCACCCTAAAAAAACACCATTTTGCCTGTGTGTAGTCAATGCTGTAAAGAGCCTCATTGCTTGTTGTCCCTCAATATTTATTGGAGTGTGCCTATATAACTACCTGCACTAAAAGGCCGCCGGCTGTGTATGTTCCCTTTTGCTGGGCTGGGATAATACAACAGCTACCACTGAATATAAATACAGTGGTCCTTTCTGTAAAAGACCATCCTTAGGGCAAGACCAAATGCAGACAAATAAAACAGTTCGTCTCTCAATGTAGAGTTGGTAATCTGAAAAATACAGCACCATAGCACTGCAGACCTCCTAATCCTAGAATCGTAACAGACAGTTAGTAAATGAGTACATTGTTTATGATTCTTTGGATGGGTTACTGTGCACATGAATATATTTTATTCTCCTCTGTAAAACATGTGAAGATTGGTTTTGAAACTGTTAGTCCTCCTGATGAGCATTCGAGAAAAAAAAAAAAAAAAAAAAAACAAAAAAAAAAAAAAAAACAGCGAGCTGGGAAGTTATGTAAAATGAATGGCTGACCTAGAACTTTAGCAAGTGTTTTTAATTAAATGTCATTCCAGTCAAAGCACGAGTTTATGACCACTAGTTTTTTTTCTAAAATAAAAGTAATGCAATTCACAAGCAATCGTGGTGTCGTTTTTTTATGTTAATTTGAGTAAGGGTAGCGTATCTCTTGCTCTGCCTCTCATCTTACAGTTGTACTCCACCAGGTATCAACCATCATTCTGTCAACACATGCCAGAGAAATATATTTTCTGAGTTATGGAATACAATTTTGGTATGGTCCCAAATGGAACCTTGCAATTGGGAAATTTGATGGTGTGTTACAATGCTGGTTCATGTCAGCAGAGGATATTCAACTGGAATTAATATATGCAGCCTAATCAGCAAAGCATTAAATTATAAATAAATGTTCACTTGGGGTTCAAGTTAAATTTTCTAAGTGTCCCTTGTTAGCATTGCTTTGAATTCTTCACCGTTGGCTTGTAGTTTATTGTGTGTGCCTATTGCCCAAAATTATGATTTTAAGGTAGAATAGCATATTAAGATAATAAGATTTAAAATTTGGTAGTGCAACCATGTCTTATCCACTTTATGTTAACGGTCATGAAGTGTCTGAAGTTCAAAATCACAAACATCTGGGTATCACCTTATCCAAGGACGGGGGCGTGAAATGTATACTTGACAGGAAACAGCTCGAAAATTTTTTTATTTTACTTTTATAAGACCTGTCCTTGAATATGGCGACATTTTGTGGGTCAACTGCACAACAGCCACGTGCTATAAGCTGGTACAAGTGCAACACGCGGCGGTCTGCATAGTTTTTGGTGCGCCCCAAAATGCTTGTATCCAGTCACCTTACAACGAAATAAAATGGCAACCCTTACATATTACATGTGAGCGCCATAAACTCATACATATGTACAAAATTCTCCATGGCCTTGCGCCAAATTATTTGTTAGAAAGAGTCCCTTTAGTTCAGGAACATATGTATGCTACAAGACATTCCAATGACATCCCGCAGATATTCGCCCCGTCTGAATTACGCCGACTTTCATTTTTCCGAGTGTTATCAGCACTTGGAAAAGTCTAGATCCCGTAGTGCAAAATTTCCAGTCAGTGTCCTCTTTCAAGAAAAAACTACAGGAAGATGAGTCATTTGCCCCAGCTTACTACTGTGGCGGAACCAGAAAGGCCCAAATTCATCATGCCAGACAAAAAATGAAATGTAGTTTATTAAACTGTGATTTGCACAAACGTAATTTAGTCGCCAATGATCTGTGTTCTTGCGGAGAATCTCCGGAAACCGTGTCTTATTTTTTCATGCATTGTAAATTGCATCCCACACAGGGGGCTGAGTTGTTTGAGTCATTAAGTACATTTATAAACAGAGTAGTAACGCTACCACTTTTATTGTACGGAGATAACAGTCAAAATTTCCACTGGAACAAATGCTCGTTCACTACTGTCGAACGATATATACTGAATTCGAAACATTTTTAAATATTATGATTCTCAAAAACTACTTTTTGGCATTGTGTTTCCTTCACAACTTATTTTACTTTAACTTTTCTGTATTTGCATACTTTTCTTATGCAACAAAATATGTTATTTTCTCGATTGTATGAACAAAAGTGCTGTTTAATGCAGTCGGTGTCCCGACAGCTTGTCATTTAAGTAGCCGTAGTCACATAGTCATGGTATTGCAGTATTCTCAAGATGTGGGGTTTTTTGTTTTTTTTTGTTTTGTTTTTTTTTGTTTCTGTGTTGATAAGCATTACTGTTATCATCGACTGTAAATCTATGTAAGGGAGCGGAATTCACATAAGCTTCGGCTTGTTTTCCTATCCCATTTATTGTTTATGATGAATAAAATATGTTTAAATAAAAAGCAATAGCCGTAAGATAGATCCCTGGAGTACATCAGGTTCACTTTCGCCAGCAAGAGGACTGTCCATTGATAACAACTCTGTGTTTCCTATTATGTTGGTAGTCTCTGAACCAAGGTAAAAGAGAACCAGACAGACAGTTTTCCCCTAAGTTATTCCATAAGCAATTAAGCCAATAAAACCCAAGATAATGGGCTCAACATGACAAAAAGTCAAGATTGCCTATGTTTTATCTTATTATTTCCTCGCTGGGCAATTTATACTTGATAATACTTAATGTACAATGCAAAAATTCGCTAGTACCTCACTATTTAATAGACCTATTATTTTATAATTTAAAAACAATCTAAAACTACACTGATTATGATGACAATTATAGTCCTGCCCACACAGAAGTCCCCCCCCCCGTGCTAGCTTTATTTGTAAGCATGCTCAAACGTGCTGGCATAAAATATGCCGCATGCGCGAAAAAAATCGCAACGCTAAATGCTCATGCTCAACGACCAATTATGCCAAGAGCATCTGGTGACTCACCATGGGCACACTGGTTTTTGTGACACGCATTATATGTTTGGCCCTGATTGGTCACAAAGTGCGCACAGCGCATGGTTGCATGGTTTGATTGGCGATAAGGATAAAGTGTTTGGCTATAAACATAATGCGCCTGCCCATTAGCGTTATGTCCGTGAAATATCAATGGCATTGGTTTGCACTATCCAGCCTGGCTCTACTAGAATGCGCCTACGTCTAGCATGCTTTTTTTTTTTTTGTTTTTTTTTTTGTTTTTTGTTTTTTTGGCATGTGCGCACGTGCTAGCGTTTTTTGTTTTTGTTTTTTGACATGCGAACACACATTTTAGAAATGCCAGCATAAAGGGAACAAATGTGTGAGCTGTACTATATGGCAACAATTGACCCCGCATCCCACCCAAACCTGCTCTCCGAGCCAGTTTTGAAATATGGAAGTATGGTATTGTTTCCCTACACCTTACATTATAAGCCGTCCTGTGTTTAAAATTTTACTCAATGTGAAAAGTAACATTTGTCATTTAAAGGGTTCAGCTATCAACTTTGACACATATACAACATGGCACACGCTGTGGGATTTATATAAACGTCACGACTCGCGCCTATTCAGCAGTCCATCTTGTGACAACAGACAATGTCGGATTTTTTTATGATGAAACCACATTTTGGTAAAGACGCCAATGCAGGGGCTAAATATTATCACTGTGCTGCTTTCTTTGTATTCTGCAGCACCTGGTCCGTTACAGAGGCTAAACAAATTATTAGGTCTATATTTTCTGTTTCTGTTTTACATATTATAAATTGATGAAAAAAAAAACTTTCAAATGGCTATAAAATTATCAAACAACACAAGATATATTGATAACATTGCTTGTGTAAATGTACAAAATTTCAATGAAATTGCTAAAGAAATTTACCTAAAAGATATCCCTTTGGAGGGTAACAATTCAGATTGTTTCAGAGATGTGTTTCTGGAGTTGGATATTCAGGTCACTAATGACACGTTTTGCATTAAAGCCTATCACAAAATAGATGAATTTAACTTTGAAGTAGTTAATTATCCTTTCCAGTAACATTTCGGAAACTATTTGATATAATATGTTTTTGTCAGAGATTTTGAGATCTGGTTGTATTTGTTTCAAATTTCAGAGCTTTGCATCTAGAACCAAATTTATCTAAAATAAACTTGAGTGAAGAAGATTCAAATGTGTACTTTTGCTCAAATATTTCTACAAAATTTACGGTAAATATCATATCCGGAGATGGTTAGAAAGTTTGGCTTCAATAATTTTAGAGGTTTTATACTTGCCTGTTTTGCTACTTAATTTTACCTTTTGGCATCATTATGTTTCAATGTTCCCCTTTCAGATATTTTTGGCCAGCTTGTGTTCTGCTAGGTTAAACCCCCAGGCGCTATCAGTAGCAAGCAGCCTACGACAGTTACAAGCTTGCCTAATTGTACTTGATACCTGGCTAAGAAATATTATATTTTCATTGCATTCTATTCACTTAAATACAATAACTTTCATTCTTTTTATGACTTGCCATATAAATTTTGTTGTTGATATCCAAAGATTATCAGAAACTTTGGCTGCAATAATTTTAACATTTTTAGACTTGTCTCTCTTGCTATTTAACTTTATCTTTTGACATCACTCTGTTTTAATATTCACTTTCAGACATGTTAGGCTTATATGTTTTCTGTCAGTTTAACCCCCCCCCCCCCCGTCAATCGGTAACAAGGAGCGGCCTACGACAGTTACATGTTTGCCTTATTGTACTTAAAATCCTGTTAAGAAAAATTGTTTTGATAACATGTTTTTGGCACAAATGCTAATGACTTTCATTCTTTTTTGACACGCCAAAAATGCACATTTACTCTGACAAAAAAAGAAAATTGACAGTATTTTCTCAAAGGTCACAAACCTGACACATTACGTTGAGACATTGACTCAGCGTTGGCAGTGAAATACAGCTTAATAGTTTTTATATAATGCCCCAGTGGTTTCCACTTCAGTTATGCACTGGAGGATGGTTTAACTAGGATAAGGTATCCACCTTGAAAATGTACATTTTGGTTCAGGGATAAGTCACATTGTTCTAATCTGAACCTGTACTATACAAATTTTGTAATTATGGTTTCTTTGACAGGTTTTCTTCTTCAATAATGGAACTCTGCATTTATAACCAAAACTTCACGTGTTTAGCTAATTCATCATTGGCCCCGATCATATTTATTCAGTATAATGCAGGTGGTCTTTGCTAAATATTTAGCTTAGTCAAGGAGCCGCTACTCAGAGGGACTTGTACGGGTAATAGGCTCGGAATAATGTTCTGAGTTGGAAACCGCTGAAGACCCTTTAACTTATTGGGTTGATACTGCCTACGTCAAAAGTTTACAGAGGAACATGTGCACCATGAACAATAATACTTCCATATGTATATAGGTAAGACAGGGACGGGTAAGCTTATGGAGAGTAAAGAGTTTGGACTGCGGAATATGATAATGACTACAAGGAAGTGGTTCTGGACAAAAAGACAAACAATACAAGTACTCTGTATACTTACATTACAGATTCAAGGCACTGTGCCCTCTAATTTACACCAATCCACCTTAAGAATATGTGGGAATATATATGTTTCTACCAACGTTACTCCATACTCGTTCATCCTCGTAAATGCTAATGTGAAAGTTTTGTTGTTGCCATTTTAATAATAAAATAACACTCAGTTGTCTGATGACGCCAACCCACCAGTTGTGTCTCTGCTTTTGTCTTCAATTTCCTTCTTATGTGTTTTAGTTGAAGTCTTTTTTCCCAGGAAGCGTCGACATATGACTAAGTCAATAAACTCAAACACAGTAAGCAGACTTGCTCCCACCAACATGCCCATGTAGCCACCAATTTGTGCTGGAATGCAGAAGTGGAGTAAGTAGTTATTATAAATCATAATTCTTCTCGTGCATTTGAAGCTTAGCTGAAACTTTAGTGATGCATTTTACTATTGGTGTGAAGAAAACTACATAAAACGATGTCATACATGACAGTGTATGCAGGTTTTTCCTATTTACTTCCAGGGAATAGGAAAATCTTTTCAATATATATATATATATATATATATATATATATATATATACACATAATGATATATATAAGAGAATGTAAAAATGAAGGATTTTAAATACAGCTATGATTTTATTGAATCCTATTGAAAGCATAAACATAAACTAGAGTGCGAAATTGTGGTCCCTGAGCCAATTGTTGATTCTGGTAATTCCTTATTTTTATAACCCCAGAGGGACTTCCACCTTTTGCATAGGCCAATAAAAGTGTGGTGCTCAAAAAGATGTGTACATTGCTGAGATTAAGCACATTATATGAATACGTTTTTAGTCCACTTACTATAGCACGATAATTACCCGGGTGTTAGTTTACTGGGAATAATCAATTACTGAACATGTATAATTGATTTCACGTACCAACGAGACTCAATGCATCGAATGACCGTTTCTGTTGAATAAGGATGTGCCTAAATGATTTGAAGAAAATTGTGACCTGCGCAAAATTATCCCTGCAATGAAATTGACCATAACTATCAGAAGCAAACCCACAATTAAGTTTTAAAAACGAATTGTACTAAGTCATTACATTCAACGGTTGAAAGTCCCCTGTCAAAAAGTCACTTCATTCAAATTTTCGAAGCATCAATAAGTGCCATAGAATCTAAAACAAATATTTTTCATAGAGCTCGCCTGGTCTGGAGTATATGGGACATATATCCGCCTAGTGCAGATGCATGTTTGTTAAATATATCTGCCTGACATATTTGAAATGCAAATGACCACTGCTCTTTGGTGAGGGACATACGCACTTTTTGTCTAAACTTTGTATGAAAACTACTTTGTGTAGGTCGGCAGGGTTTGAACCCAGAACGGTTTTTACGAGAATCCAGCATGCTGCCATTATCCCATCAGCTCTGAAACATTCAGTGCATATTTTTATCGCAGCATTTATATTGATGGTCAATATTCAATGGGGGCCAGTGGACTTAACAGGTATAATATTGAGGTATAGGTACTTGGATCACTTTGGAGCCAAGTGTACCCAAAGCAAACCACCAATCGTTTGTCTAAGAGTCTATTTTTCATACACTTGTTTCCGCGGAAAATATGTCCCACATACTTGAAAACCTTACAATGCCATATTTCTAAAACGTTTATCCCATAAAAACCCAATCAATCAATCAATCATTCAATCAAACAAACAAACAAACAAACAATTTTAAACAATTATTGGAATCTTGATCAGTCTTATGTTCAAAACGGGCGGGACTCGAACCTGCAACCTTTGGCACCAGTTGCCAAGCTGAAAAGGGAAACGCACATATCAACTGGACTAAATCCCCAATGTTAAAAAGAATGGTTCGGTGGAGGTAGTTTGGCGCAAGGGCCATATCGACACGGTTCTACAATATATGTACTGATTCGTCATTTATTCCCAGAATCGGGGACCTAGGTCCGCCGGCATTAATGAAATGCCGAAAAATAGATATTTAATGTTTGGAACGAGCGGGACTCGAACCTGCAACCTTTGACACCAGTCGCCTAGCTGAAATGAGAATATATTATGTCATATAAATGTCATGCAAGATAACAAACTGTGTCGCTCTAAATGTCCCCCATTCCACAAACAAGTCAATTTGTTTAGGACTTAACCCAGTCTTTCCAAATTTATACATGTTTACACAGATTCAGAGTGATTCTTTCAGGTTCACGCCTAGCATTCCAACCCCTCGAGCTGCCCGTGAACGTTAAGAGGAGGTTTAGCTTTGTATTTTGCAGCATAAACATAACTGGTAGTTTGTGTTTGCAGCAACGTAGACATACAGAGTAAACATATACTCCATCTCCTTGGCATGCGTGTGGCCAAATATAACAACCATCTGCTTCATAGCAGCATCTCCTTGCCACAATTCTATGTCATCAATGTTTGTTGTTTGTCCACAATTCACAAAATGTAGTTGCAACTTACGTGTCAATAAGCGGCCCTCGTCAGTTCATTTATATCTACCTCTTAAAAACACATCTATTTGTATTTGTTGGGTTCTTTTAAAGCAACATCAGAAGTGTCTTTTGAAGGAACAGCACTAATAGAATAGGTACTTTTGATATGAAAAAGTGCACTTACCCAACAAACTTTTCATTGATCTTAGTCGATTTTTCATATTCTTTGAATTCGTGGACGATATTGTAGTAGCCTTCCATGATTCTCGTTACAACATCCAAAAAATCCTGAGGCAACTCTGAGTTTATTAATTCCGTTTGGAGATTAAACCAGAAGATGATTTCACATTGCAATATTTCTGGTATAATTTTAGATACTCTCATGTGACTAGTTAAGAACATACTAGTATTATTACTAGTGAAAACATTAACCAAGTTCACACATGTTTGATTTTTCGTCTCGCGCAGCCTTTGCCAAATGGACAGATTTGAATGAAGTCTGTTGGTATAAGACAAAGCGTCACTACTAAGTTTGTACATCTTTCTGTCAATAATTGCATTGAGTAGTTTCTTAGTGGAATAAAACCAAGGTACAAGAGCCGACTCTGCACACCTCAACCATCCGATATATTGGTGGAAATTGTGACTTTCTGATTTAAATGTATGGATCATGGCTTGTCGCGTTATTGCGTGATGGCCATAACTGCTCCACTTTTTAGAAAGCCTTCTATCGAGCTTATCCCATCTCTCAAGATTTTTACTCGTAAATATTTCTGTTGCTACGTTGTTAGCAGTTTGAAATGTACTTCTGAATTCGTTGACAGTGTCATTTTTCATTGCTTCTTTTATGGCTTTTGAGTTAACTGAAAATGTCTCGTGCCAGAATTAGTTCAGTCTATCTGCATAGCGCTTCTGCACCCGACTGAGGTCAAAGATATTCCACATATTGTACAGGACGACGGACAATAAACGTAAATCTCTGAAGTGAAGAGCATGATTCATCTGCATTGCAATATCCGAAGCATCGTTAAAATCTGATTGCAGCTTGTCTATTAAACCTTTCCTGAAAATAGTTCTGTTAACCATCAGTACGGGTAATGGCCTACTTGTCTGGGTCCATACATAAGATGATTTATTACACTGTTCTGGGCAATGGCGTTTTGTGTTGTGTACAGCTCCTACAAAGTATCAACTTTGCTGTCATTGTAAAGTGCATTAGTTTATCACAGTACTCATTTGTGCGCATTAATAATGCGTCCGTATATCCATCTGGATATGCCCCCCTGGAATTAAATCTTCTGCTTATCAGTTTCCATAACTAATCAGATGCTAGCAGGCAAAAACCATTGCACAACATTGATACAGATTGTGATGTGCAATATTTGCAGTTATACAGTACAGCAACAAACGCAATGCAAGTATTACGAAGACGAGAGGGTTTGCCACAGCTCTGCTCTTCATCCTGTTTACATACGCTTCACCAGAGGTTTCACTGGATACTAAATGAGACTGTGCTATCATACACGGTGGATCCTATCGTAGAAGGTTACGTAGGTTATACAACTTTTACTGTTTTAATTGTAACAGGTTGTATAGCTAAGCACGGATTTACTTCAATTAAATGTTTGAAGTAACGATATCTCACCTCTTCGCATGTATGTGCGTGCACACGTCCAATATTCCTGCATGCTGCATGGTTCTTTTGATTCTAAAACATTAAGTTTTTTCATGTTTATATATTCGGCTATTCCTGGGGTTGATAATTTTCAAGAAAAACGTTTTCCTTTTTGATAGTGAGAGAGCTAAAAGAATCATCTGTTTTTTGTCAATAAATATAGTCATGCTATTGTTTAGTTAAAACGTGTCTTTAGCTCATCAGTTTAGAAGATCATACACAAGAGTGCGATTTTCAGACTAATAATACATTTTCCAATTATATAGACCTCATCACAAACATACCTTGTTCATGGGAGATCTAAACAGTGTACAACATACATCACTTAAACATTTTAAAACGGGGCATACTTCTGTGTACGTCTCAAACTTCACATTGGTAATGTTTATTGATATCTGTAAGGCATTTGATAAATCCTACAAACTGTACATTGACATTGTTCACACAGATATCTCTAAGACATTTGATAAATGCTTTTCAAAAATGGCTCACAAAGGAAGAAAAATCGAATATACCAAATTCAAGGATTGTTTATCAAGTATTGCGAGAATACCAAGAAATCAACTTCACACACAAGAATCCCAAAAGAAAGTTCATATAACTAATACTCTCACACTACCTATAATTGCCTTTTTAAAAAAAAAATATCCAACAACAACGTGTGATACCATTTACTGATAATTATAATTTTAGCCCTTTTGCCAACATTATTTAATTGATGTTCACAAACGTTATAAACTTTGTATAGCCAACTCTTCAGATTTAAGAGGAAATAATATTTATGTACTACACACAGCCAAAGGTTATCGAAAAATAGATTTTGCGACATATATATATATATATATATATATATATATATATATATATATATATATATATATATATATATATATATATATATATATATATAAAAGAATACTTTTAATTCGCAAATATCTGATGGAGACTCATCAACACCTGCTCTCTTCTGGATCGCTAAGTTAAGTAATAATCCTTACAAACTATGATTCATTGTTGCAGGCATATAGAAATGTACCACTAAACAGTTATCAATTGGGAAAATACATTATGTATAACAGCCATTAGAGACTATTTTTGTAAGTACTGTCATACAATATACAAACACGGTGGGATTACTTTTTCTCGGAGTAATAATAATTGAATAGGATTTATCTTTGTAAATATTGCATAAAAATACTGAAAGCATTAACGGTTTTGATTCTTCTACTTCACATATAAGTTTGCGTTTAATGCCTTTTGTGGCGAGAAATACTAAATTAAAAACGACTTTTTAACATGTATCCCTGAAAATTGATCAACTGCAATTCATTTTTTTCCTGATAATACAACCATCCAATTTAGGCCATTTGTATTTCACTAAATTAAAGGCATCCCCATGGACAGTAATTGCTCACCTCTATAAGCTGATAGATATCTTTCCTGGAACAGGAGGAATTCATGCAAAACCAATCCCCCCGCCCCCATTCTCCTTTAGCATAACAGTTATCTATTAATGTAAGGTATATTGACGAAACTGCTTGCATAAACGTAGATAGACAAATTTAGCCCGAACATGTACCTTCGGAGAATATTGATACTGAAGATAGAACAGATATGTTTCTTGATTTAGATATTCACGTTTCTTCAACTACATTTTTGTCATAATAATAAAATATTGACGATTTTAAGTTTGAAGTCGTCAATTATTCGTTCCGTCAAATATATCTAAAAGTATTAGTTATAATACAATTTTGTCAAAAGTTTTATGTTTTGGTTGTAGTTGTTCAGCAGCAGATTTTTCCATAATAAACTTAATTCAAGATGATATAATGAAGTACGCCTGGGAAAAGCGTTTGAGCTTATCTTTTGCAAAAATACACTCCCATTGTCATGAAGTTTATTTTTGCATTTTAAAGATTTCAGATTGTTTCACTCAGGGTTTATAATCTTTATTGTCTCAAGAATACCTTGTTTGAATAAACATACTTTTTCACCTTTTATACAGCCTACAAATTGCTACAAATTTTCATGCTTGGTCCTTTGTATGGAGTAGAAACTACATGTACATCAGCTTTGCGACTAGGTATAGAGCTGGATCCGAGCCGCAGTGTACGTAGCAGACATGTACATCCTGAAGTATTCTCCTTCATCGCTTCACTTTTTATAATGCAAAATAATGAACACAGAGCTGTATGGACTGTTCTCTTGATTTGGCTGACGCTGTCTATGGCTAGGATTTTAATTAAACACATCAAAGAAAAAATACTCACTTGTATAAGTACTTTAAAAGGTTCTACCTATTTCAAATATACACCAATTTGCATCATTCTTATAAATATTTGGGCGCACGCACAACATTCAGAGAATGGGTATCTGGTCTTTGAGAAAGCAGTGTAATTACCGTGTAGGCTTTTTATACAAGTAAAACAGGCAATTTAGGATTGCACTTTGGTGGAATCACTTCTTGGCGCACAGACGGGGTCAACTTGATTTCCTTACACCTTTGCATAAGTTAACGATATGTAACTGTTGCTCCTGTTTTATTGTACAGTCATTTGATAGAAAGGGCCCTACCAAGTAGTCCGATATCAGTCGTAACACTTACCGTTTGATGGAGCAGACCAATGGGATGGGTCTGTGAGATGATGCTGTGGCGTGATACACTTACAGTCATTATAAATTTCGTCAAGCATTACCTCGAATTGGCATTTCAATCTGGTATAGTTTTCAAATCTTTTCAGGTTGACGGACCCACAATCTCCCCAGGGGACTGGCAGTAAAATTTCCTGAAAGGAAAATCGCCAGAGTAAACTCTTTCAATTCCAACTGCAATCAATGTCGAACTACACCCCCCCCCCAAAAAAAAAACTCTGAAGTATAATGAGGGTGAAAGATTCGTGTTCCTCGTAAAAAAAGATGTTTTCATGCAAGTACCAGCATGCCTGTAGTTTTATCGAATAAAAGTCCAGAGCAACAGCTTTTATCGGCGCCCTAAGCGCTCCTAAGAAGAATTTTAAACAGTTAAAAAATAAACTGGAATCTCATCTTATCTGTGTGAGTCAAACTTACTGGCACCTTACTTAGTTGATGGTCAACAGAAAACTGCCCCTTCCTATGAAATACAAACTAGCTAGAATGAGTGGGTGTTTTTTGTTGTTTGTTTCAATTTCAATTGATTTTTACATTATCAAATCTTACTGTAGGCTGGTCGGGGATGATGTAAACACATTAATAAAATGGGTAACTTATGTTCAGCTATCTCTACAACAGCGTGGTATATCAGCAAGTACAAGTTAAGATTTTTCCAGGCATGTTACTGCAAGAAGCTTACCCTTTTTTCCTAATACGCATGACATTTGTTAATTAGTTGTCTATCTATCTATCTATCTATCTATCTATCTATCTATCTATCTATCTATCTATCTATCTATCTATCTATCTATCTATCTATCTATCTATCTATCTATCTATCTATCTATCTATCTATCTATCTATCTATCTTTCTATCTATCTATCTATCTATCGATCGATCGATCTATCTATCTATCTATCTATCCATCCATACATCTATCTATACATCCATCCATCTATCTATCCATCAATCCATCCATCCATCCATCGATCCTTCCATCCATCTGTAATATTGTTATATTTACCCGTTTATATCGCGCTGCAATGTATGCCGAAGAGCCAGGAAGAATAAAAGCACCATATCCACCCAGCCATGGAATTTCATCTCGGCTATGGAGAAAAAGCTAACGAACGCAATCAACGTGGATAGTAGGTTAGCAACACAGAGAAAATTTGTCTAAAAATATCCACTCAGTAGCCAATTGCTAAATCGTCTTACTGTTGATGTATCACACCCGTTGTTTATTTACAATTTTAGTTGGTGAATTGCAACGTAGTTCATTACAAACTGAATTCATTTTGCTTTTGGAAACCCGATGTAATCTTATCTGAAGAAATTTCAGCCCAACGTTGAAACTTAAAACGTGTATTTCGTCAGCATAATGCTTTATGCACAACTGAAAGTATACAGGCAAAGAAAGTGATGGCCTCAAGAAGTACAGGCAAAAACGCATGTGAACTGCCAACTTGCTTTCAATTCTTTCAAACTGAAGTACCATATAATTTGTCAGGGTTGCAAGTGTATAATCATCAGAAACAATATATTTCCTGATGAAATGGCTGTCGCGAATATATCGCGCGAGATTTAACAGAATAATTAGAAAGGCGTTGCAGGCTAGGCATTATTCTTACTTAAATTCTATTGAGCTCCATACAACTAACCTTGAATCCTTTCTCTTCCTGCTTATTTGTCATATACTCATAAGACTGGACATTTAGCAGCAACTGTAGACCCCCCAGTTTGCCTGATAAGGAATACATTTATCATGGTAAGCTATGGTGAAATCGTCGTGCCGCATATAGATTGAACTTTGGATATGTGTGCTCCATAGATGATGAACGAGCTGCATTATTGCTGTATTAAACGCCTATTATGGCTGTGCGTGAGGGACACATGATGGTTGTTCCATTAGAAATAGATTTATTTGTACATGGCAGTTAAAAAACCAAACGTAAGTGTACAATATGTACTTATATGTGAGTTTGCATGTAACATAACTGGTTGCTTTTACATGGGAAGCTGAAACTACCAAAGACTCCAAAAAGAACTCAATAAGTTAAAAAAATATGGACATGAAAAAGATGCAAATTCAATCTCCTTAATGAAGAACAGTGTTTAACCATCTTGTCTTTGCATTTATTATCGCTGTTAACGCATTCTTAAGTAGGGCAATAGACGGTCAACACATGCACTTGAATTTAGGTAAAAATAAGTGCACAAACCAGGAGTGTCTGTAATGTAGTCTGTATGGGAATTATTTTCCATGTGGATATGTTTCTTTGGAAAGGTGTAACATATCCCAGCATCAGTCACTGTGGTGTCAAAATCCTGGGAACTACAGTGCTTGTCTTTCCAAGAGCAGCTGGGAGTTACAAAGTTGCACTAATTAGTCAAAACAATGGGGGCATTCAAGAAACTATATATATATATATATATATATATATCCCGTCACATCCGCAAGTACTAATCTCGGTGTGCATGCTCATTCTTTTGCACACTTACAAGCTCCGTTTGGATCTGAAGTTTCATTCATAAGCATGATCAAAAACTGTAGCAGATGGAGCTCGATCGCTTGGATTAAATGTACATGGGTGTGAGTATACTGTTATTGAACAATATGAAACCATAGAATATTAATTAATAGCATAAACTTATATCCCTTGTTTAGCCACGTTTTGGAAATTGTAATCAATGTTTCTTATCTTGCTCATTCATTTGGCCTATCATGGTAATTTGAATGCAACCTATCACTCCTGCAATACCACATTTGTGAGTACTGAAATATTTTTTACTGATTAAAACTCGTTTGACATAAAATATATGCCCAACATTTTAGCATAATATATTTTGCAATGATGCTGAGAAACGTCAAACACTTGGATTCCGCCGTTTTCTCTTTGTTAGGTTCGTTTGTTCATTTCATCAACATGATATGGATTATTGATCCATTATCGAACTTACCTTGCAATCGTGTCACCTTTCTCATGAGATAATGAACGAAATACATCATAGGCGTCTATTAAAGACAATCGATTGACCACTGTAAATAAAATTGCCATGGGGTTAGCATAGCACTGAAGCCGTTTTGTTGGTTCTTATGTGGTGTGGAAAAGGTCTCCATGGACCCTGGGAATATCCACCCGGAGATCAACATGCTCCATCTGGAGTGTTGGCGCACTTCCTTTATGTTTCGGTTTTGGACACAATAAGCCCATCATATTTGTTTTTACTTCAGCTGATTTATCAGTCAGCATATAGGATGGGTCTTCGTCTGTCGTCCTCAACCAACTTTTTTGACTTCTCAAAAACCGTTGGCCGGATCAAGTAACTGCAACTTAATTTTTGAACGACTTTGTTACACATCTCCAAAAGAATCAATCAGATTCTTATAAAACGTTGCGAAATTGTAATTTGCGGGGAGTTGAAAAAAGCTTTTCATCAGTGCTCTAGATTCTGCTTTATAAGAAATGTTTCGATTCTGGTAATTGTCAGATAATGATACATTTTTAATTGATGACTATGCAAGTCAATGGGGATTGCAATGGTAATTAACATTTTCAGCTGCTCCAAAACTATCAAACAGATTCTCTTCAAACTTGGTGGCAATATGACTTAGGTAAGTCTTTGAAAAGTTTGTTTAAATGGGCTCTTTTCAATAATTTACAATTTTTTATAACTTATTTGTTTGTTTTTGTTTTTGTTTTTGGCAAAAGTATTCTCCAAATCTCTCCGCCAATAGATTTGGAATTGCTTAGGGACATTCCAGGGGACTCTCACACCTAAATTTGTTCAACAGGTGGGAAGCAACTTTTTTCTAATGTTTAAGGATATTCGTGCGTTTCTGCTTTTTTCGAGTTCTCCAAAGGCGTCACTTAGATTATTCTGAAACTTGATGGAAAATTAGCCTGTAAGAGGATGAAGCACATCTGTTCCTAGATAGTGATGCTTTGAATCGCTGACTTTTCACAAGTTTTCTAATTCTGGAAATTGTCTTTTAAAGTATGCATTCCTATTCATTACTAAATCAATGGGTTTTACAATACGTAATCACATTTTGGACTTCTGCTGATCGTGTACCAGATTCACTTCAAACTTGGTGAGGATGTGCCTGAAGTAAGTCGGTAAAAAGTTTGTCCAAATGATCTGGCACTAATGACTTTTGGGTTTTTTTTAGATCTTTACGAGGGGCAGGAGGTATTTCTTGGTAAAATGCTCACTCTTTCTCTCTGAAACCACTGAGCCAATTACTTTGAAATTGCATGGCGACCTTTCTGGGGAATCAAGATCTGAATTTGTTGAAGAGGTGGCGCTGTAATACTATTTTCGTGTGGAAAAAATTATGGTTTGTGTTGCAGTCTGTTCTATTTCTTGTCCCAAGCTGTAAATTGGATCCCTCTTTTAACTTTTTGGAAATTTACCTGTACTTGTAGTTTCCTATTTCAAAGGAATTTATCAAAATTACAAAAATAAGTAATGTGAAAGGTGTATGTAAACAACAGTGATCATTGTTTCAAACGAAAGGTGACCTTGATATCCTGAAGTTCATAGCACTGCTTCACTTTGTGCCTGAAAGTAATGTCAGCTAAGCACAAGACTGTCACAGTCCTCTTATGCCACATTTATGACCTTTTGCATTTGTAATGGCAATGCATTCATGCTCTATCAATGATACTTTTGTGAATATATTGGCACTGTATCATCTGTAAGGTAAGTTAGCTTAACTTATTACATTTTCTATTGCCCGTGAAAGAAAACAGTGACCAGTAAAAGTTACTTTGCTTTGCCTGCCATCATAAATGTTCGAAGAAAAAAATTCTAGGACTTGACTATAAGCTCAAAGCAATTGAAAGATGTGACAGTTGGTCTTAGGTAGGATAGGCTAACATCACAGAACATAACTGTTTAAATTCAACTTTCAACGTGTAGGAATTCAGGTGACTATCGTGGTCGGGAAGTCTGGCGTCCCACTGAACAAATTCATCTCAGATATTGTTATTATCGTACTATGAGCAGGCTCCAAACATTCTGTACCTAGAGTGCAATGTATTTAAGCACCGTACAACTGCGCGAACAAGCCAAGTTACGACCCTGATATTCTACGGAAATAGCATTAACGTAATGGCTCCAATATATCTGCCTACAAACACACACACACACACACACACACACACACACACACACGAAAATGTATATATATTAATAAATATATATATGCGAATTACGGTGATACTATTAGCTATCATAAGCACAAATACTCACAGCTGTGGATGCATCCTTTCTGTACCATGCCCCTCATTATCATATCCACAACATCTTTTGTGGGCTGTTGCTTTGAAAAGTACACTTCATCCCTCAAGAAAAATTCTCTTCTTCTTTTATCCATGCGGATTGCGTTGAAATCAAGTAAAATTGTAGTTATGTTGGCTTTCTTCAATTGCAGCATAGAATCGAAAAAATTATCCCCATATGCCTCTCGACCAATGAATATGATAACCATGTGTGCACCCACTCGTTGATCGAAAAATGCTTGCTTGGTCAGTGACACTGTGATGTCGAAGGGTGGATACCAGACGTAATACTTGGATGCTTCTTGCGTTGCATTCAGTATAGCCGTTTTATTATAAGACCACGTGAGATATGTTTTGATGCCCGCATAGTGTGGTGATACTATTGATATGCGGTTTTTATTCGAAGCTAAAGCTATGTTTTCAAGGATAGTCTCCGTGACATTCATATTGACGTCACCATGTGCAGCAGGGATAATCACGATGTCTGCATTACATAGCGCTGTCAATAGAAATTTAACATTTACTGATTTAATTGCCTTCACCTGAAAAACATGCTTTAGATATATGTTTGAAATAATTTTAAGTTTGACGAGACCTGCTGATGAAAGTTTATTCACATTTTGTGATATATCTTGCAAGACGAACGACCAAGGACGTTGAGTTGACTTCCAACCAGAACATTATTTTTCTAATCTGTGTGCTGTATCCTCAGAATATGCTTGTAAGCGTGTATACAATCACTTTTGATCTGTACTTGAGAAATAATCTCACACAGATGTTTAATTATTTATATTGATATAGTTTCCCTTATAATTTGCCGCTTACCATGGGGAATTGATAATTAACCTAATACAATATAGACGATGGAAAGATCATGAGTTTGAGCTAAATTTCACTAGAGTAACAGGTTTTTCTTTCCCAAGGCTTTCGAGCAGCCACCGGCGGTCATCTTCAGGGAATGCAAAGAGATTAAATAGGTAAATAGGCTACAGCAGCCTCCAGGATAATTCTATTCTTAAATATGTTGAAGTTATAATGGACTGTTCCATACAGTGGGCAAATATTGTCTGCCTGCATCTGTTCAAAAGTGGCTTATGTTTCTTTATGCTTGAAGCTTGTTTTATTCCTCCTATTTTACTAAATGGCAAAAATGTTGACATCAATACTTCGACCACTGACACACAAACCTCCACACCACTGTAAAAACTCGACACAGCTTATTTGAGAAATAAGACAATACAAATTACTGGATGAAGAAGAATTCTGCTCTGCACACATAACCCCATTATTTATCAGTGTACCAATACATCAGCTACCAGCAGTCTTTGAAAGGAAATTACAAACAGACAACTCCTGGCAGTCCAACACAAAACTAAGAAATAGATGACATACTTGATCTCACAAGCCTGTGCCTAAACCGCAAATACTTCAACTTTGACAACAAATTTTACAAAAATTTATACGAGACAGCCATGGGTTCTCCACCAGCAAATTTGTACATGGAAAACCTTGAGACAGAAGCATTATACTCAATGCAAATGCCGCCGAAGTTCTATCAAGGCTATATGGATGATATGTTTCTAATATGCAAGAGTAACGGATAAAATTATACAGTACCCCTACACATAAGACCCACCCATAAAATTCACATCCGAGATAGAAACAGACAATACGCTAGACAGTTTTTATATGTGTAAGTACAGAGAAATACCACAGTTGAAATCCTGATACACGTTTACAGAAAGAAGACCCACACTAATGCATACCTCAGTTATAAATTGGAACGTCCAATGAAACACAAAATGAGTGTTTTTGAAACTTTACTAAAGAGAACAATTACGTTAACAACAAAAGAAGAAAAACACAAAGAAATAAAAAAGGTAGAAAGTGCCCTGAACAGATGTGGTTACCCAAAATGGATAATCTACAAGGAGAATAAGAAAACTTAATCACCAAAACACAGGACTGACGGAGAAAAAAGAATACCAGGGACAAGCAATGGTACCATATGTGGAAGGTTGAGGAGAGAGGTTTAGGGATATTGTGAACCAATACAAAGTGAACACAGCATTTAAGCCATGCAAGACCACCTGCAACCTTCTAGTGTCACCTAAGGACAAAATGAAATGCACAACAAAACATGCGCTGTGTACCACATAAAGGGTGTATGTGGTGAAGATTACATCGGCAAATTGATTCGAAAATTCAAATATAATTTCCAGAAGACAAACGACTCAGCACTTAAGATAATTTTGCCATTTCAAGAATCATTAGATAGATGAACGTAACAACAAGTGTTTCGACCAGGAGAGTGATTGGCACAAACTATGAATAACGGGTCTGTACACATAAAGAGACATAAACCAGTTTTGAGCAGAGATGCAGGCAGAAACCACTTGCCACCCCTATGGAACAGTCTTTTATAACCTCACCCCTATTTAGGAATTGAACTATCGCAGAGGCTGCTGTGGCCTATTAACCCATTTAATATCTTTGCATCCCCTGAAGATGACCGCCGCGGTGGCTGGTCGAAAGCCTTGGGAAAAGAAAAAAAACTGTTCCTTCAGTCAAACTAAGCTCAATATTTCAGTATAAATGATTATTATTTATATGTGTTGTAATGTTAACTTACGGTCTGGTTGCACATATTGATTACTGTTGTTCTCGTCCAAAGCACCTAAGGTATGAAGCAAACCAGCTTCTGCAGCTTTTGTTGATCTGAATAGGGACGGAATATAACATTAAAACTTGACTACTAATGGAATCAACATACAGCAAACTGATAAAAAACATTAGCAGGGAGCTTTGTTCGAAACCACTGCCATATAAATTTCCTACACAGGTAAGTAGAGATCCAATGGACATCGTTTTTTCCATATTTGGCTCACGCACAGGTGTGCCACACACACACACACACACACACACACACACAAAACAATAAACAAAAAAAAAAACAAAAACAAAAATAAAAACAAAACCCCAAAAAAACAACTAATCAAACCAAAACCAAACCAAAACCAAAAACCTCAGAACAAACAGAATCAACGAAAGTACAAGTGTACAATTTTCAGTGCAGACATTAGACACATGGATTTTCATTCTCTCATAGAACAAATCTCGTCGCGTAGTTCTCCACGTGAAGTGTACATATGTATATAGATGCACAGTTAGAACTACAGCAATCCTCCACACATCGAACAGCCGTGATTTAATACCAATAAAAAGTCAAACGGTCCTCTACCAAGTTTTGGGTTTATTAATGTTGGAATCATGTTGTATCAAGGATGATCTGAGATAATGAAAGTCAAGTGTTACTGCAGCTATGCCTTTAAAGTGTGGAGCAAGTACGTTGTGGAAAACTGCACCGAATCAGTCTGATGTGCCGTGGCAATGATTCACGTCAGCTGTAGCTCTTTTCACCAGAATGTAGAGAGGTAATTTGTTGCTTCTCAAACAGTAAATCTACAAAGATACTCTACGTTACAGAGACTGTCGTACACTTGAAGTTACTGTATGCTTAAAGACTGGACCATGCTGACCCCCTGAGTAGCCTTCATCACATGCCAACTAAGGTAACATTGCTGACCTATTTTCTTGCATTTTCTTACTCCACTTTGTCTGACAATGACACTCATTATCTTACATGGGGCCCTGCAGCCTCCTGATTGCTGTTACATAACTGGTTTCCCATTGAAACGCACTGTGTGTTTGGATCCTGGTCATTTTATGTGCCTCAAATGGGTTTATATTCATCAGTATTATTGGGTCCCATCGGGAATTAAAAAAAATTATTAGTACATTAAATGCAAATTCTTGTTCTGAATTCTAAAGGTATGTCACCAGCACAATTGTTGAAAAAGATCATTGACACGACAATGGTGTTCTGTTGGAATCCACTGAAAAGACGCGCATTAAATTCATGTTACCAGTTGAATAAGTGTATTAAAATGGTATGCACCCGACTACTTATTTGACCACTTGTGGTCGAGGCATTTTCCAGCACAAAATCCGCCAAGAAATCCAGTTGGATCCTTTGACATCTGATGGCCTGAACACTTACATGTGTGTGTATTGAGGCTCTTAACTGTGCAACTGGAACAGACTGACAACAAACGACATCCTTCACAAATGAAAAAGAATCAGACATAAAAGCCTTTAGTGATTTGCAATGGTAAACTGAAGGAAAATGTTCCACCTTTAACAGAAGGACAAGCCTACGTTGCCAGAAAGATGGTTTGACAAGCATTATGATGGGTGATAAACAAGCAAATTTGCCGAGTATGGATGTGGATAATGAAACCAGAGGGCTGTATGAACAGCCCATGCTCAGCTGACCTAGAGATTTATCATACTTGTGGCTCTGTGAACATCGGGTGGGATCAAGGTCACCCATGTACTGAGTAAGTCTGACCTCCATGGAAAAACACTAACATGTGAGACATCAAGGTCCCAGTTCACGTAGTTCTCAAGTTACAGTGAAAAGTAAAATTGATGTATGTTGCAATGTGACCTCACAAGTGAGGTCCTGGTAGACCTGCGTAGAGAAACATTAACAAGTGCAACATCAAGGAACTAAGACAAAATAGATCTCAAGGTATCAAGTGAACGGTAAAGTCCATGTCAGTTGTCCTGTGACCTTTGGAATGAGGTCAAGGTCCAAAAATCACTGGAGCATGACCACTTGCAAAAATTTGGTAGACACTTATCACAGGTACATCACTGCCAAGTTTGAAACAAATCTGGCCAAAATTATTAACGTGATAACCATTACAAGAAATTCCCATGTTAAATCTTTCCAATTAAAACATTTTTAAAGATCCCCCCCCCAAAAAAAAAAAATCACAGGAGCGTAACCATTTGAACAAACCTGTTAGAGACCTACCCAAGATACATTGCCACAAGTGTGAAGTCAATCTGACTGACAACTTCTTTGGAGAAGTCCAAAATGTGAATGAGTATTAGAATGCCTATTGACTTCCATAGTTGCAGTTTTCAACAGGAAAGGTGCATTTACCAAGAAGTACCTGAATTGAAAAGAATATTGTCCAGAAATCCGTAGTAGTGCCATCTAGAAGAGACTTTGTTTAACCTTTTCACAAGAATCATATAACACCAAGTCTAAGCTTAATCTGGGTGACAATTCTCGAGAGGTCAAATATAGAAAAAAAAACGGGCTAAAAGTCCAAAATCAAAAGTGAAGAAATGTGCAGCGTCACCGGGTGAACAAATTTAGAATAAGGAGTATCGAAGAGTGTTACTGTGTGATGATAAATTAATTGGACAGGCGGTTTTGGAGAAGATGATTTTGTTTTCAATTGCCCCCCCCCCCCGCCCCCGCCAAAAAATCCAAACACACACACAAAAAGAAATGAAAATAGTACGGAAACAATCATCGAATTTGCTCAACATTAACACTAATAAAATGTAAAAGAGTAATTTTTCTCGAAATTGCTTTTGCTTCTGGGAACAATTTATCCAAATGTAGTAAACCCAGTGAAGTGACCTATTGACTATTTGAATTGGAGCTAACTGCGCATGTCTAACTTCAGTTATGGTAAGAAATCCCACTGCAAGGGGTTTACATTTGCGGTATGCCAACAAGTTTGACCCTTCTTGTATATGATATACGTGTCTCAAAACTTTGAATTTCAGTTTAATTAAATTGCAGTGTAAGGACAAACAACTTCCATGCTCAACCAGCAAACCGTCTCATTATACATAAATAGCGACGTAGTGGTTTCATTTTCTTTAATTACATATTGTAACTATGATCAATTTGACTCCACATATGACTCATACTGTGTCTCTACTTCTCTAGTTTTGGCTTCTTCGTCTGTCATTTGCCTTTATCTTGAGATCACATGTCGTGATTGGTGAAATAGCAGATATGACTTTGGTATCGCCACTCTTTGTCTTTGCGCCTCCATACTCACGAGAATGAACCCATGGATGAGTGAAAGCCCTAAATCAGTCTCTTCAGACAGTACACGTAAACCGTCAACACAAAGCTATTTGACGTATCCACTTTGCCATGTCAGCAGATAATAAAGACAAGCTATCATCCTTTGTGATATATGGCACTTCTCACAAAGACGTTTCTTATGCAAATCAGTATGGTACCATCCCCTTGTTGTCTGTGAAGAATTCCACAGGGCCACCTTCTCGCAATGCGGCAAGCAGTGGTGAATTCTGCAGCCATTGAATTCTCTCCATATTCTGAGTCTTCAGGAGCTTATCAGTATTGACAACGCCCATGACTTCGTTAATAATATAGCGAAGTCCGAATTTGTCCCATTAGAGTTTTACTCTATGCATTCACATTGTGATCAGTGAGTGCCTTGTCCACCAAAATATTTCAAATGCATATCAGCAAAAATAGAAAAAAAACACCTCCCATTATGATATATTAAACATACTTTTAACACATTTCAAACAGCATGTCCCATATATTTCTAGATGGAACTAAAGAAAATGGTCAATGCTTTTATTTATAAGTCACAACTGACTGAGGACAGTTAACCTAACCTAACATGTCCTAGGGATTAGTCACATCCCCTTGTCATATCATGCCTGTTAAATCTTTTCCTGATGTAGCAATCGAAGGGCTGTTAAAGCGAAAAATATCGAAGATACTCCATATTGGTTTTCTGTCTAATGATAAAAATAATAACTCATTAATGCAATAATGCTATTTTCAATAGAAATAAGATGAGCACTTACTTTTCTATGACAGTTATTCTAACATACCCCCCCCCCCCCAAAAAAAAGCTGGAACTGTACATGCAGAATGGAATGTGAACGTTCCATGCCTATCAAACATTTAACTAAGAGATACTTTTTTCTCCGACCACGTGACTCTTTTTTGCAGTGATTACCCATCATTTGTCATTATATCCATCTAACAGCCTGATAGAAAAATGCCAAACATTTATCCCTATACATCAATCAAAAACAGTGCCCTGACATCGAAAAAAAAAACACAAACAAACAAACAAAGAAACCAACAAACAAACGAACAAAAAGGGCAAAAACTAAAAACAAAAAACAAAAACAAAAAAAAACAAAAACAAAAAAAAAGAAAAAAGAAAAAAAATATGGCCACATGGATACAGAAATTTGTCCTTATACAAACCAATGTTTTAATGTAGATATAAAATGGTGCAACCTATCAGGGCCTGAATGGGCCATTCGCCCATTCACTATTAGGACGCAATTTGGTCATTCGAGAACGGTTGTTAATCTACAAGACCGCCCAGAGGCCCCACTTTAACTATTTAAGTCATTCAAGTAGGGATTTAAGCAATTGCATTGGCCAAATTTACTTTAACTACACCCCAGTAGGCTTCCCATAAAAAATAAGGCCTAATTTACAATTTGAGGTCTCTTAATATAGACAGACATCGGTAAAATAGGTGGGCGGACATATTTGGGTACTTAGAATATAGAGACAGATAATGGGAAATAGACACAATCAGGGGGGGGGGGGTTCCTCTGGCCAGTTTACTGCATTGGTCCATTTCCCTTGCTTTCAGTGCGTCGGCTACGTGGTCACACAACGCCCGCAAAGCTGAGCCACATGACACCCCAAATTTGCGACCAAATATGCAGTTTTTTCTGAAACCTGCCCCGAACTACCTAATGAGGAGAGCGTGCATGTGCGTATGCACAGGCCTTGTGATGCAACTTTACCGAAGCGTTTCACACACCTCTTTAATGGGAATCAAATACAAAAAAAGTGGGGCGTTTAATTGATAGATAATACAACAGTGTTATAGCTCATATATTAGCTTAACGAACACAGCTCTTTTGGCATAGCCCCATTGGACGGCTCGAGGATAGGGGAGTGGTGACCTCTTGTGTGTAGCAAAGCTTTCCAGGCTGCAGCAACTGGTGTATACCCTCAGTGATGTATCACGGGACACACAGTAAAATCTAGTCTCATATATTTTATTAGCAATAATCAAAGAAGGCTTGTTTACAAACAAAATGGTACACTCAGGTAGCTTGACGTTGTGCAGAGAAGAAATATCCACGTCCACACAGGAGCTTGGCTTGATTTTAAAAGCTGTTTATTTTCCCGAACCGTTGCATATGTATCTTACCGTTTATTCAGTCCAGTACCACATGGGCTTGCTAATTAATAGATCATCCTTAAACTATCAATATCTGTCAGTACACCCGTTGCTATGAGGGCTTCAGTCATCCATGTATGCTTAATCATACATCAATTATTTAGAAAGACATCTTCACAGACTTCTGAATACATTATAGGCATTTTTTTAACGACAAAATGACTTATCCATGAGTGTTGGTTTCCAGTTAATGACCATCTACCACTTAAAAGATATTTGGACGTGTGGCTTTGGGAGAGAGCCTGGCGCGAGTAGTTGTTTGTGAAATAACATTTTACCTTAATGACTGTTCGTAAAACAACACTGTAATTACCCTTCTGCAATTACTGCATACTTGGCTGTGAAATAATTTATTGCCGATTGGCACAAACTAGTCTTCACTGAAAGCTTACCTTTGAAGGTATTAACCCTTCAGCAATCTTACTTCGAATCTAAATAATAAATGCACTTAAGTTTCTGTAAAACCTACTTGTTTTAGAATTTCTTTCATAATGTTCATTTTCTGTAAAATCTACTTGTTTTCTAATTAATAGAAGCTTTCCATGAAATTCCACGGCAGATCCTTTAACACGTCCACCAGTTTTAGGTTTGATACATGAAGGTAGTATGCATGAAAAAGTCTGCCTTTATTTTGTTTGAAAAATGGATCTGACATCTTCAAATTATTCAGATTGCCATTATATTTTAATATATTGAATATAAAACTATATAGATATGAACAATGGTCTACACAAGTCAATCTGATTCAGTTCAAGTAAAAAATAATTCATCACCATTGAATAGATTTGTAAAATGATATGCAACTGCAACCCGTATGGTGTAGTGTTTTAATAAGCACAGTAGAAAAGAGGTGATACCAGCATTTCGTTCGTAATTCATTCATTATAAAACAAGAACCACGCGAGTACTGTACATTCAAAACAAATTGGAATTCCAGGTAACGTCTTTAGTTTACATGACTTTCACATAAAGAGTCCTGACTGTGGAATATGGTAATAACTACTGGGAAGTGGTTCTGGACAAAAAGACACAAATACAATGCTCAGTACAAAAACAGTGAGTGACGGTTATTCTGTGTATGACATATTTGTCCCCCTGTAGTGAGGATACAAGTTGCAGGCATATCAATATTTGTCATAGTATGAGTATATCATTATCACGGTCAATGCACGACCATGTGTGTTAACCCACTGTGTCATCATAACCATGCAGTGTACTCATTACAAAACCAGTGACATGACCACTGGTAGATGCAGATCCTTAGCCGGTCCTTAAAATAACTACGTGAACCTCTTCACACTTCATAGAGCATGACCAATTGAGAATAAACAAAGTGGCATACAACAATAAGAAATAAAGACTAATTAGTATTTTAGCATAATTAAGACCCACTGGCTTGATGGCACTTATTGGCTTGCATTAACGCTACAACATAAGTCATACAATACATATACAGTTACGCCCGGATAAAAGTTAAGCCAAACGCTTTTTCCGCGTTTTGCTGGTGTTTGGCTTGTGTTTGGAAACGTTTGGTATGTGTTTGGAAAGTGTTTGGGAAAACTCTCAAACACTTTTTACAAAACGTTCGAACACTTTCACAAAGCTACCGAACACTTCTCCAAACGCGTTCAAACACTTTCCAAACGCGTTGAACAATTACCCGAACGATTTCAAACACTTTCACAAGCGCATTCAAACACTATGCATTTCAAACACTTCCATTTAAATGATGAAGAATCTCCAAACGTATTTTCAACAGGTCCAGCAATATGTGATGTACCTACATGTAAATGTGCACTTATCCAGCATTATAGGTTGTACATATTTACATAAAACACGATCCAAATACGTTTACCCAAGTGTCTTATTCAACTAAAATTAATTAAAGACTTAATTCTTCATTGAAGATGTCATGAATACTTCATCTTTGAAAAAGTGTTTCAGAGTAAATCCATAGGCAATATCATGATCAGATCATGATTCATGATCTGATCATGATATTGCCTATAAATTTACTCCGAAATAGTTCCTAATTTTCAATTAAAATATCTGAGTTACTCCAAGGACCAATGGAGTATCGCCTGGCTTACTCCACTGGAGCTAATTCTATCGCTTGGCTTAGTAAGTCAAACAGTACTTAAATTGAACTCCTTCTGTATTTCCATTCGAAATTTTAAAAGTTAGCCTTTTTTCAAGAACTTCACTTTCAGAAAAAGTATGATAGCGACTGGGTAAACTTGCTACTGAAACTTTATGATAAATGAAGTGTTAAACCTGTTAATGTAGGCATATTATTTGCTTTCTTCTACCTATACTTATTTTCTCCCTTAAATAGATATGACCATGTCATAATTTTGTGGATTACCAGTGACAATATAAATATTTGCAGGTAAAGGTGACGAATACCTGTCATTAGAATTAGAGAACCAAGTGTACATGTACATGTATCACATACGTTCGGTGCAAAGTGTAAAGTGTTTGAAAGCGTTTGGAGAAGTGTTTGAAAACGTTCGGCTTTCACCAAACGCGTTCGGCAAAGTGTTTGAAAGCGTTTGGAAAAGTGTTTGCAAGCGTTTGGCAAAGTGTTTGTAAAGCGTTTGGAAAGTGTTTGCAAAGTGTTTGCTACGCGTTTGAAAAACGTTTGACTTTCACTGAAAGTGTTTGGGAAACGTTTGGGAAACGTTGGTGCGTTTGGCGTTTGTTAACTTGAACGCGAGCGTAACTGTATATATATATATATATATATATATATATATATATATATATATATATATATATATATATATACATATATATATATAAACATTCCACATACCATCACACACAATCTGGAGCGTAACTGTATATATATATATATATATATATATATATATATATATATATATATATATATATATATATATATATATATGTATATATATATATATATATATATATATATATATATATATATATATATATATATATATATATATATATATATATATATATATATATATATATATATATATATAAACATTCCACATACCATCACACACAATCTGGGATGGTATACAAAGTTGGAATAAATACCCAGAGTACAAAATAATCTAATTTATCCAAGTTAACCATACCGGGCGACAGGCACACATAGAGACTATGTATGTGTATATATAGATATATTTTACAATAACTCCAAACTAGCCTCGTGATAAAATATTCCATGCACCCCATTTATGAAAATAAAAAATCTGCTAATCTGTCAACCTGAGAGAGTAAAAATTTGAACAAAGCGTTCATTTTCATGTCACGTTTTACACAAATTAATTACTTTTTATGTAAGATATCAGTGTGGTGTGACAATGAGTTGAAATCCATATTGGAATGTTATTCAGTCTCCCACCTGGGTTTAAGGGGAACCAAACTAGTCTCAGCAGGCATGCATGACTTTAAGGCATGCAGGCATCTTAACACTAAAGCAGAACTAACCAAAACACACACACATACATACACACACACACACACACACACACACACACACACACACACACACACACACATATATATATATATATATAACACTGAGCAGATAAACAAGAGGTGTATTCATTTAATAGGTAATATATATATATATATATATATATATATATATATATATATATATATATATATATATATATATATATATACAAAATGAATAATCACTCATAAATCAAATTTCAGTCATATTTTTAGTATAGAGAAGGAAAAACACCATCAGTACTTGCAAACTGGATCACATATGGTCATGTGTCATCACTCACTAAGAGATACCCCCAACTCATTGTGACGATTCCCCAAGTGAGCCATGCCTAGGTTGTAAAGTTGTTTCCATCGGATTCCTCCCAAGAGGAAGGCTTACTCATGAGTAGAAAGGAAAGGGGTGGGTTGAATAGCAGGCTTTCCCGTCATGTGCGAACCTGCATTCTTGTGAGAGAAATGTGTGAAAGAAGTGTATGCAAATGTTAGTAGGACAAAGTGGTAGAGCCAATTAAAGCCAGGCAGGAGAGGATGGCTTGTTCATTGAAGCAGGTTTTTTTTTTTTTTCAGGTCCGCTTAAGCGATAAGGTAATTCCATTTCTCACAACTAATTATTGAAAAAATTACAGCTATCATAGGTAAAAACAACAAAATGAAGAGTACCCCCAATAAGATGCTATTTCCATGGTCAGTCTAGTTAAACCTAGGGGACAGAATGGGCAATGTCTGTATGTTTGTTTGAGCAAGAAGATTTTGGTTATTAAAGTAAGGTTGACCCAGAAGAGAAGTAGCGGTGCAGAAGAGCTACTTTCAAAGGTATTCAAAATATTAGGTGTCAACATTTCCCAGGTCTGGACTGATACCTGATCAATGCACACTTTGCGTCCCGCCCCAGTTACTCCCTTTCCCATGACAACACACCCATAAAAACCAATGTAAGGTACACATCCGGATTTATGGTCTGTTGTTTCCTAGGTTGACTTTCACACTTAGTTTTGAATGTTTCTCCCCTAGTTAAAACAATTTACTCTTCAGAAATAATTTTGGTAATTTGCGTGTGATTTGATATCTATGTTATGACTACTTGACACATGTGACTTTGCTTCATGTCACCAGCAATTAATGTTCACAGACAACTCCACCACTGAGCATTGTAGAAAGGTGTCAAACAAAACTCCATGAGCTTGCATCCCATGCACCCAGTGGTATAAGAAATGTTCCCTTTTACTGAGTACAACCCCACATCAGAGACGTCAACCATTATTTCCATAGAAAAACCCTGTAGAGGATAAGGTATGGTTAATAAGGCCACATAATAGTGCTTATAGGTATGACCATCCACTAAAGGCAATTTACCAAGTAAATCAAGGTGTCCCTGCCCCAGACAGGGTAAACATGGGTATGCTCACAATACCACTGTATATGTGTTCAATAGGGTATGCTGTTGCAGTAGTGGCCATGTTTCACACATCATGTATGTGGGCATGACTGAGGACATTCTCAGTCAGTCTCCGTAACACATGAGAGGCCCTCTGTCCTGCAAAGGTGTTGAGCAAGTTCATATATGAACCATCAATTTGTTGAAGTGTTGAAACAACTCGCTCAAAAATAGAATGCCATCCCTCACTTCTCTCTCTCTCTCTCTTTCTCTCTCTCTCTCGATGTAACATTAATGACAGTCTCACCTTGATTAGGAGTTGGGACCAACGACCCATAAATAAAATTTGTTACTTGAGAAATTTGATGCTGGTTCCAAGCCACTATTCCCTGTGCCCAGTTGAGGTTAGTCGTAGGTCTCAGGTCATATCCTGGTGCAGATGTTGGAATTAAATAAGTGCTTGCCAACACTGTGTGATACTGCTATCTATTGCCAATCCAAATAAAGTATGTCCTTTATGACCAAGTATATTCACCAGTCCTGCTGGAAAATGACGCATTGGTGGTGTATGAGGTAATCCTGGGTTCTGAGTTAGAGATGATGTGATATATTTCAGCCTACCAATCCAAGAAACATTTTGTGGCTTAGTGATAATATTGTTATCTACTGTTTGTTATGCTTGATGAATGACATGAATACTGTTCTGAATAAGTCTGGAATCTAGTTCTAGATATTGAATAATTACTAACACAGTCCATTCAGCTTACTGTACATGGAGTTGTTCTGCTTTTGTCAATAATACCCCATCCAGCAGTGGTTCAATATTCAGAACAGTTTGTTGAATACACCCAAGCATTAAACACACATAATATCAGCCAATTCTACTGCATCTATGCAAAGCTGCTTTTGATCTTCAATACTTGTTGAATATTCTGTAACGGTTGCTCTTTGTTTGACTGGTAATGATAGAAGGTGTGGGGATGGTGGTGGTGGAAACTGGGTTTTACCCTCAATCATCACTGGTTCACAGGACCTGGTAAAGTACAGGTGAGTTGGTCATGGTGGATTGTGTATGAACAAGCGTAGCAGGGGTACCATCATCATTGGTTGGTACAGCACCACCAGTGCCAATCAAAGATGAACTATTGCGTAATATGGTGTTGTTCCATGTCATCTACCTCCATAGCCATCTCCTTCATCAGACTCAGGTCACAGTTTGGGTCCTGGGTGTGTTGATGAGCTGGAACAGTGACCTCAGCATTTGGAGCCAGCGAGTCCTCCCATGGAGCAGCAGAGATGTGGGCCCCTTGCTGTGGGTTTCTATGCGGTCTGGTTGCCACATCGTCCCAAGCTATATTTGGGTCAACTAATAAAGGTTTGTAACAGTTTACCAAGCAGACCTTGCTAGTGTGTTGGTGTCAAATCCAACAGACAGGACATGAGTTATAATTACTCAGAATTGTGAGTCCCAGCTGGAAATGAATTTTTAATCACCCTTGGGCCTTCACAATTACCATGTCTCCTGGTTTCAACTCACATGCATTTGCAGCCTATTCAGAAATTCAGGATTATTTTTCGGGAGTCAGCCAGATACTGTTGGGCCACAATACGAGCATCTGACAGGTGCCTTAAGTGATCTGTAGGTGTGTAAGCCCTTCTTGGGGTGTTCAAGCACACGGTGAGGGCTGGTTGCTCTTGTCATCTATACAATGAATAGAATGGCGTGAATCCTGTGGATTCATTTACACTGTTCTAATGAGCACATACACCATTTGCAGTTTGTTATGCCAATCTCAGGCTTTCTTATTCATCAATTTTGTAACTATATCTTTAACCATTTGGTTAAGTCTTTTGATATTAGGCAAAGTGCCTGTTCAGCAATTGATTTTGTGAATGAAATTTGTTTAAACCAAGATTTTGATCTTCCAGTTAGTTTCTGGGTGGAAACGTTAAACCTTATTTGTTATGGCAACTTCATGGGTGCCATGGCGAGGTAGAAATTCTTTAGTCAGAGCATTCTCTTCAGCAGAAGAACTTTTGTTTGGTAATGGGCAAGCCTCAGCCCTTCCTGACAAATAATCTACCACTGTTATAGCATAGTGATTCTCTTGATCACTCATCATAAATGGACCAATAAGGTCAGTGCCAACCAGTTGCATGCCATAGGTAGATAGGGACATCACACTCATGGTTGGGCATTCAGTTCTCGTTTGATTTACCACACACATCAAACAAAGTCAAAGTCTTTGCAAGACCTTCTGATTCATACCAGGCCAGACATATACTTATTGAATCCAGTGTAGGGTCTTTGAGAGAAACATATGGCTGACATCTTCGTGACACCTATGAAATACCCAGTCATGAAACGCTGTGGGTCATACCTAGCTCTGATGGCAAGGACATGCTGGTGTAGAAGGTTTATTTGAATACAATAAAAAACTTGGACTTGTAGGCAGACTCAACTGTACCAATTTCTGTAAACAGAAGTGGGATCTTAGCCTTCTGTGCCTGACTGATGGTTTCTGCTGCTGATAGATCTGCCTTGAATAGGATGGCTTTCTTTACCCGCAAGAGCATCTTGATCAATCCAATCGACTGTAGCCAGAACCAGAACCACTGATGGTGCAAACATCTGCACCATTCGATCGGCACTTAGGTTAGGCACTCCTTGTACATATTGGATCTTAGCATTAAACTCTGCAAGGAAATTCCCCAACGCTGTATTTTTGTACTGCCCATATCCCGAGTAAATAAGGAGCACAAGGGCTTATGATCTGTATGGAGTATAAAATATGCACCTTAGAGGTCAGCTCGCAATTCATCTATGCAGTGTACTACTATGTCCACTTCCTTTAGCACAGCCAACCACTTTCTCAGAGTCAATCAAAGTTGGTCACAGATATATGAGTTTCACACCAGGATGAGCTCATTGATATCTTAATTTGCCCTGATTGAAACATAAGATGGTCCTTGAGATACCTTCTCCCATGGTCAGATCCAAAGGTGGTTTATCACACAACAGGTAACAGTTAAGCACATCATTATGTTGGTGCTTAAATTTTATTCTATAAAAGTTAACCCCTCTGCATTGAGACTGAATCAACAGCTTCCATGGTACCCAACGTGCACCAACGAAAGCTGTTGACCCGGCATATAGTTTTAATAGGTTGTATATACATTTTGGCTTCAAATATCATTATTTATGAAAAAAAAAAATCAAAATAATGAAAGCAGATGACATCTAACGCCAGCCAGTTTCAGGGGAAAAGGGTTAAAATACTGTATAGTCCTTGGTGCATTGATGCTCTTTTAACTGCAACAAATTTGATCCACTTCAAACTGACGTCTGGACCTCAGGCACTTGTGTGTAGGCTTAGGCCCAAAGGGTGCCCTGTTGTATTGGCGTATTCGCACCAAATAGCCACACACTGATGGGGTGTGGTAATGAAAAAATAATATAATAGTACCTAGAAAACCAAACAACAGAGACTTAAGTAAAATTACCCAAAAAGACTCGCATACAAATCTAATATCTGTGCAAATTTAGAGATAAGCAAAGTTCTGTTTGGTTTAAAAGGACCACCATCGCCAAGGACACTTTCACGGAGATCTCCATCTGACGTCACTCCCGCAAAAAATCTGATTGAATTTTTTTGTGAAGACCTGAGAAGCCTGGCGTGTAAATGCTTTGCACAGTGTCAAAAAAGAACGAATATAATACCATGGGCAAGTTGTGAATACAGTCATCATATATCTTATTTTCATTGGTTGAACACAGTTTAGAGAAGGTTTATTTTTTCTCTGGGACCTGGCCTTCAATCTCGAATCGAGGTTGGTGTGCTTGAGATGCAGGCACCTGCCAGTTTCCACAGGCCTCACAACCAGGTGCAAATTGATCCTTGATTTAAATCAATTTTTTTGGGCTCGACCCCATGTGGGGATAATTATGATTTGCATTGTGTACACTATATATTTTTAATGCGTTATGATTTTTCCCAGTTATGTAAGATCAACAAAATATTATGATGATCTATTGTACACAAGTACAAATGAAAGTTAAAAGTGACATTTTTTTTTCAACATCTATATTCAAAGCATTAATAAAATATTACAGACTGATCAATTTTCCCTGGGTTTGAATGTTCATTTCAACACATTCTAGAGCTTAGGTTTGTTGTGGTAGTTTACCCTTTTATTGTGATCAATATTATGTATATAGATAATGTTCTTCCAGAGCGGAATAAGTCACATACAATACGACCACAAATGCCCAATTTTACTTTGGAGTTCTATGGATAATAGATTGGGAATGTAGCGACGACATACAGTACTCGACAGACCAAACTTCTCAACCATGGTAATAACATCTTTATATATATATATATATATATATATATAATTGTGATTAGAACATGACGACAAAAGCAGAAAATGGACCGACATATACATATATATCTTTGATATTATGTCCGCAAAAGTATTAACATTGAATAATTAATTATCTCACCCCAATAGTTGACCGCTTAAACCTATGATACCACCCCAATGACCTGTTCTCATAATTTTCTTTGCAAAATACAATGTATGCCCCCCAGCTGATAATTTCATAAAACGAGATAACCAATTTGGATTGCTTGAAAGGAAGACAAGCTAGGGCCCATGGACACTTCATTAAACGGCTTCCTCAGTTCATCCATATGCGACAATGCATGTTTTGATACTGTTAAATGCAGGAACACTGGAAGAATCGCCCATATCTCTAGTAGTCCTTATAATTCGGCTATATCGTAGTTTCCTAATGATTTAGCACGTCTGAAATGCTAATGACAATAACAAAAATAACGGGTCATTCAAATAAACAAGCAACAAAATAGATGTCAATTTAGACCCACTACTTAACTGATGGACTCATCATAGGCTTAACACTAACACATCACCGTTTTACATGTAGTAACGAATTCGAACTATTTTCTGCAACCTTAACAAATCTTTCTTCTAATTTTTTGTGGACCCAGATTATTGCATAAGGTGGTGCACTTCATGGTAAAGTATGCAATGCTATAATGTTAAATGCTGTGGCACTTTTTAATCAGTATATTTTCCTGTGTGTCTATGTGTGTGCATAGGCACTCACCGGAACAAATTGTTGTTGCAAATGGTTACAGCTGGAAATGGAATCGCATCTTCGAGAACCTCTTCAACACTGGTGACAGTCTCATACTTGCAGTACTCGAGGGTGCGGATAATGGTTTCTGCACTAAACGTCAAACATGACCCGAGTACCAGAACCAGCCACACTATTCTTCAACAGAAGTTAAAGCAACTGGGAACAATACAATACATCAAAGAATTTGACAGTCTGCAAGACACAAGTCTGCGAGTGAATATGTCGTATTTTTGAGAAGCCTTATGAAGATTTGCGCTGTATACAGAGAGAGAGAGAGAGAGAGAGAGAGAGAAAGACAGAGAAACTCAGAGAGAGAGAGAGAAAAAAAAAAAAAAGAGAGAGAGAGAGAGAGAGAGAGAGAGAGAGAGAGAGAGAGAGAGAATATGCCCGACATGAACTGGTTCTGCACTGAACTTAAAGATTTGATCCTTTGCAGTTGAAATAGCGGCATGACTACCATCCTTGTGATATCAACAAATCAGCCGCGTACAACACATATCTTACATATTTGTATGTATAGAACGAATGGTGCAAGCCTACAGTCATATCAATATTATGTTACATTTTTGAACAGACACGGGATTCATTGAAACTCAGCTGATGTCACGTAATCCTTGTGGTGAAGTTGAGAACCCACGTGCCACAAATGCCAGATAATGATGGCTGTGGATATCTTCATAGTCAATGCATTATGGTACACGCTTATTGTTGAACATGTAAGGGAATTGCCTATTGAAAGAAAACATTAACTCTCAAAATTATAACAAGAAATATCCATGTGGACAGGTATCCAGATATTTGACTACATGTAAATAGCTCTACAATTGCAAGTAAACGCTAAGGAGCATTCTTAACAGGGAACAATAATAACTTCGAAATCACAATAATAAGTTTGAAATTAACAAAGTAATTTTATTCAATACCAGAGGAATTTCATTGGGACAGGTTTGAGGAAATTGGATTGACTATCAAACATATTAATCCTGAACAGGGCCGTATCATAGACAGTTTCTCATGGAGGTTGTGGCATGGTACACAAAATGTTCTCAGTACTTTTTGAAAAACTGGGACTAGCCAATGGAGAACCACATCAAATTTTGTGAGCCTGCAAACGCAATGAAGAAAGAAGATTGGAATTACCAGCCGACTTGTTCCATGAGGAAAACGATACATTTATAACTTTATTTTATATACAGAAGATATAATGGCAAATGAGCAAAGTACAGATATGGCAGGCAAAGAAATATATCTGCAAAGAAAAAGAGAAAATTTGAGCGTTTTATATAACATATTTACCAAGCTTTTTTCACATTTCATCTGTCGAGATGACCAGAAAAAAAACACATTGTGTGTTTAGCACAAAATGTCAATGAGAGACTACACATGATATATATATGATGTCCCGTAACTCTCTATGTGAGATGTTAGTTCCTAGTTTTTCATCCCTTGCCTCACAAAGCTTACGTATTAATGCCATATATTGCTCTTCACTGCTTACGTACAGCCTGCATAATTTTTTCAGAAATTTTATAAATCGCTTATGTAATTGTATTTCAACCATAGCATCATTGCAAATCAAGGGTAGCAGCTTACTATGAGTTATATGTGGAATTTGCCAAATAACCTTGCCTCAATTGAGTTTATCTAGAACTATCAGGTACACTGCACTCAAACTGAATTTTGTGCATCAAATCGTGGAACACATTTCCAAAAAGCGTCCATCTGCAGGGCAAATGTGAGATTCGTTTTGCTAAAGTGATGATCATGAACACTAGCAACAGTTCCCAACCCGATTCAATGGACAACGGCATTTATTCAGAGTTGTATATATTTTTTTTTCTGAACACTGGTGAAACAAAAGGTTAGGTTAGCAAATACTTAACAGTTAAGTTTGAGATTTCACTAAGTATTTCCAAAACGGGATAAATAAGTGGGATTTTTCGTTATATCCAGGTAAACCTTAATTTGTGCAGAAATCCTACATGTATATCAAGCATAAATCATAAATTACTCTTGCGCTCTTAATGTGCCACCAGCCTGTTCAAACAGGATCTACTACGATGCCTGGCAAATATGTAACATCCCTTTATGTAGTACCAAAATATCATTTTACAATATGTAAGTTCAACTACATGTTTTTCATCACTTTTGAGTTCAAACATTGTCACGATTTGGGTAACAACGTATGGAAAGTATACTTGAGACTAGGCTGATTCTGTAGCACAAAATCAAATGTTTTCAAATGGAACACTTTTCCACCAGAGGGAGATGACCGGTCTGGTAATATGATTGCATGGATACAAAATACTGTACTCTAACAAGTGGACAGAACTTTTTTTTAGTTCATGCCACAAAAAAATTGGTTCCACACCGAGTTTGGTGAAGTTGCTCTTTCTGTTCTTCAGCGATTTCAATCACATCAAATAAAAACAGGCTGACACCAAAGCACGCACACATGTATCACATTTCGCTGGAGAAGGTCTTACTATTCTCAAGTTATCGTGTTGGCACTAGAACTAAAATTAGTGTTGAGCCTGTGACTTTGAGACAGGTTCAAGGTCACTGATATGCAATCTCGTCCAAGGGAAAGTTGTGTCATGCCATCTTTTGCAAGCTCTCTGTGAGAATGTTTCACACACCAAATTGATTGAGTCAGCTCTTTGCATTCTTTAGACATCGTGATGAAAACAGAACAAGTTAAGATGGAAAGCTGTTAAAGTTCAAGAATATGTCTAATGATAGGCATTTATTTCCAAAGATCATTTAATTTTTTTTACCATAACTTTACCTTTCAAGGTCACTGAGAGCACATCTGATCTGACAGTTCGAAATGATACATGAGTATATGTGTCATTTCCAGTTCACGTGTCTTGTCTTGAGGAATCATAACGAGAACGAATATCCCCCACAACTAGCAAAATTGGCCTTTGTGACCATAGAAAATTGACCTCTGTGATATTAAAAGAAATTTGAGGTTGCTAATATGTAATCCAATGCAAGATTTTTATAAAAAGGCTCCACACGCATTATCCTGCTAATTGGTTGAGATAGCTTTTTGCCTACTTAAGTAATCCTCTGGGAATTAAAAAAAAAAGGTAGGAAGTAAAACGAAGAGGGATGATACCATATGAGAGGGTTACACTCACTGGATGTGATCGGGATAGCTCTCTTTTATTCGTAAGCTAAAGCAACGAGAGGAAATAGACCAAAAAAGGGAAAGTGGACTTGCAGTCCAACCAGAGCTCTCCAAAAGAGGGTTCCTCACCAAATTTGGACAAGGGAGACTTTTGCATTCTATATTTATCACGCTGAGAACAGAAGAAGAATAAGATTATTATTATTATTATTATTATTATTATTATTATTATTATTATTATTATTATTATTATTATTATTATTATTATTATTATCATTATTATTATTATTATTATCATTATTATTATTGTTATTATTATTATTGTTGTTGTTGTTGTTGTTGTTGTTGTTGTTGTTGATGGTATTGATACAGCCCGAAATTCACTACGGGAACAAGAACAGATAACTGATTGTATACCATGATGGTGGCATAACACATAAATATAGATAGCCACTGCTAGAGAAACAAAAATCAGCGAAGTTTAAACTCTATTGTGTCTACAGTGAACTTTCTAGAAAAGAATAAAGAGCTCATTTTACCTTAAAAGATGCATGCTATGCTTTGACATACGAGACCCTGCTATGTGCCCCCAATGTAACGGCTGGTAAATAATATATTATATTTTAGAACAAACGTCACAATTTGAGTGTCCTAATGGACCAAAAGCCGAAAAAACTTTGCTTTTGTTATCAGAGTGTTAACGGTGCAGTTACCACTTTTTTCCCAATTGGCTACCCAGTATAATTTTCAGTCGATACTTCCGTATCATAACATCCTCAGTCGGCCATCACTTTTATACTTGATTTAGTATCATAAGCGAAAAAAGTGTTCACTCCCAGGAGTATGTCTCAAGTTACAAGAATGCGTTTGATTGTAAACATATAACAGAAAATATATTGCGATAAAATGCACGTTAACGGCATTTGAGCATAAAATACGTTAAAAGGAAATGATTTTGATTGTCCTTGCTTTAAAACATCGTTTTTTGACTTCTGAATCCGCAAAAACATGTGTTTTTTGTGCACGCATTAAAAAACAAGTGTGTGTTTCCACCCATCTTTTAAAATTCTCTTCCGAAGCAATCTTTATGAATTTATACATACTATAACTGAAAAATATAAATATAACAGTTGCATGATTTATATGTTGTTGTAGTAACATTTCACTTTCTTGTATTCTCAAGGTTTCCATGTGCGTTGTCCCAGTAATATATTGAGCTGAGACCAGAAGATGCTATTGAACATGTACGTCCGGGCATTGTATACTTGATACTTCAGCTCACAGTTCCCCGCTGAAAGCCCATCATTATCCCTCAGGCTGATGACATTTTTTTTTAACAATTGCCTGTTAAACCTTTTTAATAAGATTTATATTAAATTAATTTTTTTCTATGCTTCTGTATTTAAATATCAGACGAACGTAGCAACGGTTTGGACATGAAACTTATGGACCTTCACTAAAGATTTGCGGCAAATGGTTTCATGAAAGTGTTGCAGAGCACTTGACTTTTTGAGAGAAATATGTTCCCCACAGACACAAATATTCATCTATCATTTGTTTTAATGAAGGTAGTTTTCAATTCATACACTGAATATATGAAATTAAATATGATACAACATGCAAATATGCGTGTGTTCAAACCAGCATTGAGTGAAATAAACCATTTCTGTGAAATATATGTTAAATGCTATTCGTAAGCAAATCTCGAAAAAGAACTTGGATCGATTTAGTCAAAGTGAATAAGCTTCTCAATGGATAGACTCAGAGAAAACTTAAGTATACATCAACGAAGAATATAAACGATCACATTTTATACTTTAGCATTTTCAATGTCAAATGTTTCTTCTGAAATGGAGTCAGTAGTTTTAATTTAAAGACAACAACATTACGATCAACACCTGATTGCTTTTTTTTCTTTTTGTAGAGGGAATTGTATATTCTCTTGCATGGAGCTGCTTCAGAACAATTCCACGTACTGCACCAGAGAGGCCCAAATAATAGCATACTTCGAAAGTATGTCTAGACCATGCTGTGACAACACCTACAGAACAATGACATGCCTCGTAATGTATTGGAGAAAATTTACAGAGACGATATATTTTAGGGAAACTTTATCAAATGGCAGTTACCTCCTGAAACTTGTCCCCTCCTCTGCACCTATGAAACGGATTCCGTGCAATGTGGTTTCTTGGGTAAAATCCGTGAAGAGTTTCCGCCAAGAATTACTGGACTCTGTAGAAGCCATGTTGCACACACTTTAACGGCATTCCGCGGTGCAGGGACTGTATATGGCTAGGCTGCAGTCTGCCTTGAAATTCTTTCATTAACTAAGCTTTCAGCATTGTTGTCCTTTCATGTTGGGCTAATCATCCAATTTCCCATGACACCATCATTTTTTGTAACATTCATGTGTAGAGCATAATATTGATCTCATACAACCTGTGGTGTTTCACGAATCATTGTGCCAAGTTTTAAACTATGCAGCCATTCCTCGATGGAATAGACAGGAAATAAATAGATAAATAAATAAATAAATAAATAAATAAATAAATAAATAAATAAATAAATAAATAAATAAATAAATAAATAAATAGATAAATAAATAAATAAATAAATGAATGAATAATGAATGAATGAATGAATGAATGAATAAATAAATAAATAAATAAATAAATAAATAAATAAATAAATAAATAAATAAACAAACAAATGAATAAATAAAAAAGAAACACAGTTCTGCAGGTAAAAACAGGTTAAACGAATGGCCTTGGAAATAATGTTGTAGGGGCTTTATAAATGTGCCTTCTTTCAGTATAAGACCCACTTTCGGCGACTGTGTAGAAACAGGCTTCAATATTATTTTTACGAATGTATGTATTTGCTTCATAAAAGACTAGGTCAGGTGTCATGCTTCATGAGAAGTTGAAAAAAGTGAAGCATAAGAATCTTTAACAAGTAGTGAGAGAAAAGGCTCCAAACAACTTTTTCTGAAAATTTGAACATGTATTTTCAACATTCAGGACTGTACCTAGCTTGCATGAAAGAAAATCAGGTGGGCTTACAAAGAGGGCTTTGAATAAATGTATCAGGTGATGCAAGAGAAATGTTTTCTCAACTTGCTATATTCATAAGTATGCAGAAAAAGAAAGCAGAAGCTTATATTATTGGTACAACCAAGGAGGATAAAGCTATGTTGTATGTTACTCCTTATTAAGATTACATTGGGTTAGTGTGTGATTTGCCTCCAACCTCCAATCCCAGTTAGCATGTTAATGTACATACATTTCATACTCGATGCTCTAAGACCACCCTTTCAAGACATTCACCCTTTATTTCTTTGATAATTTAACTGCAATGAAGACCACCTTTCATATGTGACCACCTTTGGCATTTCCGGTGGTTTTAGTTGCAGGTATCACTGCATTGTGACCTTCAACCTAGACTGTAACACCAATTTGGAAATCATTCTTTAGCACCTTGGCCAGTAGCAGCCTCTGATACCTTGTGTGATGCAGTCTGTTACCATGCTAACCACGCTCAACCAATTAGAAATGGATTCCCTTTACCATTGCTGAAACAGTGGGCTTGTTAAACAAGGGAGACCCCAGCCTGCAGAATAGGCTTTAAATGGAGCTTGGGTCTGCTTTGGAGGCAATTGTGGACTGTGGAAATGCACTTTGTGGAAGGGCCAAACAAAGGAGTTAAATAAGTGGCGATTCTGTGGTCTGTGGGAGGATTAAACAAACTTGTTCACCAGCCAACGATACTCTGGATCCCTTAAAAACAATTTCAGTTTGGATTCCTGTCGGTTAATTCATGCATTCTATGCATGCAAGTCAATGCGCATTACAATGGAAATAAACATTTTTGACTTCTTAAAAACTGTCAACCACATTTGCTTCAAACTTCTTGTGGGTGCACCTTGGGTAGGTCTCGACCGATTTGTTTAAATGGTCACACTCCAATCCTTTAATGAATTTTTGAAACAAAAAACATCAGTAAAATCTTTTTAAACGTCTCCTTTAAAACAACTCAGCCAAGTACTTTGCAATTGTGTAGGGACACTTCTGGGGACCTACAGACCTTTATTTGTTCATCAGGTGATGCTGCAACTATTTTTTTTAATCTTTAAATATATTTTGTGTAGTTTTACTTTCCTTGACTTTTTTTCCCAAGTCATAATATAGGTCTAATTCAAACTTATTCACAATGTACATGGACTTGATCGGCACAAAACTTGCTTCTGCATGGTGGTGCTATCATTACCTGATTCTTGACAAATTATCAAAATGAATGTGGGGTTGACACCAGGACAAGCTTATTGATATCTGAAGTAGCCGTGAAGGGAACATCCGATGGTCCTTGAGATACCACATCCAATGGTCAGATCCAAAAGTGGTTTATTCTAACACAGATAACAGTTGAGCACATCATTATGCAAGTACTTAACTTTTATTCTATAAAAGTTAACCCACCATTGATTAAAACTCAATGAACAGCTTTCCCTAGTACCCAGCTTGCACCAAGGAAAGCGGTTGATTTGGCACATAATCTATATAGGATTTATTTACATTTTTCCTTAAAACTTTTGTTCATTAATTGTGAAAATAATTTCAAAATTATGAAGGCAAATGACATTTTACTGTAGCCGGTTTAAGGGGAAAATGGTTAAAATACTGTATATTCCTTGATGCATCGATGCTCTTTTTGCCACAACAAGTTTGTTCCACTTCAAGCGGACTTCTTGATCTCAGGGAAACGTGTGTAGGCCTATGCCTTAAATGTCCACACCACATAGTCACACACCAAAGGGGCATGGCAGGGACAAAATAGAATAATAGCAACTGGAAAAGCCAAACAACAAAGACCACAATGAAATTAACCAAACAAACTCCTATAGAAATTTAATTTTCGTGCAAATTTACAGATCAACAAAAGTTCTGTCTGGTTTGAAAGGACCACCACTGCCAAGGACACTTTGTTGGAGACCTCCATCTGACGTCCCGTCAAGCAAAAATCCGAATAAAATTTTCTCAGAGGACCTGAAAAGCCTGGTGTTTAAATGCTTCGTACAGTTTCAAGAAAGAAAGAATACCAAGATATCATGGGTAAATTGTTAATGTGGTCATCATGCATTTAATTTCATTGGTTGAACACAGTTTAGAGAAGGTTTATTTTTATCGGGACCTAGCCTTTAATCCTCGAATGGAGGCACGTGCGCTCAATTTAGAGGTCCAGGCACCTGCGAGTTTCCCTGGGCCTCACAACCCATTGCAAATTGGTCCTCGATTTAATTTTTTTTATGTGATATCTTAATTTTTTGGGGGGGTTTCAGAAACATATATAAATGTATATGTATATATATATATATATATATATATATATATATATATATATATATATATATATATATATATATATATATATATATATATATATATAAATATATATATACATATGTATATATATATACATATGTATATATATATACATATATATATATATATATATATATATATATATATATATATATATATATATATATATATATATATATCCCAACCTGAAGACAAGTACAGCAAAAGGGAGTGAAATATACATGTATTTCTTTGATTACGTTTCTTATAGTTACAGAGTCTGTTGCTACTTATAAATGGTTAATGTAGCATAGTTGCATACTTTACTCAAACAGCCTGTTTTTGGTGCAAAAATTTGATATTATATCTGCAAAAGTTTCGACATTGAATAAATACTCGCCCCAATAGTTGACAGCTTAATCTTGTGACACTACCTGAATGACCTGTTCTCATAATTTTTTTTTTGAAAAAAATGCAATGTATGCTCTGCAGCAAATAATTTCATGAAACGAGATAACCAATTTGTATCGCTTGAAATAAAGACAAGCCAGGCCTCATGGATACTTTACTAAACGGTTTTCGAGGTTTATGCATATGCGACCATGCATGATTTGATACCAAAAAATACATGAACACTGGGTGAATTACCCATCTCTCTAGTAGTCGTCGTAAATCGTAGTTTCGCAACAATTTAGCATTTTGAAATGCTAAGAATATTAACAATAATAACAGGTCGTATGGAAATAAAACCCCACAAAAAATGGAGATATTTAATACCAACTATTTAACTGGGAGACTCATAAGAGGCCTAACTGTCACCCATCACCATTTTAAATGTAGTTACGAATTCAAACTTTTTCTACAACCACAACAAATCTTTGCAGACCCAGATTATTGAATATATTGATACAATATTTCATCGTGAAGTATGCAATGTAATAATGTTAGATTTTGCTGCCTTTTAATGAGTATATATTAGCCTTACGTATATCAAATTGATGCCGTGTCACCCTTTGCTGCACGTTGGCTAAATTGGTAAACGATGGTAAAAAAAAAAAAAAACGAACAACGACATTTTAAGCGGCAGAAACTACAAACACACACATACATATGCGTATATATATATATATATATATATATATATATATATATATATATATATATTTATATATATATATATATTTGCATGTATGTATGTATGTATGTATGTATGTATGTATGTATATATATATATATGTGTATGTGTGTGTGTGTGTAGGCACTCATGGGAACAAATTGTTGTTGCAAATGGCTACAGCTGGGAGGGGAATTGTATCTCTGAAAACTTCTCCAACACTGGTGACAGTCTCATACTTGCGGTACTCGAGGGTGCGGATAACGATATATAACACAATTTATTTTAAAAACAGAAAATCCATTTTTCTGTTTTTTGGCTTAATTTACGGAAATTGGGAACCTATTGCTGCGAATTCAGGATCCTGATACCTGTTAATTCTACAAATCTACATTTTGTATGAGTGGAACCACTCATTCTGTACAAAACCTTGGAAAAAAGGTCCCAACTGAGTGGATCCACTCACTTTGGACCTGCTGCACAATGCCATCGATGAGTGGGACCACTCATTCGGTACAAAATATCCAAAATGAGGCCCAAATGAGGGGAACCACTCACTGAGACTAGCTACATCAAGGCTTTGGTGAGTGGAAACACTCGGCCACCTGGCACAAGAAATTAAAAGCGGGGCCCACACGAGGGAAAACACTCATCTTGGCCTTGTGTGGCTGCATGAAAGCTTAAGGTGACCGGTGAGTGGAGACACTCAGCTGATCCCGAACCATGTCAAAAGGAGGGAAATCACTCACTTGAAAAACCAGAGCTGTTTGTTTTCAATCTTAAAAGCCGCTCACCCTTTTCAACATGCCATGCAAAATTGAAATGAATAAAATGATACTTTATTTATTATTATTTTTTTTAATGTTGAACATTTGACTGGTACCCTCGTATACAAAAACAGAGTTTGTATTTTGAGCCCTGGATTTTGAGGCCTTAGGGGCGTTTGATGTAAGTAGCGTATCAGTTGAGGAGTGTGGAGTCTGGGGTTAGGTAAAAACTTTATAAATATTCATGCCAAAAGATTGCCAGTTCATCAAATCATGGCGCTGGAAGGGAGGAGGGTGACCTATTTGGCCCTTAGTCATCTTTCCGCGTCCTGTTAGCGTTCATTCATTAGAACCCATGACAAAATGCGTAAACATTTGTGCCAAAGCTGTATACTTTCATGAAAGAAGTTTTACTTGCTGACATGGACCGACACAGGGATAACTACATGCCAAATATTTCTTCCGTGCGATACACCCAACCTTGTTTGGGGAACCTCAACACAGCGCAAACTATAGACTTTTGATCTTACAGAAATGTCCTTTTCTCCTGGTATTTAAAGTATGCTTTTCAGTAAAATTGCCCTAAATTAGCTAAAACCCATCAGATTCTTTCCATTCGAAAACTGTTTGAAAGCCCTTGTTAGAAGACGAGAATACATGAAAGCATTTACTTTACTATGCATAGTCTGTGGTCTACGAAAGTGCCATTAAAAACTTCGGAAAGTGCATGTATGTAGTGGTCTCTGTCAAATACGATTGCACAGGACCAGCATTACTGTATTTTCCATTCAAGACAACAGTCCACTTTGGTTCCAATTTGGCACCCCTACTTAGGTCTTTTTCAGATTATTATGTATGATACATGAAATCATTATCGCTGCACACTTCATGAGGTTTCTTTCACCCATGCCCCACAATAATAATAATAATAATAATAATAATAATAATAATAATAATAATAATAATAATAATAATAATAATAATAATAATAATAATAATAATAATAAATGACTATCTGTCATTTCGATCATTATCTTTTTTCACGAAAACTATATAACAGATATTGCAAGCGGGGATTGGCCGTGAGATATTAATTCCTGCTGCAGATTTCTTGAACCCATTCCCCAGCCCCAGTCCATACAATTAATCCTTCTGTTGTCAGGATCACAAAAGTATGTGGTCGCACTGTCATGGCTTACTAATCCATAACTTCAAGAATTTTACGTGTACTTTGCACACAACTGACCAAGAATTATGATTAAAAAAGCCACTGGTGTCTGGATGGCCACTTTATGTGATAAAGAAAAACACAAGTGCCCATCCCCCTCCCCAGCTAGCTTTTCTCAATATTTGATTTTGAAACGTTAACTTAAATATATATCAATCGGTATACATATCACTTTTAAGATGCGTAGAAAGGATAGTGAAATACTTGTGGTTCCCCTTAGCCTGGCATCCCCCCCCCCCCCCGCCCCCATACACACACACACACAACACACACACACTTCCTGCCCGTGTGGATTGATAATGAGAGCAACCACTGGTCAAAAGTTACTAAGGCGGCTGTAGCCCTATTTCGCTTTATAACAAGTGCCTTGTCAGGCCAACCTGGGCAAAGAAGTGGGTTGAGAGGGGAGGGGGTGGGGCAGATAGAGGAGCATTTGTACAGCAATCCTTTGATAAAACAGCCTGGGTCACTGATTCTGTATATTCTGCTGGGGGCCTTCGCTGGTTCCAGCATCCCATTTGGCTACCCATTCTGTGCAAGACTGACCCTAATCACCCTACCAATTTATGAGTGGCCTGTGAATTCATTTTATTCCAGCTGGCTGGGGGGGGGGGGGGCACTTGTGTTTGTGTGTTTGTTTTCAAGCCATAAAGAAATTCTGAGCTGATAAGATGGTCCTTTGTCTGTCATCCGTCCGTCCACAATTGATATTTTCGGCTTCTTCTCTGTAACTGTCAGCCATGAAATTTCAAATTTGGTGGGATGTACCTTGGGTAGGTCTTCACCAAGTTTGTTGAAATAGTCACGCTCCAGTGATTTTTGAATTTTTCTTTTTTTTTGGCTGGGGGGACAAATCTTTGAAAAATTTCTCTGAAACCGCTCACACAATTGCTTTGATATCACACAGGGGCACTCCTAGTGACCCTTACTTGTTCACCACGTGGTGCTACAATTATTTCTGTTTTGTGTGTGTATGTGTGTGTGTGTGTGTTTTTGCTATTTTTGACTTCTCCACAACCATCACTCAAATTAAGCTGAAAGTTGGAGGATATGTGCTTGTGGAAAGGGCAAACAAAACTGTTCACTAGGTGGCACTGCTGTGGATTCCTGATTTTTAACTTTTTATTTTTAATTTGGGTACTTCAAGGTAAATGCACCTTTCCTATTGATTACCTTGTAAGGCACTGGGCATTCTAATGCTAATAATGGCCGGGTGACAACCGAGACATTTTGTTTTTCCAAGAATTTTCTCTCTCTCTCTCTCTCTCTCTCTCTCTCTCTCTCTCTCTCTCTCTCTCTCTCTCTCTCTCTCTCTCTCTCTCTCTCTCTCTCTCTTTCTTGCTTTCTTATTTATGTCTGGGTGCGAACCCAGACTCATTGTATTTCCTCAGGTTCTAAAATTTCTTTCTTTCCATGGCATCGAAATTGGTCTGGAGTTTTTCTTAAGCACTATTATTCCCCCGAACCACCAAAGTTGCCATTGTGACTGACCTACCTGTGAAATTGTGCACCTGGTCGGGAATAGTCATGATATTTGAAATTATGCAAATGAAGGGCAATTAAAATTTTAAAAGCTCCATATCACCCAAGCTATTGCAGATAGGCTCAAAATTTCAATGTGCATGTACAGATTTGAGACACCTGCCAATAAAATGGACAGTAAATGAAAGTTGCAGAATTTGAAAGTATGTTAATTAGAGGCACTGAAAAAAGTTGAATATATCTAAAACTGTTACACATATAGATGCCATTCCAACTTCAATCTAAAAGTTTGTGGCAAAGCCGCATCCAATGAACCATGAACCAAAGTTGTAGGATTCTAATTTATGCAAATTAGGTGATTTTGCAGGATTTAAATCATGAATAGCTTCAAAAATATTATGGACAGAGGTGCCATTCCAATTTCAATCCATAGGCTTTTGACATAGCCACACACAATGAACCATGATCAAAAATTGCACAATTTTAATTGATGCAAGTTAGGCAAATACATAAAAATAAAATGCTGAATAGCTTTGAAACTGTCATAGATATTGGTGTCTTTCAAATCAGTTTATAAGATTGAGACATGGCCACATCCAATGAACAAGGAACAAAAGTTGTAACATTTAAAATTATGCACATTAGGCTAATACACACAATTTAGATTATTTAGAACAATAGCAACGTGCAACATTTCAAACTATTCTCATTTTGAAGGCTCCCAGATTTGCTGTGAAGCAATTTTTTTTCTAGTTCACATTTTTTGCTTCTTTTCTGAAACTTTCAACCAGATTGACTTCAAAATTTGTGAGGATCTACCTTGGGTCAGTCGCTACGAATATGGTTTAAATAGTCTCACTCCATTGGTAATTTTTACTTTTCATGCATTTTTTTGTTCTTTTTGGGGGCAAATTTTAAAAAATCTTCTCGGAAACTGCTCACTCAATTGCTTTGATATGACACAGGAACGCTCCAAGGGACTCTGATGGCGCTGCTATTTTTTCCTAATTTTTTATGCTTTTTTGTGTTTTTGCAATTTGCGGATTATTCTCCAGAACCGTCAATCAGGTTAAGCTGAAACTTGGTGGATATGTTCTTTGTGGAAGAGTCAAACAAATTGTTCACTACGTGGTACAGCTATGGATTCCTGATTTTTATTTTTTTTTTAATTCGGTGCTTATTGGTAAATGAACCTTTCCTGTTTACTTCTATGTAAGTCGATGGGCATTCGAATGCTAATAGACACTTTGGACTTCTCTGAAGAAACCGTCTGTCAGACTGGCCTTAAACTTGGTGGCAATGTATCTCAGTTGGGTCCCCACCAAGTTTCTTTGAATGGTTATTTTTTTTCGGAAAATCTTTTAAAAAGTTTTACATGGAAATTTCTTGTAATGTTTATAACTTATAATTTTTGGCCACATTTGTGCCAAAATTGGTTAAGATGTACCTTTCATAAGTGGCTACATATTTTGTGTGAGTGATCATGCGCCAATGATTTTTGGACCTTGACCTCATTCCCAAGGTGACAAGACAACTGACATGAAAGTTATCGTTCACTCGATAACTTGACATCTGTTTTGAGTTAGGAACTTGATGTTGCATATGTTAATGTTTCTCTATGAAGGTCACGCTTAGACAGTACAGGAGTGACCTTGACCTCGTTTCTAGGAGCACAGTGCAACATACATGAGTTTTACTCTTCACTGTAACTTAAGAGTACTTGAACTGGAACCTTGATGTTGCACATGTTAGTGTTCTTCCATAAAGATCAGACATACTCAATACATGGGTGACCTTGATCCTATCCCAAGTTCACAGAGCTGCCAGTGGGATGAATCTTTAGGTTAGCTGAGTATGGACTGTTTACACAAACCTCTTGTTACTTTTTATATTTATATGCGATGTTCTGCTGCTTTGCACATAATCTGTCCACTAAAGTTAATATTATTATATTGAGCAAAATAATCAAATAAAGATTTAAATGATGGATTCATGGAATTAAGCCTTGGACTTATGATAAATTCTTTTGACTTCAGATGTAGCCTTCGTTTGTAGGATCATGCGTTAAAAAATAAAATAAAAGACATAGCAGCAGCTTTGCCTGCACCAGTTCCCCATGGGCTATATTGCACAGATTGGACTTTGAATCGCATCCTTCATCTCCATGCATATGTGTTGTATTGCATGTTGGTACATTGTAATGATAAACATATATTTCATGAACAAGAATGTGGAATTAAGATATACATACATTCTGCACAGCCGTTAGTGACATGCAACTTGAATTCATATGATGAAAAGGGTTCGTAGGAGTGTAGACATAATTTGTCACTCACAGCATAGATTCAATTGTTGTTTGCTGACTCCCGGGTCGAAACACACGTATGAATAAAATATTAAATGTAAACACGAGAGAATGGCGGAATTGTGTACAGTGTACTGTCTTATGCATGGGGAGATTTTAATTAAAAGGATTTAGTATTTCTTGGCGGGACATGTTTATCATCTCATAAAAAAATGGCACCATGGATTAGATGCAAGTGTGCCTAAAAATATATTCAGGCTTGTCTGTTTGATTACATTTAAAATTTTGAGAAAAAAAAACAGTTTCATATTTGTGAAACGGGGATATTAACAACTCAACTTGGAAAACCAACACTATCAGAAGGACTTTTCAATTGATTGAAATTAAAGTATCCAAGGTAAAATGTTCACCATATAAATGATCATGTAAGGATGAATGTTATAACACACCAGATAAAGATTTAACTATCAGAGTGGTTTTAATGTAGAAAACTGAACTACAGTCTGTCTTAACTCGTTAAGAGACCTATGACCCTACAGATCATATTATGTACAAAAATTTCAATATCACATGTTCATGTTATCCTATATGACCATACATACTTTCACATCAATGTGAGGTTCTTTTTTTTTTAACATAACGAAATTTTCTTCCTCGCGCCAACTTAAAACACTGGTTATTTTACGAAACTTTATTTTTCTAAAAGCTAATTAATGCGCAATGATGAACCAATGATCTCACACATGAATTGATGTTAGCTTATGAATCATTACCATTAGGTTTATTTTGAAGTATGCTAGTTTTATGTTTTGATGATTAAATTCAAAACTGATTTTTGAATATTTTCAGTAGTTTTTATGAAGTTTTTCTTGGTCCAACAAAAAGTCACAAGTATTGGGCTGTCGTCAAAGGCAATAGCAGGAGCAACTCACATTGAAGTTATTGAGAATAATATGGCAAAAAAAGTTCATTTCAAGGGTCTCATTAGGTCATACAGACTGTAAATCTAAACAGTAGTGTGATTATAATAAGAGGGCTGTGTGAACAGCCCATGCTCAGCTGATGTAGAGATTCATCACACTTGTGTTTTTGTAAACTTGGGATAAGACAAAATAGGGAGAGACTTATCAAAGGTACATCCCTACCAAGTTCAACATAATGACCAATAGGAAAGGTGCATTGCAAACAAATATGCGAATTGAAAAAAAGTCACTAAAAATGAAAAATTCACAGCAATGCCACCTGGTGGACAAGTTTGTTTGTTCTTTTTACAAGGAACATATTCACACAAGTTTCAGCTTAATCTCAGGGACGGTTCTGGAGAAAAAGTTGAAAATAACGAAAACAGTCAATAAATCATTATTTTGTTTTAGATACAGCACTATCAATTGCAAAAATTAAGAACTAAGAGTCCCTAGAAGTGTTCCTGTGTGATATCAAAGCAATTGGGTGAGGAGTTTCGGAGAAGATTTTTTTAAGCATTTGTCAGAAAAAAAAAAAACAAAAAAAAAAACAAAAACGACCCAAATTTATAAAAAAAATCAAAACTAAAATAAAAAATCGCTGGAGCGTGACCACTTGGACAAACTTGGCAGCGATCCACCAAAGGTAAATGGCTGCAAAGTTTTAAGTGAATCTGGTTGATGGTTCCAAAATGCAAATTAGCATTAGATCTAGAAAGCCCTGTGACTTACATAGTAATCAATAGGAAAGGTGCATTTATCTATAATTACCTAAATTGAAAAAATCAGGAATCCACAGCAGTGCCCCCTAATGAACAACTTTCTTTGACCCTTCCACAAGGAACATATCCACCAAGTTTCAGCTCAATGTGAGTCACGGTTCTGCAGAAAAAGTCGGAAATGGCAATAACACATTAAAAAACAAAAAATCATAAAAAATAGCAAAAAAATCGCAGGGCTACCTGGTGAATAAAGTCAGAACGAGGAGTTCCTAGGAGTGTTCCTTCCTGATATCAAAGCAACTTTGTGAGCGGTTTCAGAGAAGAAGATTTTTTAAGATTTGCCACCCCCCCCCCAAAAAAAAATCATTAAAAAAATTCCAAAAAGCAATGGAGCATGACTATTTGAACAAATCTGCTGGAGACCGACCCTAGGTACATTGCCACCAAGTTTGAAGTCTATCTTACTGACGGTTTTGCAGAAGAAGACAAAAATGTGAATAAACATTCGAATGCCCATTGACTTGCATAGTCATCAATAGCAAAGTTGCATTTATCGGTGAGTGCCCGAATTGAGAAAATCGTTAAAAATCAGGAATCCGCAGCATTGCCTCCCAGTGAAAAACTTTGTTTGACCTTTCTCCAAGGAACATATCCACATAGTTTCAGCTAAATCTGAGTGACGGTTCTGGAGAAGAAGTCGAAAATATTCATAACACACAAAAATCACAAAAAATAAGAGAAGACTTTTTAAAATTTGACCCAAAAGAGAACCCCAAAAAATCATTTAAAATATCCAAAAATCACAAGGGCATGACCAATTGAACAGACTTGGTAGAGACCCACCCAAGGTACATTTCCATAAAGTTTGTAGTGAATCTGGCTGACGGTTTTGGAGAAGAGGTCGATTGTTGACGAAAGACGACGGACAAAGGACTATAAGAAAAGCCCAGCTATTGACAAGTCAGCTGAGCTAAAAAGCTGGTTGCAATACGGGAGTGGTCTCTTTATGGGGGATTTCAAATGCATATTCTACTGTATTATTAGTATGTACAATTATATGCATGCCAAATAACACTCCTTGGGGAACAAATGTATACAATATATATTATTTTGGTTTGAATTTCGCACCTGCTTGTATTTAAATTAATACAGTGTAAGCCACCTAAACTAAAACATATTTTGAAAGTGACAAAATGATCCAAAAGAGGAGGGCATTTACAGCAGAAACAATATGTAAACTTGTCAGTGTAACATATTTATTGTTTATCATTTGGCACAATTCAAAGTAAGAGATGTCGGGGTATAATGCAGTATATGCAAAGTTTTACCTTTGTCACTTTAGTAATTTCTTATTACCTGCATGGGCATCATAACAAGTTAACAATTTGATGCCTTTCAAGATGATCTACACAAACAATGCTTTTAATGATAGCCTTCTTTAATATGTAAACAAGGCCACATCATTTTTCTTTTTTCAATTTACGGGCCCTTCTATTTTCAAAATTGGCAAAAAATACGGAACATGAAATTTAAAATAGGGATTTTTTCTACATTTTTTAAATCAGTACATAGACCCATGGATAAGTCATATAACATCCTGTTAATTTACACTTTTTTCAGATATAGCCAGCTCTCTGACTTTTTTGGACTCCCGCCTGTTTTCAAATTTTGGTCATTTGGCCCGTAAACCGAGAAAAAAAAACAAGGGGGGGGGGGGGTAATTGAAAAAGATTAATCACATAGTCACTGTTAGTTTGTATGACTTTTGGAGGATTTCAATGTTAAAAGTGTTTTATTGGTTGCATTTCGATTTAAGTCAATGCACACAAAGTTCAGAATAATTTAACGAATGCATTTTTAATTTAATGAATTACGTTAACATGTATATATCTATTACATAAAATGACTAAAACAACTGATTCAATATTTCAGTTTCACTCTCCTCCCTCCACGGTTAAAGACTGTTAGCATGGACAATATGATAAGAATACATTATGATTCTCATTTTTTTCCAAATGTTGATTAAAATCTAAGATCAGACATTGTATATTCTCAGTGTAAGCACTACATATACCTCAATTGGCAACAGTCAATGTCACATGAAAGATAGAAGAATGAAAAATACATTTTGCAGTATATGCAGTGATAGTGTGTGCACTTGGTAATGTATATGAGCGGTCGGCTAGTCAGTATCACACAAAGGTTGCCATCACTGGCTTAAATTTTGATGTTTACTGTTTATGGCTGAAGATTGAGGATAATATTATGGGAATTGGTGGTATAAATGTTTTGATATTGCACAAGAAAGGCAGAAAATGTAGCTTTATCTACAGCACAAAATTTGACCACGTAGACATAGAAAAACACTTGAAATTGACATGTAAACTAGCGGAGAGTATTTTAATATTTTAAAGTTGGGGTCAGATATTTTTTTTCAGAAGTAAGCAGTCCTGTATGTATGTGCTCAAACTCTGTGTGAGTTGGCTGGGGGTGGGAAGTGAGGTTCATGTTCATACCATACCAAATCTCGACAAAAAGAGACCTGAAATTAGGACCTGTTTTTTTTTTTTTTTTTTTTTTTTTTTTTTTTTTTTTTTTTAAGCTTTCTCCTTTGTGACACAGGAGGCTGATTACATTAAAACCAAAATAAAATTTTATCCATCGTAACATCGTATTATGGTCATGTCATAATAAAGCCTGGTTTACATACAAGGACCAGATATTAAAATACCCCTATTTCCTATCACCATATTGTTACTGAGTAGCAGCCGGAACCTATTTTCATTTATACATAATGGACAGTGTGTACATGGCTCAGATCAATGCAATACCAAGAATATAGGCAGAGGGTTGCTTATTTTTGCTCCATTCACAAGCACCTTTCATAGGATTTTTCATAGTACTTCATGTCTGCACTCAAAATTTATATTTATAATTGCAGAGAGTTCATGGGGTTTCTCCCCATACATTTTTGGTGTGTGCGTGTGTGTGTGTAATGTATGTAAACATAGATCTACTTGATTCATCTGTAGCTCTGTTCAACATCTGTCGGATCTCTCAGTGTCCAACTTCTACAAATCTGAGATGCTGGTTATGCATGTAAACTTTTCTGCATACAACATACAACTGGACAGTGTTCTGTGGTCACCCAGTAAAGTAGCTTATGTGTGCCCCTGACCTAGGAAACTAAATGTTACGCATCTATATGTAATATGTCAGGGAGCCGGGTATGTTTGTGTTACGGCTAACATGTGTGCTGTTTTATTGCCATGATAGGACTACATTTCAATTAGCAGTAGGCTCTTGTTTCAATGATAGAATTTTGCAGAGGAAGGGGAAAATTCGGGGCTGGTCGTATGACTCGTGGTGTGATACTGACTGATTGCAATGAGGGCGGGTGTCACTTTCACCTGGCTTGATCAAATTGCCATTATGTGATGCCCATATGTGTGCGCGCGCGCGTGCACACACACACACACACACACACACACACACACGCACACATGTATCAAGGTTCCATGCCGATAACATGACACCCTATTGGGTACCACTGGCTGACACCAACTTCAGAGCAAGAATGCATAAACAAGCGGATAGCAAGGGGGTACTCACAGAACAAAACCCTGCCAGAAAGAGCATCTTCCTCAACAATCATAGTTTGTCCAGTCCACTGTTTCGATCAGATCATTACAAATGACGATGTGAACCCCTGGCAAAAGTCATATTGCGATGAATCTCAAGACTTGTAGGCCTATGTACCCAATGAGAGTGCATGGGTTCAACTTGACACCCTGCATGTGAGTATGTGAACTGGATGGGGTTGGATGCGGTGGGATGGCGGGGGGGGGGGGGGGGAGTAGGGGGATCCCACGCAGTTAGAAGAGGATATGTGCTGCATCATGAAAGTAAGTTTTATCTATCTGTCACGGAATATTTTCACAAATACTGACGTACATGCATGTATGTGTGTTCTGTGCCATTTGAAATGAATTGTAACAAGAATAATAATGCTACCAAAGCAAATAGCCTAATTTAGCTGATGCACTAAGAGTTTTTGTTGCTCGGATGCTGTTAATGCATGAAGATTTAGTATTTGGGGGTAAGGTAGGTGGGGTCCCATTGTGCTGGTAGAGTAAATTTTTCCCCCCAATACAGAGTACAGAAAATAAGAATATTCCGAAATACTGGTCAGTAGGGAAAATTAGAGGCCTCCAGTATGATGTTGGTACTCAAAAAAGAATATGCCCCAGTGCCGCAGTGCAGAAATACACTATATCCTTACCCTCCATCCCCCAACGCCCAATATATTGCTGTAGTTTATTCTTGAATTCACATAGTGATAAAAACACCAATAATTTCAAATTGGGATCTTCATCAGATTGAAATTACTTTGTACCATTAAGTATGTTTTATCATTTGCGTGCAAACTAAACATCAAATTTTCAATGTATCAAATGGAAATTTTCATTGATCTTCATTTGTTCATTTTGCCACTTACAATTCTATACTCACTGGTTGGGCCTCTTCACACTCATATAACATGGTGGGCTACTTTTTAGACCAAGCACGCATTCAGAGGAGTATTTACACACGTTGCGATGTGTTGTCTGAGATTTTTTGGTTTATGTCAGCCTGGTCAAATTTTGTGCTGTAGACAAAGCTACATTTTCTTTATTTTTGACAATATCAAAACATTTATACCACCAATTTCGATATTAACCCCTCAATCTTCAGCCATAAACAATGAATTGTCAAAATTTTAAGCCAGTGATGGCAACCTTTGTCTGATACTGACTAGCCGGCCGCTCATATACATTACGAATTGCACATATTTTAGATTTTGTCACTGCATATGTGCAAACATGTATGTTTCATTCTTTTATCTTTCATGCGATGTTGACTGTTGTCAATTAAAATACATGTAGTGCTTACGCTGAGAAAATACAAATCTTAGATTTCAATTTACATTTGGACAAAATGAGAATCAAAATGTATTCCTATCATTGTCCATTCAGACAGTCTGTAACCAAGGAGGGTAGAGAGAGAAACTGAAGTGTTGAATCAGTTTTACATTTTGTAATGGGTATAAAGATTTTAGTGTATTTCATTTAATAAAAATGCATTCGTTAAATTATCAGTTCTGATCTTTTGCATTGAGCATTGTCTTAAAATTAAAAGAGAACCAACACTTTTACCATTAACATTGAGATCCCCCCCCCCCCCAAAAAAAGTCATACAAACTACTAGCTGTAACCAGGGAAATGCCTCTCTGGCACTTCCCTGCCGTAACTATGTGATTTACCTTTTCCAAAAAGCCCCCCCCCCCTTTTGTGTGTGTGTGGGGGGGGGGGGGGGCTTACGGGCTACATGACCAAAATTTGATAATAGGAGGGAGCCTGAAAAGTCAGAGATAATGTAGACTGTAAAGAATGTTCGTTTGGTTTGGCTCTGTCAAGTTATGTAATTTGGATAACGTATTCTAAAGCTTGTGTATGATGAACCACTAACCTCCTGTGAGGTTAGTGGTTCATCATTGCACAATTATTAGTTCTTTAGAAAAATAAAGTTTCGTTAAATAACCAGTATTTTAAGTGGTCATTAGGAAGAAAATTTTGTGACGTTCAAAGAAAATCCACCCACGTCTATGTGGAAGTTTGTATGGTCATGTGGAATAACATAAAATGTAATGTTGAAATTGTTGTACATTAAGGGATATCTAGTGTCATGGGTCTCTTTAAGAGTTAAGACAGACTGTAGATCAGTGTTCCACATTAAAACCACTCCCAGTTAAATGTTTATTTGATGCGTTGTAACATGTGTCCTTACACGATCATGAATATGAGGAACATTTTACCTCGGATACTCTAATTTAACACAAAATCTAGTAAAAGTCCTACTGACAGTGTTGATTTTCCAAGTTGAGTTTTTAATATTTCAGTTTCACAAAAATGAAGCTGGTTGCTCGTCAAAATTGAAACGGCAAACTTCGTTCTAATCCATTGTACCATTTCTTTATGAGATTATAAATATGTACATGTACAGTCACGAAATACTAAATCCATTCAATTAAAACCTCCTAATGCATAAAACAATACACCATTTCGCAATCCTCTCTTTTCACACTTAGTTTTTATTCATAAGTGTGTTTTGACAGGAGAGTTAGCAAACAACAATTGAATCTATGCTGTTACTACCAAATTATGTTTACAATACTGCGAACCTTTGTCATCATATGAATTCAAGTTGCACGTCATTCGCGGCCCTGCAGAATGTTTGTTTTTTGTTTTGTTTTGTTTTTGTTTTTTTGTTGGTTTTTTTTTTTTTGTTTTTTTTTTTTGTTTTGTTTTTTTGTTTTGTTTTTGTTTTAATTCCATATTCTTGTGCATGAAATGTAAAGTTTATGATTAAAATATACCAATATGCAATACAACACATATGCATGGAGATGAAGGATGTGATTCATAGTCCAGTCTGTGCAATATAGCTGATAACCGGGGGGGGGGGGGGGGCAGGTAAAACTGCTGCTATGTCTTTTATTTCTTTTTTAATCTATAATCCTACAACCGAAGGCTACGTCTGAAGTTTAAAATTTTTTTGCAGAAGTCCGAGTCTTAATTTCATGAGTCCATCATTTTAATCTTTAGTTGATTATTTTGCTCAGGATTATCAACTTTAGTAAATAGGTTATGTGCAAACCAGCAGAACATCGTATATAAATATAATTAAAAGGCAACCAGGGATTGCTAGATCCATGCCCCCTCGCTTCCTTTATAACCTTGTTAATTACAGGTCTCGTTTTAGAATGACTGTAATCAATAAAATAGGCTATCACTGTGACCCAGATACTTGACATACTGACCTACTTTTATGTATGACACACTCTTGTGTCCAAATACACATGTGTGTCAAGTTTCATGATTCTCAGTCAAAGGATAACTGAATTATCACCCTGGAAGTGTAATGTAGTTTTGCATAATGTATCGCCATGACCCAGATACTTGACCTACTGACCTACAATTGTTTCATGACACACTTTCAGGTAAAGAAACATGTATGTGTGAAGTTTCATGAATTTAAGTTAGATAGTAAAGGATTTATAGCCCTGATACGATTTTACAAAAAATTGTCACTGTGATCCAGATACTTGACTTATTGACCTACTTTTGGTACATCACACACCCTTGTATTCAGATGCAGTGTGTGTAAAGTTTCATTATTATAAGTTGAAGGACAAGCGAATTGTAGCCCTGACACACATAGATGATACCCAGATACTTGACCTAGTGACCTAATATTGCTTCATGACACACTTTTTTTGTCAAGATAATGTGAGTGTGTGTGTGTGTGTTTGTGAAGTTTCATGAAACTTAGTTAAATAATAAAAGAATAATAGCTTTGGCACGATTTTACAAGGATATGACACCGTGATCCAGATACTTGATCTAGCGACCTACTTTTGGTTCATGACACACTCTTTTGTGTAGTTGCACCTGTGTGTAAAGGTTTAGCAATCTAACTACAAGAGCAGAATTACAGCTCCGCCATGAAGTGTTATATAGTTTTACGTGATTTTGTCACCGTGTTCCAGATACTTTATCTGGTGACCTACTTTCGGTACATGACACACCTTTACGTGTAGATACATCTGTGTAAAGTTTAATTAATCTAAGTCACATAAAGTAAAGGAGTTATATATAATCTGGACACGATTTTACAAGAATCTGTCACTGTGACCCAGATACTTGACCTAGCGACATAATTTTGGTACATGATGCACCCTTATGTCAGGATTCACCTATGTTTAAAGTTTCATCATTTTAAGTTGAGGTATAAGCGAATTATACACCGGACACAATTGCGGATGGATGGACGGACAGGGACGCATGGACACGCGGATGGATGAAATAAGCGATTTCTGTATGCCCCTCCTCCATTAGGAAAGGGGCATAACGAGGAAAAATAATAAAATGAAGTCGATTTTAAAACTAATGCAATAGGATAATTCGGGATTTTCCAAAGATTCAAAAGACGAGCCGTGAATTTCAGACCTTCAAAGTCCATTTTTTTTCATGGAACTTCCAAGTGTTTCTAGACAGTGTATGAACCAAGTCGACTGTATTATGCATCCAAGGTCTGTTATCTGTCCTATTTATGTCTGTGTGCCAACACAGACATATTGTTTTTCTTTTTCTTTCTTTCTTTCTTTCTTTCTTTCTTTCTTTCTTTCTTTCTTTCTTTCTTTCTTTCTTTCTTTCCAGGCAAATTTGTCAGACATTTCATTTGAAAACCATTATACGTAGAAACTCCAAACTTAGCATAATTATACTTCCATACATGAAGTATTGAGTTTTTGTAAAAAAAGTTCAACGGTTTTGAAAATTATGTAAATTAGGGTCATTTGAAGATTTAAATCTTGAATATCTCCAAAATTATTATAGGTACAGAAAACCAATCCTAACTCAATAAATATGTTTGTACCACTGCACATTTTTGTAATTTACATACAACCTGTAAAGGTAAAATATCAAGGTCATTTGGACCTTTAAAATTTTCATCTAGCCATAATTTTCAACCAATTTTCACCATGTTGGACCCCAATTGTAGGTATTGCAACACTGCATATTTTTGTAGTTTACAAATAAACTCCAAAGGTCAAAGGTCAATGTCAATTGGACCTTTCAAATTTTCATGTAGCCATAACTCAGTCCATGTATATCCGATTTTGATCATGTTGGGCTCAAATTGTAGCTAATGTAACACTACACATTTTTGTGACTTACAAGTGACCTATATGGTTCAAACATCAAGATCATTTGGACCTTTGAAATTCTCATGTAGCCATAACTCCATTTGTATCCAAATTAAATCATGTTGGACTCAAATTGTAGCTATTGTAACACTGCAAATTTTAGTTGTTGTGACTTGCAAGGATCAAAGGTCCAGCTAACCTTGACCTTTGATCCTTGGAAGTCACAACAACCATGACTTGGTCAATTTTCATCCAATTTTAATCATGTTGCGCTCAACTTGTAGATATTACAAAACTGCATGTTTTTGTGATAACAGGTAACCTGTAAAGGTCAAAGGTCAATGCCATTTGGACCTTTGAAAGTTTCATCTTGCTGTGCTAAACTTGGTCAACTTCTCTATGATTTGGTTCATGTTGGGCTTAAATTGTAGGCATTGTAACACTGTGTACTTTTGTAATTTACATATGACCTTTAAATGTCAAGGTCATTTGTACCTTGAAATTTTCATCCAGCCATCAGCTTAATGGAATTTGAAGTACCACAGGACAAAAGTTGTAGGAATTATTATTTACAGCTTTTGAAGGCATACAGACAGATTTGCTTTGAAGCAAATCTTCTTTTCTAGTTGGCTCCTGCATCTTGTTCCTGTCATAGTGGTATCACTCCACAATTGAGATACTAAATGAATACCCTGGGATATAAACTGTATATTAGGTACTACACATGTTTGTTTTTAACTTATTCTTTCGCACATGCAAAAACATGTACTTCTGTTGAAGTTATGTGTTTTTGTTTCAGATTTGGTGGGTACCTGTGGTTTTTTAGTCCTTTGAGCAGGATCACAGAGAAACGTCCTCTTCTGTGTCACTGTGATATAAATATAGCCAGTGGTTTTGGTGCATTCCTACACTGGGTCCGGTTGCATCTTAGTCAGTCATAACATATTCCAGCTGTCCATGTAAGCAGTGTTATACTGTTTAGTGATAAAGTAATAAGCAGTGGTCCCAGGAGGGTGTGTAGGGTGTCTGATCTCCATACTCAATGTGAGGATGGAGTGACCCCGGAGGTCGTATGCACATGTCGGCATCCAGACAGCGCTCCTGTTAATTCATTGCATGTAAGAATTCCTTTATGGTTTGAAAATGTTCTGCCCGTGTCCAGTTTACACTAGCCCCTGTCACAAGACCTCTGTCTGATGTGTGGGATCACCCTCTCATGAGAGACCTGTCTTAGAAATTTCGAAGTCTTTTGCTTTCCATGCTAATTGACCTGTCACGATGGACCATATGTCCCCTTTTTGTTGAAGTGGTAGGTAATCATTTCTGTCTGGTGATAGCTATAGAGGGACTATTGTATACCAATGCCAGATAGAGTTGAATTGGAAATAACTTAAAATTGCCTGATAACTGCTTATTTCTTCTATCTGACACATATCACAATGCGAATACACATTTTTGTGATTTATTGTATGGGCTGGAGGTGGGGAATGAATTCAAGAATCATGCATCAGGAATTATTATCTCACGGGGGGGGTCCTTTTGTCATTAACCCCTAACCCAACCGTGGAGGTTGCGTGGCCAGCTGATTTGATCACATGGTGGCAAACATTTTATAAACTGTCATGCTTCACATTTTGACCCAGGTTATAACACTTCCTGATGAGCGCCATACTTCATAGCCAAAATGTTTTGCTGGTTTGTTCTCAATTGTTTATCCTGGGTAAATGTTTAAAAAATTGGCTACAGCCATATAGTCAGTATTTCTCATTTATATCTGTGGACTGGATAAAAATGTCCAAAACTAGAAAAGATGATTTGCTGCATAGCAAATCAGTGTGTGTGTCTTCAAAGCATATTGGTATGGCATTGTACAACTATTCCATAACACAGGAGTAGAAGTTGTAATGGCATCTGTATCTATTAGTATTATAGCTTTGAAGTTATTCCCGATTGAAAATTTCTAATGGTGCTACTTAGCATACTTTAAATTGCTACAACTTTTGTTTTTAATTAATTACATGCGCAATGCTCAGCAACCCCCTAACAGAAGTTGAAATGACATATCTATCTATAAAAGTTCTGAAGATATTTAAGTTTGAAAATTTAAAATTCTGCTAATTAGCATAATTTAAATTGCTACAATTTTTGTTTTACATTCAAGATATGCGCAATGGTAAAGAAGTTGGAATGACATCGCTATCTATCATACTTTTGAAGATATTCAAGATTTAAAATTTCAAATGCCCCTTATTTGCATAATTTTAAACATCTTCATCCTGTGAATAAAAAGGTCAAACTCCTTGTATGAAAGTACAATCCTGCCAAGTTTGGAGTTTCTATGTAAAACAGAAATAGTGTCAGAGAAAAGTGATGGACAAATTCACTGGTAAAGAAGAGAGAGAGAGAGAGAGAGAGAGAGAGAGAGAGAGAGGGAGAGAGAGAGATAGAGAGAGAAAGAAAGAAAGAAAGAAAGAAAGAAAGAAAGAAAGAAAGAAAGAAAGAAAGAAAGAAAGAAAGAAAGAAAGAAAGAAAGAAAGAAAGAAAGAGTGTGTTGACACAGACACTTTGAATACAGATATGTCTTGGGTGTTTTCCTGCATCCCACTGCGGAGCCTGTTAAGTAGTTTTTATGAAAAAAAAACAAAACAAAAACAAAAAAAAAAAAAAAAAAAAAACGAAAACAAAAAAAACAAAAAACAAAAACAAAAACAAAAACAAACAAAACCCCCAGATCATTTGAATTTTTTTTATTGCGGGGTATGGGTGAAAGAAACCTCATGAAGGGTGCAGAGATTATGACTTTACGTATCACACATAATAAGCTGGACACAAACCTGAGTAGGGGGGCCAATTGGAGCCCAAATGGACTGTAGTCTTGAATGGAAAATATGGGAATACTGGTCCTGTGCAGTCGTATTTGACAGAGGTTAAATACATGCACTTTGCTACGTTTTTAATGACACTTTCGTACACCACAGACTTTGCGTAGTAAAGAAAGGGCTTTCCAACAGTTTTTGAATGGAAAGAACATGATGAGTTTGACCCAATTCAGGGCAATTTTGCTGAAAAGCATATTTTAAACACCAGGAGACAAAGGCAATTATGTAAGAATTTTTGGCGATCAAAAGTCTATAGCAGGGGCAAATTTAGAGGGGAGTCAGACTGGTCCTGGACACCCCCCCCCGCCCCAAAAGGGGGTCAAAAAAAAAAAAAAAGAGAAAAGGGAGACAGAGACGATAAACGACGTGGGACTCCTTAACAATACCAGAAAGAAGTACATAGGCTTACATATTCAGTTTTAGTTGTAAACTGAGATCAGGAAATCGTACAACCCAGCATACAGCATGTTTCAATACAACCACTTTGAAAGTGCTGCAGAGGTAACCCAGAGAGGCAGTTGCATGTGAAACGACTTCCAGATGTGGAGATGGGTGCAGCACTTGACTTCCAGGCCAGTGTCCTGGGCTTGGTCAAAGTTTAAATGCAAGTGTCAGTTAGTGTCATTCGGCCCAGATACTCCCTGCGGCCACCGGTGCTTGCTCTTGTGAATGATGCATATGAATGGAGTCATGACCTAACTTTGACACGTAATGATCTAATCCACACAGTGACATGTTTGCTTGCTTTAATGTTGGGCTTAATATAATTGGTATTTGCAATAAATATGGATCGTTTTCTTATAAAGAAGCCAAAACTTGAACAGATAAGATCCCAAGAAACTATGGATGGACAAAAGGTAAGAACTATTATCATTACGTATAACAAATGCCATGAAGTGAAATGTGTATGCTTATCCACCCCTCCCAGCAGCAGAGAGGCCAAATGTAGTGAATTTTGTGTCTCAGAGAAATCAAATTATCCTATTAAAATACAGTCTCAAATGCCAGGAAAATGCATCTCAGAGCATCTATTTTTTTAATCCCCCCCCCCTCCACCCCGCTGTGGCTTTTGTCACTTACACACTCGCGTTTTGTGCTCTGTTTAAGTCACTGATCCCCCTTTCCGGAAATCCTGCATCCGCCCCTGTATAGTTTGCCCTGTGTCGAGGATTCCCAAACAAACTTGGGTGTATCACACGGAAGAAAGATTTGGCGTGTACTGTAGTTATCCATGTGTCGGGCCATGTAAGAAAGTAAACATTCACTCATGAAAGTATACAACTTTGGCATAAATGTTCAGGCATTTTTTCATGGGTTCTAATGGACCCTACCACGACGCAGAAGATGACTATGCCTGCATAGACTACGGGCCAAAGTAGGTCACAGGACGATACATGCGTCTCACTTATAATCAGCATTGAATGTGTGTATTGAACATCACAGGGCCAGCGAGGCATGAAAATCCAATCTGAATCAGTGGCGGTGATTTTGATGTAACTCGAGAACTGTCCCAAGTTGTCCCTCCATCCCTTTCCAGCGCCATGATTTGATGAACTTGCAATATACCGGAATGGGTGTTTTAAAGTTTTGCATTACCGGGACCCCATTGTCCAGACCCACCAACTGATGATATGCTTCCGACGAACGCTTCTAAAACTCAAAATCCAGGGCTCAAAATACGAACTCTGTTTTTGTATGAGAGGTATCAGTCATACGTTCAACATCAAAAAAAAAAAAAAAAAAAAAAAAAAAAAATCTTTTAGAATATCACTTTATTCATTTCCTCAATTATTCACGGCATCTTGAAAAGTATGAGTGGTTTCACTCAAATAGGATTAAAACAAACGGCTCTGGACTTTCAAGTGAGTATTTTCCCTCTTTTTGACATGATTCGGGATCAACTGAGTGTCTCCACTCACCGGTCACCTTAAGCTTTCATGCAGCCACACAAGGCCCAGATGAGTGTTTTCCCTCGTGTGGGCCCCGCTTCGAATTTCTTGTGCCAGGTAGCCGAGTGTTTCCACTCACCAAAGCCTTGATGCAGCTAGTCTCAGTGAGTGGTTCCCCTCATTTGGGCCTAATTTTGGATATTTTGTACCGAATGAGTAGCCCCACTCATCGATGGCATTGTGCAGCAGGTCCAAAGTGAGTGGTTCCACTCAGTTGGGACCTTTTTTCCAAGGTTTTGTACAGAATGAGTGGTTCCACTCATACAAAATGTAGATTTGTAGAATTAACAGGTATCAGGATCCTGAATTCGCAGCAATAGGTTCCCAATTTCCGTAAATTAAGCCAAAAAACAGAAAAATGGATTTTCTGTTTTTAAAATAAATTGTGTTAATATCACTTTTTTTTCGTAAAATCCTCTATAATTTGGCAAGGGAAAAATTTTGTCCAGTTTCCCCGGACTTTTATGCTCGGTAAATTAGCATGACATAGAGCAAGGTTCTTATTAACATGTGTATTGACTGGACCTGGATTGGGGTGAACATCAGGTACCTAGTACTTACATACAAGCGACATCAAATGATGCAGATTAACAAAGATGTTCAAGAGAAACAAAATGAGCATAGTATACCAGAAAACTAAGGATGTGAGAGTTAGGTCATGGTTACAAGATCTAAGCAACTTTAAATTTGACCAACGTATGCGAAAGTTTTAAAGCCCTATTGCAATTCCAAAAACTTGCTATAAAAATACCCATTTAATGCAAATAGTTGTGATTGTAGACAAAACGTCAAAATCACCATGTGCATATTCGTTTAAAGTAATCGTGATGCATGTGCAGAAGCACAAATTAAGCACAATAATGCGACCTGTCTTCGGTAATACAAACAATACGAGCATTAAAAAGTGAAACAAGCAAACTACATGTATCATAAGATGACTGTAACTGGAAACGAAAAAAAAAGGTGGTATAGGAGACATAATTGTACATTTACACAATGTGTAAATGGAAAAGGGTACAGCACTGCAAACCAGCAGCTTAGAGCAAAATTCCAGTTGTATATTACAATATGCCAAGTTACTCTGGAACAGCAGTTATTGCGCAACTGGCATGTATATTGGTCGCTTGTGCCACATATGGAAGCCAAACTAATCCAGAAATTATCATGAAAGAAGCAATACCTGTGAGCCGTACAATCGCCAAATTGAAATATACGCTAACTTTGTGAGCGAAGGGGCAAACAACAAGAATAAGTGAGGTGAGGTCTGTAATGCAAGTCAGCTGATGTCGTAGCTTTGAAAAGTTCTGCGAAAAAGATGGTAAAAATAAGGGAATAGTTCCGCTGAAAAAGAAAATTGGCACAGTCGTAATCGCTGAGCGGCAGTCACAGTGAGGACAACACAGGTACAAACTTTGAAAGAGAGCGGAGCTGGCGTAATAGCAAGCGGGACAAGTATATGGCAAATTAGAGCTTTTAAATGATACAATCACAAATGCCACAGTTCTGACTTGAATTGACTTTGACGGCGAATCAGTTATTTGGTCCACGCATGTACACATCGTGATCCTCTTTGTCCTGGATTTGAACTATGCAGCCCATATTGTGGTTAACAGCCCTACAGTTTTTTCCCTGATATCAAGACGGCCGTCTCTGGTCAAACATGATTCAATCTTCTTTTGGCGCTTCAAACCGCGAGCTTAATACATTATGTGATGCTTTTCTCGTAAGATCCTCTTTAATGATAATTCCATCACTACTTTTCCTGGCTTGAAACACCTGTTGCCGGACTCGATAAGACAAAAAAAAAGCCCGCACAATGACAGCTCTGGGCTTTCCATTTGCATTGCATTTGTCGACCCTGTGTGAGCGACTAATGTCGTTAGGCTCTACATGGACACCCAGTTTATCAGCGTGGTTGCGGATCATAGAGTCTGTGTCCTCCTCTTGACTTTCATGTTCTTTAGACCAAAAACGTAGGCAATTTCTAAGACTGCATTGTTCTGCCTCTTCTTGATTACGTTCAAGCACTTTGGCCCTGTCAGACAACTCTTTGATTTTGGTATTGGCTTCCTGCATTTTTTTCAGTCGCATTTGCTCTGGTCACTGCCTGATTTCTTTTGGTCGCAGCCTGCTTCATCCTGGTCTCAAGTTATTCGAACTTTTTAAACTTCGGTTCATATCGGAAAGTTGGGCACTCGGCTCCGGACTGATTGCGTGAGCCGTATACCCCCTGAAAACTTTAGCAAGCCTCGGATCCATTAGTATCTTAAGAAAATCTGCGAAAGGATCATCACCATTGTCGCCGTCAATACGCATTTGTGAGAGAAGTGGAGACAGTATACAGGCAGGTCTAACAAGCTTACTAATAAAGTATACTGTCCTCTTGGTTTTCCAGTTTTGTTAAATATACTATCTGAAAAGATCAAAAAAGGAAATAACATACGGTTATCCGTGTATTTAAGGACAGGTAAGACACAAAAAACCTTTGCATAGGCGATTTTGAGATTTTAACCGTTTTTTACAAGATAAATGTGCGTAGTGTTAGGTGGCAACATTTCAAGCTCCTAACTAAAGTAGAAATATGAGAAAAACACAGAAAACACACAGGCATGTGGACATCTGAACATCGATGTGCCATCTTTGGGATTTCAGCCGCCAAACGGAACAGTGCCACCCATCAATCATGCTTAACAGTCTGCCACCTGGCTGCATATACCAACGGCCCATGGGAAACGGAAATGGTATTACGGCGGCGCAACGAAATCAGGCGGCATGCCGAAAGTGTGTTTGTGGACAGGGGAATGATACGAACATGCAAACATTTCAAAACCTTAGTGGTATACTTTTTAGTTACCTTGCTTGTTTTGCGTTCAAGTGAAAAGAGACTTTAATAAATGTTCAGGAGCAGCTGAAATCGTTTGAATGTCCCTTCAAAGGCTGTGCCGCGATGGATAACTCCAGTGGCACATCAAAGACAGGCGTGAAACAAAAAAAAAAAATGGCATTTTAATCAACAATAGCCACATATGCACTTTAATCAACAATACCCATGTACATTAGTAATATTTCCTCGAAACCTAAAGATGATGAAATAGAGGTACAAATAAACACATCGAAAAGCATAAGCGTAAACGTAAACACAAGAGAAAACATACAAAATAGCGATAAAAAACTCAGGTTGAATCTCATTGAGAAAATAATTACAAAATAATGACAAGCTGATTAAGTAAAGTGTACAGACAAGTCTAATGAATTAACTAAATAAAGTATACAGACAGGAGTAAATACAATAACACACTGTCCCCCAAACCAGGATGGAGAGGTAGGGGGCGAAGACCAAACCCGTCACCTTTCCACTAACTACGCGCGGCCGTAGGCCGCCCTTCTGAAGCAAAGCAACACAACATTCATTTTCAGGCTCGAGGTCACGGGGCCCGAAGGGCTTTCTCCATGACGTTACGGTTTGAAACCACATTGTTGCGGTCGCCGTTTGACAAATCATTGAATCAAGTTTTCCATAATTCAAAGGCTCTTTTATCCATGTGATTGACTAATTGATTGACAACCTCACCGAATGTTAATAATAATACTTTATTAAACCCCCAGTGATGGGGAAAATGGGTACATACATAAATATGCACAAAATCATAAGTACATGTATACACAAAATCATAAGGTACATACACAGAATCCTCATAGTACAATCATACAGTCAAGATAATAAATTGTAGTAAAAACTTAGACATGCATAACTTCAAGAGCAAACCACAATACAGCACATTAAAGTGGGATTTATTTTTGGTGTCTTAGCTGTCCTGAAAGGAGTGAATCTTCGTCCTTTTGCGAATAGTTAACTGTGTTGATCAGGCCAAAAGAATCACATTTATACGCCTTATGTGTGGCTCAGGCTCTTAATGTAAGCTTAAACGTGGCTGCTAGAGCCTGTCTAATATGAAAGTGCCCTATAAACATGGGTCGCAAAGTTGCTTTAATCTATCAAAATGAGGTCAAACCCTTTGTATTGTGCAAAATACTTAACAAGTAGATTTGAAGGGAGTGTGTAAGACCGGGTAAATGTGTATGCGTCGGTTAATGTTCGCTTCATTAACAGTTAACATCGGACATTAAAACTTTAAATGCTAACGCTACTTTAAATGTTAATAACTTAAATGTACACAAGTCCCTTTAGTGGTCAACTGGGCGCGACGACTACAAAGCGTGTTCAGTACACCGCTCAAGTTAATCCCCCCTGCTCAGTCCGATTGTTGTTCCATCTATGTTTGCGCGTTCGGTTGTATCGGGTTACTTACATCGGGTCTGCTATTGCACCAAGTTCAAAAACGGAGAGTTTTATGCGTGTGCAACCAGTCTCATCGTTTGAATCAGAACCGTGCGAGTCCATCGATGTGTTTTTCGTTGAAAGCGGCTGATAAAAGGGCTAGTTTTTGCATTTTTTCTGTCCAAATGATGCGAAGTTAGACAACTTGCGTGCGTTATAACTCCTTACGCCGTAATCAGCAATAAAAAATGTAGTTTTAGATGGATAGTGTATGCCGGTAGAATCATGATATTGGTTTCATTTCTTGTAGCTGAGTCAGGCGTAACGCTAAATTTTGACTTTAAAATGTGGAACACGGTGAAAAATTTTGCACATTTCAGTGGGTGACGCGATTATTCTCGCCTTTCATCGCGTGACCTGGCCCACGAGACTGCCAGCGGCCAGCGCGGACCGTGGAGTTGTGTTTGTTCAGCTCTGAAGGTGCTCGCTCAAACACCCGATCACTTGAGCAGCGGCAACATAGATGGTACAAAGGGAGCCCCGCCGTTGTTGGTCCATCTGAAGCACTTCCCTGGTAGATGTATGGTTCTTGGTAGATCGGCACAATAGTGCTCTTTGGTACGTGCAGCATTAACAATAAATGTGCAAATAGCATCCGTTAACATATGGCTGACTCTGTATGCTATGTTTACTGTAAATGATACACCATCATGAATGCAGTAATGGTAGAAACCTGTTGACATATGTACATCTATATTAACATAATACACACACACACACACACACACACACACACATATATATATATGTGTGTGTATACATATATATATGTATATTACGTTACCATTAATATAAAGAGAACTGTAGCCGCTGATATAATATATAAATATATATATATATATATATATATATATATATATATATATATATATATATATATATATATATATATATATATATATATATATATATATATATTATGTTCGGAACGAGTGGGACTCGAACCTGCAACGTTTGGCACCAGTCGCCGAGCTGAAATGGGAAACGCACATGTCCAGTCGATCAAATCACCATTCTTAAAAAAAGAATGAATCAATGGAGGTAGTTATGTGCGAGTGCCATATCAACACGTTCATGCGGCATATCTACTGAGTCGGCATTTATTTCCAGAATCGGGGACTTAAATCCACCAGCATTAAGAATATGCCGAAAATATATATTTTATGTTCGGAACGAGCGGAACTCGAACCTGCAACCTAATATATATATATACATACATATATATATATATATATATATATATATATATATATATATATATATATATATATATATATATATATATATATATATATATATATATATATATATATATATATATATCGTATTTGTTTTAAATTTCAGGACTTTGCATCTAGAACAAAATTTATTTACAATAAACTTGAGTGAAGAGGATTCAAAGATGTACTTTAGATCAAATATTTCTACAAATTTTGCTGTAAATATCCCGAGATGGTTAGAAAGTGTGGCTTCAATAATTTTAGAGATTTTAGACTTGCCTGTTTTGCTACTAAATTATATCTTTTGGCATCATTCTGTTGTAATGTTCACATGTCAGACATTTTAGGCTAGCTTGTTCCTGTTAGGTTAAACCCCCAAGGGCTATCGGTAGCAAGTAGAGGCCTACAACAGTTTCAAGCTGTATTAACCAGACGGAATAAATGACATTGAGGTGCAAGTGAAACAGTTGAAGGCAAGTTGAAAGGTCCAGCACTTTTCTTTCATTGGTGGGATGTTTTTACCATCAATTATATGCTTTCAAATAGGAAGAGTGTATGCGAAAATGGACTTCAAACAGGTTTTGACATTTTGAAAAAAAGGTGAAAATTATTGTTTTCGTTCTTCAAAGTGCTATAATCAATCCAAATTAGTAGAGTTCCCTTGGTTAAATGAAATATTGTGAGGACCTCATGCAGAGAATAATTATTATTGTAAATATCATGAACATGTATTAAAGAGATATCCTACTTCTTCCATTCTGTTTTTTGTGTTGTTTTTGTTTTGATTTGTATTGTTTTATATGGTGATTTTTTTTTTATGGTTTATATCTTAGGAGGAGAGAATATCATTGGACCTTTTGCACTGATGGGGCAGTCGATCGACACCCCTACAACCTTCCTGGCCACGGTTCTATAAAGGACCGTCTGGATGCTTAAAATTGTCTTGCGTAATGAGCTCTTGCGTTAGCACCCTTTCCAATGTTAGTCCCTCCCCCCCCCCCTGCAACTGTCAGATATAAAGTTGTATTCAGGGCTCATATTGGCTTAGTGGATTTTTGTAAGTTCGAGCCAGGAAGGCCTGAGCATGAAGTGTCAGTCGAGATGCTGACCTGAGTTTAATGATATGCGAGATAAGGGTCAAATCAGCATCCTTGTTTTTCAGTTGCATAGCTGGGCAGTGCCCATGTAAATAAATCGGCATGCGTACATCATAGTCCCTGCTATTTGGGAGTGTTGAGGTGCAATCATCTCAAAATGCATGTATTTACTCAAACACATCATGTTTAGGAATTTCTCTGTCAGTACAACATTGAACAACAGATTCTGTTGTGCTTATTGCTGAAATTAGAGATGAACAATGACAAAATAGGGCAGAATTTTATTTCCTATGACACTGCCCAGTCCTGGTTATATGGGTTTTGTATCAATTCAAACTGTATTGGTTGCTGTTCCATCATTCTATGTATAATGCTGCAAAACTGGGTATAATACTTGCTCAGCATACAGCAAAGGTGAATCCTTGCGTCTTTTCACCATGGGAATGGTAGCCATCTTCAGTGAACAGCCAATCACAGAGCCTTTGTGCCCATGTCACCACGCAAAATGACCAGCTCTGTGTTTATTCATCTCTCAGCTTCGGATCACACGAAAAAAGGGGTGTGATAAGTGATTTATCACTTATATATAAAAGTCGATGCCTTTATTGGGTCCAGATTAATGGTCACTTTACAAGCTTCCTGTGACCCAACACGCCACTGAAGATGCAAGAGATGTCTGTTTGGAACACGCAATGGCCAGAAATGCTGCTCTGGTCTTTTAATTTAAAACAGACCAATGACCCATTCATGCTGTAACTTTATCAACAAGTGTCCATGCTTTCAAGCGGGTATAGATTTGGACTGGGGTGGGTGAAATTTCCAAGATACAGGTGGTCCGGTTTGAATAATGGAACAGTCCATTTTATCAAAAGTAACGGGCGGTTAGGACAACTCATAAAATACAACCTTTTCTTTAATAGCATAGGTTATGCCAAGTTTCATACTAATTAATATTTAAGTTGTAAAAAATTATTTTTGAGCACTCTATGGCAAATTGTACACTTTTGATCAAAATCAAAAGGGGCCTACCCCCTAAATATGGAATTTTGGGGTTCCTTCCAATTTGGCTGGAAGGTGGACAGAGGGTTGCTACTATCCCACTACCCTCATTGTGTTATGGATCTGTATGCTTTGGCAGTGCATTCTAGGTGCAAATTGCCTGGAAAAGACACCATGTTACAAAAGTGGAACTTTGTAGAAACCGTGGATTTTTTTGCAAGATGGCGGATTTTAGATGTTGAAATTCAAAGTCTGGTCACAAGACTATATCGTTCTAATTTGCACCTACATCTTATTGCTGGCATCAGGAAAGTATTCTTGCAGTACATGACAAAAAGTTTTGTCATCATATTGCTCGTACAACATTTAATCAAAATATATGTGCATGACTTCTGGATATTTGGGTCACAACGGCTTACAGGTCAGAAATAAAATGGAGAGATTGAATTTACATGGACCTATTATCAGATTGCAATAACACCAGAATGTGTATTTTTATCTGGGGCAAGATGAAATATAAAGTTAAGAGACCATAACACATCGTTTGTACAACTTTTTTTTATTTCTTATTTGTATGTGAGACCAGTTAATAACATGGCTGACATATTGAGTTTGTCTATCTTGGTGACGTCACAGCCCAATGTTTAGGTTGTCTCCGAGGCTTGCTGGTAGCCAATTAATCTCCTTCCGGTCTCAGCATTTTGACTGTATGTTGTCATATATTACCACATGAAGGGTAATTGTTTCATATATGGGTTATGTACGTGGTGTTTGGAAAAAATGCAAGTTTGATCATTACTTGCTAAGTTAGACTAATCCATATGCAGTGTGGCTTTAACCAATAGCAAATGACGTCTGCCAATACCATGGTAGCAAGCTCCGATGCTAGCATATATGCATATAGATTCTCCCAAAATACCACTTGCCTGTGATAAGTGCAGAATGTCCAAAGACAAATATGTGGTGTCAGTAATTAATCATATGTTTTTCTGGGGGTGATCTTGACGGATGGTCCCATGGGTAGGCTGATGGTACCTTATACAGTGGAACCTGTTATGAAAGAACCCCACCACAAGTCGCAGGGTGAGGGTCTGGAGCACAATATTTTTACCTTCTTTTCAAGGGTTTCCTACACTGTCAATTTCGTCTGTGTACTTTTTTTCCTTGATAAGCTTCATTCAAGAGAGATGCCCTGTAAAATACCCAGTCACTAAATCTGGTCAGTAATTTCGGTTGGTCTCACTAGCACTTCATTTGATGCCATTGGACTGATGAAGCTATATTTGTGTCCCTTCCCACATGTTTATAAAGTGTCAATCTAGCCTGACGTCACACCGTTTGATACTCACAGTGTTCATACGAAACTCATGGTCAATAAAAAAGCCCCAGACTCACTAGATTAAAATGATGCTACCATCTAAGCAACTGTACATGTCAGAAATGACTATCCCTGCGGTTATTTTTGTGGCCAAAAGATGACAAATACGTCAAATGAACGTGAATCTAACTTTAACGGAAAGCTTGCCTTGCACATTAACATATAAACACAGCGCGATTTGACGAAGCATTTCAATGGAGTGGCAGCATTTGGCTTTTTTCGTGATGTTTTGATTGTCCCTGTAAATGTCATATCTACAGCTGCTCTCTAAATATATAAAAGTATTTGATACAGTCTATTGCAATTACAATTAATGTTGATTTTTGGTTCTGGATCGGTCTTTTAGATTCACTTGTTTATGTTCCCCTTATCACTGGTAGTGCGCGTAAATTTACTACATGGAATGCATATTTTCACATTGCGCATTTCGTTATGTGGATTCTAAAAAATATTATGTACAGATAAAACCAAAATGGAAAACTCTCAAGATATCTAAGTCATGCGCTTCTCAAGCACATACAGTTATGGTGGTTATGTGTAACAGGGGTTATCTCGGCCCGTCGTGCCACCCATAGCTTAAGCTCTGTTGTCATGGTATCATGGGCTGAGTACAGATGCAAAATAATCACCTGTAGGAAACTACTGATTCTCCTAGTTTGCAATATGGGGTGAATGGAATTCACTTGTCCAAAGGCTCAATCGAGCCATTATAACCGTTTCATGTTTCAATTATTAAACAGGCACTCGGTCAAATCATTCTGCTTTCTACTCCATAAAAAGCTGTCACTATTCGACCTGTCACTGAAGCGAATGAACACATTACAGTGTTCCTGCTGCTCAAGATTCCTAATGCTAATGCTCCACACAAAAAGCTTTGCATTTTTCTTTATGCACGAAGCGTGTGGACTGCCACTGCTGGTTATGTAGCTTTTTAACGTGGATCCAGTTTCTCTCTTTGAAGGCTAGGATAACTGCAATCATAAGGGGATATGTACATGTAAGCAATAGTGACGAACGCCTTTAAGCAATGTGACTGATATCATTCTGACTCTGCAGCTCGTTGTTCTAGTTTCGTTTATAAAGTTGTGGACTCTCTAAACATTCATGTCAGTCTCGTAGCATGGACATATGTTAGCATTAATGTTAATCAGGACCTTTTAATGTGTTTATTTGTCAGGCAAGTTGTGTGTCTTGTGCTGTGATAATCTCTGTGGTGTATCATTTTTTTAACTTGATTGCATTTTTTACGTGCATATCATTTTCCAGATACCATGTTTTCAATAAAATATTAATTGTTACTCCGATTACAAGACGCCATGCCCAAATGCTCTGCAACCTGACTGACTTGTAAATGCATTCCCCTCTTTTGCAAATGGATAATTGTTTTTTCTTCGAGGAATTAATGTGCCTTGAAGTTAAATAGCGTGAGGGGACAACAGCCATCAAATATATATATGTATGTATGTGTTTGTGTGTATGTACGAATTGCAACGAGTGAAAAAATCGTGGATTAAATTTGCGATTTGATATATATATATATATATATATATATATATATATATATATATATATATATATGTATAATTATTTCTTGGGTGGTTCATGGGCAGAATTGTAATCGGCACTTGTTCGGTTTATCAGCAGTTAAAAAATGCCCATAAACCATGTTTGCCTTAAATTCAATGAGCTATCTAGGAGGTTTCAGAAACGTACAAATTAGCAAATCTGCCCAGATATTATGGGAAGCTATAAAAGCCCAGAAATTGTGGTAAGCTATTCTTAGTATATATTGTCCACGGTCCGGTTTGAGGATTATAATTGACCCGCAGACAATGGGCATGACCCACAAACCGGCTGTAGGACCTATTTAATTGTATAATTTCTTAGTGGGCAGTGTTTAATTGCCCATAAACTACCCAAGACAGGTATATATATATATATATATGGTATAAATCTTTAATTTCTATGATATTTGAAAGTACAACCAAATATGAATTGAGTTGCAGACTTGCAGATTTTCATTTGATCCAGGAAGAGATGCGTATCGTATAAATGACATGATACGGATGTATAATCGTCCCTTTGATGCCAGTTTATGAGGAAAACAACAGATGTGTGATGTTGCTGTCATTTACACAGGACAAGATGACATAATTATAATTGCACTTATTTTTAATCATATACGTTCTGTTTATGTTTAAAAAAGAAATATTCTCATAAAAGGATAGAGACAGATATTCTTCTTCAGAATCCCTACAAGAAAGGCACACAATGCAGAACTGATAATGCAGAAGACGGTGAAGACGAAGCAAAAACGATAAAGACTTGAAACATAAAAATATGAGGCATTATATTATATTAATCCTGCTGTGATGGAAATAAAATGACATTGTAGTTGATGGACATGTTTTGTACAAACGACGAAGAGCCCAAAATAATTATATGCGAAGAGGAAGGCCGAAAAATTAACTGGATAGTTGTTTAAATATTTACGTAAAGAGTGAAAATTAAAAAAAAAAAAGAGAGATATTATAACATTACCTGGATAAGCTATTTGCAGGGCTAATATATGATTCTGATATTCTTATTTAAATCTACTCCACGATTTTTTCACTCGTGACAATTGCCCCTAACACCAACACATTAGATTTTTCTGCGTTCTCGTAGAAAAGTAATGAATGTAAAAACATGAATCAAGTCCAACAACTTGAATGGGAACTTGAGGAAGCCATGTGAATCCATTAAAAATCATGGTCCCGATATATATATATATATATATATATATATATATATATATATATATATATATATATATATATATATATATATATGATTACTTATAAACAAAAATGTGACTATTGTCAACAAATCTCAAGACGTAATAAATGATTTACTATGGTTAACAACCCGAGAAAGTATATCATAGTTCTTAATCAACACAAGATAAAGGATAAAATTGAATAAAACCTGCTCCAAGAAACGTGTCTTATAGGATTGCCATGCATCTCTGCAACTATGCTTAAAAAGCAAAGAATGACACTTTGGAGTTGACCGATCATTTCGGAAAAATACTCTTGCTGGATTGACATATAACTTGTGTTAAATAGACATAATTATAACATCTAATGTCGATAGAACACAATATATCGAGAAAACATTTATGTGCATGAATGACAAGAAGTAAATCAAGAGGGAAAGGAATTGCATGCACTAAAGATTTTCTAATAGGCAGGTTCGTAATGCCTGCGCTTTATTATAACATGTGAACTGAAAAGAAAAAGAAAAATTCACCCACTTTAGAATATGTATGTACGTATGTGATGTGTGTGTGTGTGTGTGTGTTTGTGTGTGTGTATGTATGCATGTATGTATGTGCAAATACAATCCTGGTAATTCTATATAGTGGTCCCCCTCTTATGAGGCTACCCCAAATACAGCTAAAAGGTGGCCTTATAAAAGGGGTGCCCTCTCCATAGGGGGAGAGTATAATGCAAATACCATACTATGTGCACCAGAATGATGGCCTTTCAAGAGGAGTAGCCTCTGCTGAGAGGGGCCTTATAAGAGGGAGACCCATTGCACGTGAAATAAGGCTTCTATTCATCCAAGAACAATTATCATTGAATCTGACGGAAATACTCGTGCCACTAAATCTTTGACGCACTGAGGCACTCTTCATTTTTTCTCCTTTCTTAGTGTACATAGATATACTAAATCTAGAATGCTTGGGACCGACTAATTCCCATTCAAGTTGTTTTTCATTACTGTTAAAATTAGCGGAAATAATTGAAGTAAACGAAATTTGGCATCAGTTGTATTTGACCAACAGGAAGATGTCAGGTTGCGGCTGTGTGCAAAATTCCAGGCGTGCGAAATGCATCTTGAGTAATGCGGGCAGCTTCAAGCTGGTTAGCGTTGGCCGCCATTTAGTTTATACAGACAAGATAGCAAACA